>VZRI01007726.1:26004-42570 GCA_013397515.1 Upupa epops
TCCCCCTGCCTGGAGGTGTTGAAGAACCCTGTAGCCATGGTGCTTCACACCCTGCTTGAATGGCAGCAGGGAGGGGGTCAGGTTGTGTTTGTCAGTCTCTCAGGGACTGAGGGTTTTTGTTGGGGTGGGGATGGTTGGACTCGGTGATCTGGGAGGTCCTTTCCAACCAGGATGGCTCTGTGATTCTGTGATTGTGCTGCAGAGCCATCAGTCAGAGCCAGGACTGTATCACTGTTTGTCCGACCAGCATGTTTTCTTAGGGCTGCTACTGACTTCTTTTCAAACAGACCCCAATTTTTATAATGGGTGTTGATTTGCACAAAACTTTTCAGAGCTTCCAGGGACTGAGGTCATTATCCATCACCCCCAAAATGCTCCAAACCAACTGAAGGTTTAAAGAGTTGCTGAGGAATGGCTGTCAGACAGCTGTGTGGACAGACAGACAGCATGAGCTCTTCACTGCTTTGAGGTTCCAGGCTAAAAATCCTTCCAGTGAAGGTACTCAGGTTGCCAGCCCACAGCTGATGAGGGCAGCAGCTTGGCAGAAAGAGAAAGCTCTTGAGCTGCAGGATTTTTAACTGACCAGGCTTCTTACTGGAAAGGCTAGAAACTCCAAGAGAGCAGTAGCCTTCCTTTTCTCTCCCTGTCACCCTACCTAAATAGTGATTTTAAATAGTGCTGAGCCGGAGGAGAAGGTTTTGCCAGGGTTTGGGGTGCTGTAAGTCCCCCCTTTACAGCTGAAATCTTACAAACTTAGAAGTCCCTTACATACATCCAGATACTCCTCTTGCAGTGGAGGGAAAGGCTTTTGTCTGGGTCAAAGAGGATTGCATTAAAAGGAGAGATTTAAAGACATCAGATGATATAAGATGATAGGAAAACAAGTAATTTGGTGATGGAATAAAGCAGGGAATGACTTCATTAGTATCTGGGGAATTTCCCCATTTAAGAGATTTCCCTCTTGCTCCCTCGTTTCTCATGTCTCTGGCACAAGCTAACCCAGCACGTGGCCCATGGTCCACTTGGAATAAGATGCCACCTCATGATAAGCAGTAAATCTAACAGTTAACTGTCCTGCCAAACCATTCTGGGCGCATGAGACAAACCAGTGTTCTGTTGGTTGAGGGACACAAAAAGACCAGCAGATTTGTTTTGGGTGGGGGTTTCAGCTTGGTGTAATCTCTGGGGAATTTGGGTTTTATTTATCTGATAGTTTGTTTTTAAAATCAGCTGTCTCTCTCTATTAGCTGGGTGGTCTAAAAGCAGAAGAAATGACTTTCTGATCAAAGTAATCATCCTTCTAGTCTGTTTGACTCTAGCAACATCACATGCTGCTCATGGAAACAGATAACTCTGGCTACTTGAACAGTCAGTTCCACTCCCAGTACCCACATTTGTTTCCTGCAGGGCATTAAAGGATATTTGTCTGCCTTGTTCTTTTTGTATCTGCTCATGCACTCCTTTTCTAGGACTTTATCTAGTCTGCTTTGAACCTGCCACTAATTATCTTCCTCTATAATCTCCCATTGCAAAGTTAGAGAATTATAGAGAATAATTTTGTATGTTTTAAATTAAACTCCTAGATACTGCTCTCATTATGGTGTAATACACAACTTTCCACCATAATTAATTTACCATTATTGTGTAATACACAACTTTACAACATAAAGACCCCAGATTTTTAGGTTTTCCTTTGTTAGGTACAGAATTACAGGATCATTGGGGCTGGCAAACCCCCCTGAGCTCATCCAGCCCAGCCCAGGACCTAACATCACCCCAGCAGCCAGACCAGGGCACTAAGGGCCACAGCCAGGCTGTCCTTCAACACCCCCAGACACAGGGACTCCCCCACTGCCCTGGGCAGTCCAGTCCAGGCTCTGAGCACCCCTTCCATGAGAAAGGGCTTCCTAACATCCAACCTAACCCTGACCCTGTTTGTCACTAGTTGCCTGGGAGAAGAGCCCAACACTCACCTGACCACAACCTCCCTTCAGGGATTTGTAGAGAGGGAGAAGGTCCCCCTTGAGTCTCCTACACAGCTTTGTGCAAGCAACACCAGACCAAACCACCCGTCACACCCTCAGCAGGTGAAAGGGGCAGGAACCCTGGTTTCCCAAGGCACACTGACAAAAAGAAGAAGCTAAAATTCATAGCAGAAATTACTCACTGGACAGGGATGCTGGTTTCACAGAGTACTGCAGCTCTTTGTGATGGCTCTCTAGCTACCTGTACCTTGTCTTTACACTGTGACTCTGTCATCCATCCTCTTCCCAGTTGCCCTTTGTATCACAGAGTTTGTTAATCGTTTGTTAATTGTGAAACTCAGCCAGTAGTGCCTGCCTGCCGCTAAACGGAAGCTTGCTGTGCTCTTTCAGACCCGCTGAGATGCTCATCTGTCCCAGAGCTCACCCTTCTTTCTGCTTGCACTGCCTACAAATACTGCTACCAATACGGGATGCTCTTTTTATCTATAAAAAAGGATCAACCTGTCTTTATTCTTACTGAGGCTGTGCATGGTTCTGGTAGAAAGGGAGACCTTCTGCTCACAGCCGGTTCAGCAGTGAGATGGGGTGCTGCCGCCTGGTAGTAGGACAGGTCTGAGCTTTAAAGAAGGAAGTGAAGGCTAGAAACTTTCTGTAGTGCATGCAGGTGTTTCACAACCACGGTGTCGTGTCTGTGTAGCCCCCCAGGTCAAGCTAACACATGCCACTTCTTCTCTCTTTGTTGGGTTCTGATCTGGAAAGAAAAACTTAAGTCTCATCCAGTCATCTCCTGCAAACCCACATGGATGTCACTGCAGGCTGGGACACCTAGATATGGCTGTTGGGTTCTCCTAATTGAGATACTGCTTTCAGATCTCCTGTCCCACATCCTACATGTATATTCATGTCTCTGAGGAAAGCTGCTTTCTCCTCTGAAACTGGTTTTTCCTCCAAAATAGGACTTTAAAACCTCAAGTAGGTAACAGCTTTTCCAAGGACCCAAACCCTTTGGATGCTTTGTGGTTTGAGTTTCAAAGAGGAATTCTCTTTTGCTGCAGGTCCTGGAGTATTTATGGCCCTTGAATGCCATCCAGTGGTGGGAAGGCAGGGCATCCCCCATCCTGCTGATCAGTTCTTTTTACAGCGTATTATTCTTGAGCAGTGAATTCAGAAACCAAAAGTATTCTATATGTCAGGTCACAGCAACAGAAAAGCCATCTGGTACTCCAGAGTGCTTGAAAATACCAGACCAAAATAGATCCTATTGATAATGTGACGTTTTCTAGCNTACTTTCTGCAAAGAATTTCTTCCAATCTAACCCTCCCCTGCCTCAACTGCAGAGCAGTGCCCCTGCTGCTGTCAGCAGGCACCAAGGAGAAGAGGCCAACAGCCACCCCTCTACAACCTCCCAGATTCTTCACTTGCAGCCTGAGTTTGTGAAGAGGACTGATTTGACAGTGAGGATCAGGCCTTCTCCTGAAGCCTCATGGTCCTTCAAGGACTTTTCCTTGCAGGTTTCCTTGCAAAAACACAGAGCATAGAGATGGATGGCTGCTATTCATGCTGCTTCCACCTAACAGTTCCCCTCTCCCTGGGTACTAGCAGATGGATGCAGGGGACATCACAGTATCACAGTCTCACAGCACTGATGAGGCTGGAAAAGACCTTAAAGATCATCCAGTCCAACCTAAAACCAACCCAGTAACCCTAAACATCTGCCATCTAGCTCATGCCACTCAGCACTTCATCCAGCCTGACCTTGAACACCTCCAGAGACGGCGACCCGACCACCTCCGTGGGCAACCCATCATAGAGATGTCATAGTGACATCATACATTGGCCACTGAATCATCATCAAGATGTCATAGAGTCCTCATAGGGGCATCAGGGAATCATAGAGAAGTCATAGTAACGTCATACAGTTATCATGGGGACGTCATAGAGTCAACATAGGGTCATCATAGAATCATAGAAAGGTCATAGTGATGTCATATATTTGTCATGGAATCATCTTAGAGTTGTCATAGGGTGGTCATAGAGGAGTTATAGTGTCTTTATAGAGTCATCATAGAGAGGTCATAGTGTTGTGATAGCGTCATCATAGGGTTGTCATGGAGACATCATAGTATTGTCATAGAGACTACATAGAGTCATAGGGTCATCGGGGAGTCAGAGAAGTCACAGTGACATCATACAGTCATCATAGGGCCGCAGGGAATCACAGAGAAGTCACAGTGATGTCATACAGTCATCATGGAGACGTCATAGAGTTGTCACAGAGACGTCATAGAGTCGTCATGGAATCATAGAGCTGTCATAGTGACATCATAGAGTCGTCATAGGATCATCTATGTGGTCATTCATGCGAGTGACATAGACTCACAGAATCACAGGACTATTGAGGCTGGAAAAGACCTCTAACATCACCCAGCCCAGCCCTTGACCTAGCTTCACATTAGCCAGACCAGGGCACTAAGGGGAACAGTCAGGCTGTCCTCCAGACTCCACCAGAACTGAGCACAAGAGCTCCCAGGGGGGCTGTGAAAGAATTGCAGTGAAGGTTGGAAGCCTTAAAAGCACAGGACATACTGGGGGAAGCTTTTCTGACCATGATATCTGCTCTCTCTTTATGGGCAAGATGGGAAAGAAGATCTTACGGGTGATAAATGTCCAGAGGCTGCTGCAAAGAAGCAGCCTTTGTCCTCTTTGTCAGTGGCTGATGGCATGGAAAGCAACACGTTCCGATTGCACCTCGGGAGATGAAGGCTAGATAGAGGCTAAAACTCTCTGTTACTGGAGAAAATGAAGTAGGAAAATGGGCTGTCTGAGGAAGATGAAGCATCTCCATCACTGGAGGACTTTAAGAGAAGATTGACTGAACATTTGTCTGAAGTGATGTGTCTGTAGGTGACTCTGCCTTGAGGCCAGGGGATGGATGAGGCCCTGCTAGCTGCATGATCTGCTGGATGGCTGAGATGGATTAACTACGGGCAAGCGTGTCGGCGTCAACACCGCAGCTCTGTGTTTGTCAGCCTGTTAGATGGCTGCCAAGTCCAAACCTTGGGCCTAATAGCCACTACTTTAATGCTTTGTGTTTTAATTTGGGTTGACTTCCTAAAAAGAAGTGAGAGACAAGGGAATCTTTTTAGGATCCCTATTTGAAAAGGTTTGAGGGTAACCCTTGCTGCTTCTAATATTGCAGACTAGGTTAGAGAGCACTACACTTTCTAAAGGACTGGGGAAGGATGGTGCCACTTGTGAAGTGTGAGATATTCTCGATTGAAGTAGGACCTGAGTGGTGTAAGACAGACCTCTGTGAATTACAGCATCGTCCTGCCACTGCCCCAGCATGGTCCTCCTTCCCCTCATGCTCCCTCTGCCTCCCTTCCTGGCTCTTTAAAACAATACACAACCCCTACAGGAGCCTGGGTGAGAGTCCTTCACAGTGTCCAGTTTGCTCCCATACCCTCAGCATCTGCTTCCCATCATTTCCTCTTTCCCGTGGGGTGTGAAATGCACAGCTTGGTCATGACTGTGGAGGCAGCCCCCTCAGCTCTGCCTGGTTTTGTAGCTAGTACCAGTTGGCCTCTGGCCACCAAAATCTGCTCGACAGCATCAGGTGTGAAACAACAATAGGATCGGTGACCACTGTGTTTGCTGGGACAGCAGGATGGTGGTAAAATCAGGCAAGTATCATCATCGTTATACCCTAGGTGTCAGTATAGGTCTATAGAATCCTCAAATCACAGCGACAGAGTCATAGCATGGCTTGGGGTGGAAGGAACCTTTAAAGGCTGTGTAACCCAGCCACCCTGCATGAGCAGGGTCATAGTTAGGTCACCTTCTGGTTTCTTAGAGAAAAAACAGAGCTGTGGGGTATGACAGCATCTTATTTGCAAACGATGTTCACGTGTGGGATTTTGCCAGGGACTAGCGGGGCTTTAGTGCAGGAAGAAATTGCTCATCCCGTGATTGGAATGGCTACTCCTTCACTTTGAGGGATACTGGGGCTGGTATAGCCTGGGCTGGGACAGGGGTGGAATGAGCTGGAGGGCAGTGGATATCAGTACGATTTGTGGGCTTCCATGCTAAGGATGGCCACCAGGAATTTGCTGATAGCTCCTAATGTGAGGCAGGTGGACTAGGAAACTGAAGTGACCAGTGTTCAGGAGGGAAGGATGTACAAGCATGCATGGGGATCTGGGGCTGGACGTTGGTAAGCCAGCACAACACAGCTGCTGGTTGCTTGCAGACCCAGGACAGACGATCCACATGGAGAAGCCCTATGGAGATCCACATCCATAAACTAGAGGGTTCACACTCACACAGCAAGGTGCTTCTGTGGTGTCTGCGAAGGTTAAGACACAGTAGGTCTACAACTCATGGCAGCAGCTCATGGCAATGGGCCATGCTTTTGGTGTCTGAAAGACTCACTGTTGTTGCTGTCAGCGTGCTGGAGGTCCAGCTCCTGAGATCCTCTTGGGATACCTGCAGTACAGATGACAGAGAACGTTATGGCATGATCCCATGGGCCTGGACTGTGCAGAGCACACAGAAAGATCAGGAACCTGTGGGTGCACAGAAGGCTCCAAGTGGAGATGATCTGAGGATGGAACCCTAAGTGAAGTGTTAAAACTGCCTGTGACAGCTGCTATGACTGATAACTGCCCTGTGTGTCCAGCAGTGCTGATGTGGTCACGATGAGCTGACAGAGCAATGAAGCAGTGTTTAATCCCCTACCCATGCTGCTTCTCAAAGTGCTGGTGCTTCTGTGCAGCCGGTCAAACCGAGCTCTCCTGGAAAGCAGCTGCCTGGGGCTGCAGCTCACTCCTGCATTCGTGGCTATTGCCAAGGCAAGGAGTTTCCACCACATCTGCATTTCCTTTCTATGCCTATAGATTCCTAGAATGGTTCAGGTTGGAAGGGACCTTAAAGATCTTCTAGTTCCAACCCCCCTGCCAGGAGCAGAGACACCCACCACTAGACCAGGGTGCTCAAGGCCCCAGCCAATCTGGCCTGGAACACTTCCAGGGAGATGGGGGACAGCCACAACCTCCCTGGGCAACCTGTGCCAGTGTCTCAACAACCTCCTCGTGAAGAACTTCCTCCTGACTTCCAGTCTCAACCTCCCCTCTTCCAGCTGGAAACCATTCCCCTTGCTCCTACCACTCTCAGCCCTTGAAAATAGCCCCTCCCCAGCTTTCCTGCAGCTCCCTTCAGGGACTGCAAGGCTGCTCTGAGATCTCCCCGGAGTCTCCTCTTCTCCAAGCTGCACAGTCGATAAGCAAAGATTTCAACAAGGCAGATCCTCTATCCGAGTTAAGGAGGATAGCCAAAATCCTCAAGGAAAACTGTGTTAACACAGCCACATGCAGCACATCCCTCCAGTCAGCGGAAAAACCCTGCTGCCTTGGCTGCAGCAGTTACTGTTCCGCTTACACCCAGGTTTTCATGGCTTTTGCATGGAATTAGGTGATCCATAAAATTCATGGCTTTATTTGCATCTCGTTTAACCTATGTGCTGATGTATTCCAGCAAAAGGATGTCTCCTTCATCTGAACACGTGTTCTCACCTTTACTTCCTCGGGTAGCCTTGGTTTCCAGCAGCCTGTTGATCTGCACTTCATTACCTTGAGGAAGTGAAGCAGAGGATACTGTTTTGACTCAAAGAAAGATCAATGCAAGTGCTCCATGGGGAGAAGAAGCAAACAATCTCTCCCTAGAAGATGGGCTGTTCACACAGAGTATGCTTTTCAAAGACTTCACTTCTAAAGGCTCAAACTAGGAGAATCAATGTGCTGAGTGGCGTGATCTAGATGTCAGATGTTAGGTTTACTTGGTTTAGTTGGATTTAGGTTGGACTGGCTGATCTTTAAGGTCTTTTCCAGCCTCATCAGTACTGTGAGACTGTGAGACTGTGAATCATTCTTGGGTGACTGTGGTGCAGTGTTCAAGTTCCTATAGAAAAGGTAGAGGTCCGAGCTAGGGCTTCATTCAGTTGCCCACAAGCTGGCATCTCATGACACCTGAGGTATCCGAAAGTGTCCTGCTGTTGCTCCGCAGAGGTGCAGATCTGTGAGGCTGCTGTTAAGTCTGGGTGCAGGTGTCTCTTCTGGGACAAAATGAATCACAAGTCCTGACTGCAGAGGCTGTGTTGGACAGATCTTGGCTGTAATGGGAGCAGACAAACCCAGCGTGTGGGTCGGTACTGCTCACTGTACTGCTCACTGTAGGTGATCCTGCTGTGGCAGGGGGATTGCACTAGGCAGTCTTCTGATCCCTGATGATTCTAAATGTGGATGTCTTTATATACAGCCAGATCCCCTCCTGTCTGTCTACATCCCTGGCATCCCATGTCACGCTTGTTAGGGTAGGGGTACGATGCAGCCCTGATCCTTTGGGATTTCAATTCATTTTGTGTTAGTGGGCACAGAGCACCTGAGCTCTACGCTCTCTCCTTTATAAGCAGAGGGTTAAAGGAAATAATCAAGACTTCCATTTTTGCCTTTAGAAAACAAAATGCTTGTAAATCAGGCACCAAAATGCTGGGGATTACTGAAATGTCTCTACCCCAGAAAGCCAAGCACTGCATTTCCTGCTCGAGCAAGAAAATGAGCTTCACGTAAGGCATAATGCAGCAATTACGTTGGCAGCAATTAGAAAAGTAAGAGGCAAAGCTGCCTCAGAGCCAATGGGAGATCTTACAGCTTCTGATTTTTGCTCTTTAATTAACGTGGCTTCTCAAAAAGCTCACAGAAGAGGAGATGGGTTAAAAAGATCACGAGATTGTGGGTTACTAGGAGAAATGAAAAGAGCTGCGTGCTGTCACACCTGATGAGCAGTGAAAGCAGAGAGTACCGAGTCGGTTTAAAGCCAGAAAAGTACCACTGGAAAATAGTCAGTGTAAAATATCTGGGGAGGTTGGAGCACGGAGGCAATTCCTCAACGTAAATGAAAGCTTATAGGAACAGATTCATCCCCGGAGCACCCTTGGCTGTTTCCTTCCACTCAGCTCAAAATGCCCTTAAAAAGTAGTGGTTTTCTGCTGTTTTCAATGAACATTTTACAGAATCACAGAATTATTGAGGCTGGAAAACCCCCATGAGATCCTGAAAACCCCTAGCAAGCCCAGCCTAGATGGGATTTGCTTGATTTTTAGGCTTCTGCACGATCATTTTTGATACTGTTTTGTCAAATTCAGTGTTTAACAAACACTCAAAGCCTGTTTGTGAAACAAACCCTCCTAATAAACAGTAGCTTTCTTTTCTCAGCTCAAACTCCCCTCAGGATACAGTAGCCCTGACACAAGCACTGCACAACAAACTAGGTGCTTAAGTGGGGGTCTTTCTAGAGGTGACTGTCTCACAGCCATCCCAGCCATCAGCTGGGAGCAGAGGGGGATGCAGCTGCTGCTTTCCTGCTGCTGTAGGGCAGTGATGTCCGGGATAGCGATGCATTCATGGGGCTGGTGGGGTGTGTTGGTGGGGTCAATCACTGGCTGCCTCTGCAAATCCAACTTCAGTAATGTTCTACAAAATATCTGATGTCTTGCAAAGGGGGGAAACAAAGTCAACTCGATAGAGGTAAAAGTGCTCTTTGTCCAGCTTATAGCAGGATGTGTAACCCTGCTGGGCTCCCAGCCCCATGGCAAGGTGGACTGTAGCTGGATGACTGAGGAACGGGCTTTGGCAGGAGGTTCACTTCCACACCTTTGTTTCCTCTGCGCCGTATCATCTCCACTCAGCAATCCCACTGCTGTGCAGGGGAAGACAATACCTGACAGCTGTGAATTAAACCCAGCCGTCAGCGTTCAGTGGGAGCAGAGCATCCCTGACAAGTGCCGTGGGGGTGGCAATAAACTGTGTGTCTGCTCTGCGACAGCTGGGCAGCCCAGCCTGTCCCTTGCCCAGGGACTTGAGGAGGGCTGTGAGATGGCATCTGCCTCCAGCTGCTGACCTGCTAAGGTGGCAGGACTTGGTATTAGAAAAGCACGCCTTGCAGCTCGGATGGCAGCAGCCTGTGCTTTCGATGCTGCTGTCCCTATCGTGCACACACATTTATGCAGAGGCATAAAACCTTTCACTGTCACTTCTTCAGCCTGCTTGGCTTTCCCCCTGTCACTCCAGTGACACGAGTGTTGATCTCAAAGTACCACAAAGAGCAGAGTGCTCTTGCAGAGATACAGAATGGCTGAGAAACAGAGTGAAGACGTGTAGGGAGAGAATCAGGAGGGCAAATCAACCTTCATCCTGGGCGTGCTCTACCTCTGTGGGTGTTTCACATCCTGCTGCTCGTGTTTGCTGTGGCTACTGGCTCACAGGTTGAGGAATGCATATTCTAACCCATGAGTTGCTGCTGAAGTCAAACTGACCCAGTAGTGATTCACAGTAAAATATTGACCCAACGGGATGATTGGGGAACGTGTGGTAGCTGAAGGAAATAGATGGACCTGAAACAAGTTCTCTCTTCTAAAATACTGATCATTCGGGCACTGTTGGTTGTTGTAACCCTGGAAGACAGATTATAAATCAACTTTTCAACCTATAGAAGTAGCCTCAAGTTTTCTACATCAAGAGACCAGTCCAAAGACAGGTGATGGCAGTACCAGGTCTACTTTTTCTGATGTAGATTTGAAGCCAATCTCCCAGATTTTATGTTATATTAAAAACTTGATATGATGAGCAGACCACCATGCTCCACAGCATCTTTTTTTACGCAAAGATCCCCTTCCTACCTGTGGATTCTGCATGCATGGTAGGAAGAATAGTACAGCCTCCTGCCTGTCTTAATTAAAACTATTGTTAACCCCCTCTTCAGCAAAGAGTCAAACTGCTGTAGTGCAAAATGAAAGGCTTATGGAGTGTGACTTGTAGGTACATGCAAGCATCAGACCGAGACAGCTGTGCTTCTGTTTGCAATCCTAGATTAACTACTGTGACCTAATTGAATGATGGCTTTTTTCTTCTCTCTGTTTCAGAATGACTGTCCACTCACAGTACAGAAATGCTCTGCTGAAACTACCAAAATAAGAGGATTTTTTCCTGTTATTCTGTATAA
The DNA here is from genome assembly GCA_013397515.1 of Upupa epops. Lineage (NCBI taxonomy): Eukaryota > Metazoa > Chordata > Aves > Bucerotiformes > Upupidae > Upupa > Upupa epops. The sequence continues at coordinate 37,045 of VZRI01007726.1, forward strand.
AAAGAAAGCTTTAGGTGATGGGCTTGGTTTTAGTTGTCACATTCTCCAATTTCAAACCTCTCAAGCTGGAGGTGCTAGCCTGATCTTTTATTTATTGGAGAAATAAGCTTGTTGGGGCTTATCTCGGCGCTCCGGCGGCGTGGCAGCTCCTTCTCCTATGAACGACTGAGCTATTATTTCTAGTGGCATCACAGACGTGTGAGTGACTTGTGTAGGAAGATTTGGAGAGAAACAGTTCACCTTCCCAGCTGCCTTTTATTCAACAATCTAGATGTCAGATGTTAGGTTTACTTGGTTTAGTTGGATTTAGGTTGGACTGGATGATCTTTAAGGTCTTTTCCAGCCTCATCATCACTGTGAGACTGTGGATAGTTTAGACTTCACTTGAGGACAGTGTTCTTACTTGGGGCTGGAATTGTTCACACAAGCCTTACCAAGAGCTGCTGAGGGAACTGGGGCTCTTTAGTCTAAAGAAAAGGATGGTGAGGGAAGACCTTACTCCTCTCTACAGCTACATGAAAGGGCATTGTAGAGAGGTAGGTGCTGGCCTCACCACTAAACATTGACAGGACTAGAGGGAACAGCCTAAAGCTGCATTAAGGGAGGGTTAGGCTGGGCATAAGGAAATCTGTTTCTCTGAGAGGGCTGTAAAGCACTGGAACAGCTTCCCAGGGAGGGCATTGAATCACCATCCCTTGATGTGTTTAAAAGTCACAGATGTGGTGCTCAGAGATCTGGTTTAGGGGTGATAGAGACAAGAGTAGGGGTTAAGGATTGGACTTGGTGATCTTAAAGGTCTTTCCCAACCTAGGTGTTTCTGTGATTCCAGTGGACTTTGCGACTCACAGAAGGTCACTCTGGTCCTTGCAGGTAGTTGAGGCACACGAGTGGAATTTTGTCTTCTTCCCTCTTCCTGTTCCTTTTAAAATTAACAGCCAGAGGCTCAGCTATTTTGAGTGGCATGCAAACCAGCACTTCACAAAGGACGGGGAATCCTGTCCCCTCTCTTCCCAGAAGTTAGATTTAGATTCTTAACAACATGCATCTTCTATAAAGACTGGCGGGGGAAGAAGTCGGGGCTTCGTGTCTCACCTCACAGAAACGTGTCTGTTAGCAGCCCTGTGGCAGATGACATCAGTACTGGAGTTTAGAAGATGTGACTACCCCAATGACATGGGATCTAGCACCAGAGAGAAGTGAAGGAGAGAATTAGTCATGCAGGAAATTAATCCACACAAACTTCAGAGAGCTGATCTATATGCTAATGCCATCTAAGGATGCTGTGCAAGCAACTGGCAGAGGGTGAAATAGGGGGTGTAGCAGGGATGGTTCAGGGGGGGCATTTCCAGCACTGCTAGTTTCTACTACTAGGGAGAGGAGAAGAGAGAGAATTATTGAAGAGGGATCTTGAAAACCTGTGACACATGGGAAGACATCACAGTGTATTGCTCAGCACCTTTCATTTGGAGACACCTTGATGCCTGTTAGAAACCTGATTTGTAGTAAGCCTGCCGTAAAGCAGTAGCAGAGGAGGTGCAGAGCGGTGCTGTGGGAGAGAGCTACGATTCTATAACTTGAACACTCAGTCACGGATATCCTGGTAACAGCACTAAGACAGGGAGAGAGCTGACTGGTGCTCAGTAGGTCCAGGAAGAATTAGAGTCAGAAACCAAAAAGCAGGGTGGTGAGTTGGGGCAGCAAAGACGGAGGAAACAGAGAAAACAGGTAGAAATGATGGGAGGTGCTGAGCAGGCAGCTCTGCTCTGGAGAGGGGAGGAAATACCTTTTGAGGAATACAGGAACAAACTCTGCAAGACAAAGGGAATTAAGACTGAGGATGGAAGAGGTTTTACAGAGGCTGAGGGAGATGGATGTAGGAGGAGATCTTGCATGCATCACTAAGACCTTGCTGGGAAGCGCTGTCATTGCAGGGAGCGGTGTGGCTGGTCCTGGTCCAGCGTGGCTATGAAATGGAAAAGAAATCAAAGCTCAGGACGTGCCTCCAAATCCTTTATAAACGACTTCACACAGGAAAAAGAAAAATGCAGCTGCCAAACAGTGGTGCCAGAAGTTTTTATTTCCATGAGACGACAGGTAATTAATTCCTGATCAAGTTCAACTGTATTAAGTAACCAATCCCTTCAAGTGTTCATGGCTTTGAGCACGGGGAGAACGTACAGGCCATCATGAGTCTGGTGGCATTTGTTGGAAAACACAGCTCTGTTTAGCTAATGGCTTAATTAGAAAAGCAGCAGTCAGCTGGCAGTGAATGGCAAGTCTTTATTTAACAGGGAAATCAGCCATCCATCTGCTTTTGCCTGTTAATTACCTCCAGATATTAAAATTTGGTGCAGTCCTCAACCTGTTTGGTAGTTTCTGCAGTAGCAGTGCGGTCAGACGCTAAGAAAGACGTTAGTAGAAGCGAGGATGATGCAGCTTCTGTATTTTACAGCTGTCAGATCTGTCTCTGAAACATTTCTATCTACCTGCACGAGCTCCTGGGGTTGTCGTGTTCATTATTTCTCCTCCTGCAGCCATACTTCTGGCTGCAAATGAGCATCGCTAGAGGAGACCGAGTGAGGTGAGCTGTTATTTTTGCATGAGAAACATGACTGCATGCTACATGCCAGAAGCAGCACCTAGCTGTGGGCACGTTGAGGGCTATTATTATTAGTGGGGTTTGGACTAGTTGGCTTCTAGGGACCCCTTCCAACCGAAACTGTTCTGTGTGCTGATGTGCCCTCAGAAGCAGCAGCCCACCTCACTGTGTTGGGGTTTTTCCCCTCTGAAACACCATTCACCAGCATTGTTGCTCCCACACCTCCCTTTTGCCTAGCAAAGACCCCTGTGTGACCCACCCTGTAGCTGAACCCAAGCCCCGGGGACAGCCCCACTGAGGCTGGCTGGGTGCAGCTTCTGCCTCATCTTGGCTGAGTGTCTCAGGGTGACTACAACCATCCACTAGGGCAGTCTTGCACGTTGACTTTTCCCTTTCTCATCATCACTGCAGCCGGACACCCTCGTAGCAGAGCAACAAACTGCCCAGGGCACAGCTTTCTGCTAGCAACAACCCCTGGGTGCATCCTGTCTTCCCTGCAGGAGTCACCTTGTCTGGGGAAATCAGCACAGTCATTGAGCTTTATTAATACTTTGCGTTGGTCTTGATGAAAGAGAAAATAACAGTCAGGACAGCTCTAACAACACTACTTTGAATTTTTATTTGAATTCCCAGCTCTGGGGAGCTGCTTCGGAAGGGTTAGAGATAGGCAGGGTCAGACCTCTCTTCTCCAGCTTTAATCAACAGTTTCCACTTCTAACAAGCTGTAGAAAGGAAAAAGCCATCGGGGATCTCTGGACCTTCTCACTAGAAGGTATTTCCCGCAGCTGAGATGATTTTTTCACTCTTTCTGGGTGTTAATGTCATGTCCTAGGGAATGGAAAGGCAGATGGAGGAGGCAGTTTTGACAATAGAAGGGCGGCTGGAGTACTTGCTGTGTTAAAACTTTTCTAACTCCATTTATTTAAAGAAAAGGCAGGCATCTCAAAACTGATCCCTAGGCTCAACTACCTTTCTGTTGGGAAGTGACTGACTCTGTTCAGAAGGGGCACAGAGGTCTGCTTGAGAGAGTCCAACAGAGAGATGGTGAAGTCCTACCTGAGAGATGATGAAGGGGCTGCAACTCATCTGCATTACAAGGAAAGGGTAAGAGACCTGAGGCTTTTGATCTGGAGGGGAGAAAACCATGAGGGGGTCTAATCAATGTCTATAAATCCATGAGGGTTGGGCATCAAGAAAGCAGGGACAACCTCTTTACACTTGAGCCCTGGGATAGGATGAGGGGCAGTGGATTTAGGCTCCAGCACAGGATGTTCCACCTCAACCTGAGGGAGAGTTTCTTTACTGTAAGGGTTACAGAGCACTAGAACAGGCTCCCTGGAGAGGGTGTGGAGTCTCCTCCTCTGGGGACTTTCCAGCCCTGTCTAGATGCATTTCTATGTCACCTGCCCTAGTGTTTCCCCTGCTCTGGCAGGGGGACTGGACTCAATCTACAGAGGTCCCTTCCAACCCCTGCCATTCTATGACTCTGTGTGACTGTAACTCCCCTTCAAGGAGAGTCCTACCACATCTGGTAAGCAGCAGGCCACACGTTTGTCACCTTCAGACTTGCTTTACCCTCACCTTGTGGCACTGCATCTTTCCAGCTGAACGCTTCCTCTCGGGAATGAGGGTGTCATTTCTCGGCTCCTTACTTACTTACAGTTCCCTGATGCTTTGTAAGAAAAATGATTGTCATCGTGTAACTTCTCCAAGCATTTTTCAGAGGTGGCTTCCAGTGATGTTACAGCACTTTTGCTACTGCTAATACTTGTTTTGATGGATTTGGAGCTGCCCTGCTACAAGTCGCTGTTATTGGGTGTCAGGCTGATGGATGGGGGGGCTTTCTGTACTGGTTACCAGTATAATTCAAAAAGATTCTGTGCAGAAATAATGGGCAGGGAAGGATGTTAGGGTGCAAGATACGTAATTGGTGTCTAAACACTGATTAGGAGCTGCTAATCATAGAATCCTTAGGGAAGGGACCTCGAAAGATCATCCAGTCCAGTCCTCCTGCCACAGCAGGATCACCCAGACCCAGTGGCACAGGAACACAGCCAGGCAGGGCTGGAACGTCTGCAGAGAAGGAGACTCCACAGCCCCCCAGGGCAGCCTGGTCCAGTGCTCTGGGACCCTCCCTGGGAAGAAGTTCCTGCTGATATTGATAGGGAGCCTCTTTTGTTCCAGCTGGCACCCAGTGCCCCTTGTCCTGTCACCAGATGACCTTGAGCAGAGCCTGGCTCCATCCTCCTGACACCCACCCCTCACATCTTTAGAGACAGGAATGAGCAGTAACACACTCTCAGCTTTGATTTTAGCCTCTTCCCAAACTGACTTCCACAATATCTGAACCAAGACGTTTTAACATCCATAAGCACAGGAGGCAGGATAGGAAGGGCTCTCTGCTTGCCTTTCAGGAGGAGGACTTGGAACAAGAAAGCCTTTTAGAGGATCACTGGTTAAGCTGACAAGAAAGACCCTGTGAATTGCAAGGTGACGATAAGAAAATGAGCAGACAACAAATTCTTTTCCCTGCTATTAAGGTTTTTGCTGCTGTTCAAAGAGAAAATCATTTGGGTTTAGATTATGCTTCTGGTTGTTGTGTATTGGGGTCTGCTGAGAGAGTACCCAGTAGTTTATGACTGTGTGGTTGGATCCATGGGGTTGTGCATCGTGAGCTCAAGTGAGGTGAGGCACAGGTGAATAATGTCACCCCAGGACCCACCGAGGCACAAGACCTGGGTTCTGAGGAAATAGGGTTAGTGATGTTGAAATCATCCCTGGTTAGATGTGCCAGCACTCTTACAAGTGTGTGACCTGCTAGCTGTGTCCTCTCCATGGCCAAACAACCTGCCCAATGCTTGGCATTCTGGAAATACAGTGTCCTATACGAAAAGAACCCCTCTAATAATTCATAGATTCACAGAATG
>VZRI01007728.1:8730-18966 GCA_013397515.1 Upupa epops
GGAGGGTGTCCAGATAACAAAGATGATGAAGGAAGTAGAGCAGCTCCCTGATGAGGAAAGGCTGAGGTGGCTGGGTCTCTTGAACTTGGAGGAGAGGAGGCTGAGGGGGGACCTCATCTTGCAGTGAGTTTCTGGCAACAAAAGCTGGGCTATAGGATATCTGATTAGTGTCTCCCTTTTCATCGCTTGCTTTTCTTCTGACATTTACTGCCTCACCAGTGCCCAGTCCAGGGGGAGAATGACTTCCTTAGTCCTTCTGGCCACACTCTTGCTGATCCAATCCAGGATGCCCTTGCCCTTTGGTGCCACCTGAGCACCCTGTTGGCTCCTGTTCCCCTCTTTGTTGACCAGTACTGCCAGGTCCCTCTCTGCCAGGCTGCTCTCCAGCCACGCTCGTGTTCCTGCCAGTGAGCTGTGGTTCCATTTGCTTCCATCAGTCCTATGGGGCTTTGCTCTCTGAGAATCATCTGACGCTGCTTGTAGGCTTCTGTGGTCGTCAGTGTCTTTTCATTGTTTGTTCACATCATCACTTCTGCATGGGCTGCTCAGATGTAACGGGTGGATAGATTTAACAACCATCTGCAGCTGCTATTAATATCCTTCTGCAGCTTGTATGCTTATCCAGGCATTTGCTAACAGCTGGCTGAGCACAGACCTTTGCATTTACTTCCTTTATATCTAATTTTATATCTAATTTTACACTACCAGTTCCCCTCCCCTCCTTTTTTTTCCCCCTGTTTGTTTTAAGTAATATTATCAGAGCAATGAGGCTGCGGAAGGGATGGAAGGGAAAAGCTGATGAGGAGAGGCTGAGGGAGCTGGGGGTGTTGAGCCTGGAGAAGAGGAGATTAGGGGGGACCTTCTCCCTCTCTCCAACTCCTTGAAAGGAGGTTGTAGTCAGGTGGGGGTCAGGCTCTTTTTGCAGGTGCTAGGATGAGGGAGCAGAGCCTGATGGGGTTGTGCAGGTTAAGGGTGGGTATTAGGAAAATCTTCTCTTAATGGGGAGGCCAGGGAGTGAAGGTGCTGACTCTAAAGTGTTCCCTCAGGATCAAAAGGTTGACGGCCTGAGATTTAGCACTGTGTAGCATTACAGTGCTTGGAGCCATCTGTTTTCACATCCCCTAAACTGGATTGATCCGTGGCAAAACAAGTGGGAAGTCCATTTGTCTTGGAGCATAAGGTACAGGAGGGAAGGGGATCGTTGAAAAGTTGTTTGAATTGGATTGCAATTAAGTGATCGATAGCTGTTTATCAATCGAAATAAAAACCCAGAACAAACCCAGAAGAATTCATTTCCTCCAGTATCTGCAGGAGCAGTCAAACTGGAGAAGAGGAGATGAATTTGTGGAGTAAAAGAGAACAGCTTCACAGGGCTCTCTGGGCTGGTGCTGGCTTCATGTGGCTGAAATGCTGAGACCCTGCAAAGGCAATCTTTGATGACCCATATGCTAGCACTTTGTGGCCAGCAGTACTCCTGATCCTACAGAGGGATCCATAACCTCCCTTGGCAGTGCTTGCCATCTCTACCAGCAGTTCTGAGTGGATGGGTTTGTGGGAGTTGAAGGCATCTTTGAATCACTCTGGAAAGCTCTGCCCGGCGTGTTGTCATTTGAAGTGTGCTTTGTGTGAGGATGCGATCACTTGCGTGGCCGACTTCGAGAGGTGACGTAGGACTGGCGGTGGCAGTTGGTGAACCGCTGTACTTTGTTCACCAGCGAGCTCTGTATTGTGCCCAAACAGCATGGAGTGAATAACTGCACCTGAACTTGCAGTGCTACGTGCCAGCAGCAGTTTAAATCGTGACCGAAATACCCTGTACCTTGGCGTTGCCCAGCCTGCCCCAATGGCTGAAGGGGATTCAGTTCAATCCCAGAGGCTCTGAGAGGTAATTAATCGATTTCAGTTACTGTATTGGAAATCTTTGAATCCCAAAACAAAGCAGAGTTTAAAAGTCTCCAATCCATGTGTTTCCAGTTCCGTATCCTTCCCATGCTGTGTTGTCCTAGACTGGGTGCATGATATGGAAGACCATGGAATAGCTGGTACTTGATTTAAAGACACTCCTGGAAGATGAGAAGAAAGAGCTGTGGTGATGAATTTGATGCTGAAACATCTCAGGGGAAGATTTATCCATGAGTCTCTACCCCTGAGCTGATTTCTACTGCTGCCTGTACTCTGTGGAGTCGGTAACGACTGTGGGTGCAAAGCTGAACACTTAGGGTAAGGAATGATGTCAGGCAGCAGGCAGCTGCTCTGAGATCTTCCCTTGTCGTGGCTTTTGAAGCAAGCTGCTAGGTCTGTGATGAAATGATGCCATCACACCGGAGCGGTGGTGTCTCTCCTCCTGTGAGGTGTTCAGCATCCATGAGAGGGCACTCCAGCCTGCCTTACAGATGTGGAGGAGGACTGCAGGGAGAGGCAGCCTGCCTGAACAGACCCAGCTGAAGCCAAGGCTGATAACTTCATCGCTTAGGCTATTAAATTCCAAACCCAGGGCAAGGTGCTTCTGCTTATTAGAAAACAGGCACAAGTGTGAGTGCAGAAGGACTTCACCGTACTTGAACACCAGTATAAACTACGAGTAACTAATAAGAGAAGACTCTACAGGTTATCCCTGATGTTTTTCCCCCCCTAGATCACCGACAGGCAGAAGGAAAAGTGAAAACCACGATTTCCCTGTTCTTTCTGAACAGTGTTAACGTGCAGAAGCTGAAACTCTGATGCTTTAAATTACAGTAGCAGCTGCAGGACTCGTTTTTCTCCATGAGCAAATTAGGGGTTGCCCCCCACACCCAGGGGGTGCCTTAGCAGCACCAGGCACAGGCAATTCCTGTGCTATAACCTAACTATAACCACAGAAAGCTGCTGAGAGCTGCTGCTCTTCCATGGGCAGCTGGGAACGGCTTAGGAGTCTCCAGGCACATTCATGATCATTACTGAACTCTAGTTTGGATGCTGCAGTGCCTCCTGTGTTGTCTGGCTTCAGTCTCCCATCCTGTTAATAGGACACAGCCCTCTATTAGTGAAATGTATTCACCTGAAACAAGAGGTGGCATCTAGGGGGCCGTAATGTGCACTGTATTTTGGAGTCATTACCTTCTCCTTAGCCTGTGGCTTCTCATACCTGTAAGACTGTTCCCACTGGGTTATTACGGGTTAAAATTGTAGTTTCATAACGAGCTATCTGATAACAGCGTAGCACGTGAACCAGAGGAGCCAGACATCTGGGTGATTGATTGAATACCTGATCCCATTACTAGTGTTTCAGCTTTCCTAAAGCATAAATTCCGTGCTGGCAAGAGGTGCCAGATTGACAGCCCTGGAATTTTATTTATCTACCCAAAGAAAACTTTGCTGACAGCAGCAATTTGAAATCTCTCTTAGTGCCCTGAAAGTCGGCCTGGAGGGATTCAGTGAAGAGCAGAACGATGCAGTTTTCTTCTCAAACCCTTTCCGAGTTGGTTTCTCTGCACAGGGTAGCGAGCTCTTGCCCTGCACAGCTCCCAAGCAGGAGTTGAAATTGTGTGATGGAAGAGCCTGGGGTTGTTACTGTGCACGCGGTTACTGATGTGGAGCAGGGTAAGAGGCTGTCCTGGAGCTGTGCCTGCATCCTGACCCTTGCTGCCTTCCACACTCCAGGCACACAGGGGCCATTTGTCTTTGCAGAGGGATTCCCCATGCAGTGGTGTCAGGCTTTGGAGAGGTTGGATGAGAACGGGGAGGGGTTGTCTATTGTTTTTCTGCACTCACTGATCCTCTTGTGCCTCTAGCAGGGCAGAAAGGAGGGCAGACCTCCCTGTAATGTCTCACTGCAAACTTTGCTGGACTCATTTTAGTTTTAAGAATAAGCATTAGCATTCTTACAAGTAGGTGTGTAACCTCTTTCTAAGCCATGTATGTTTAACATCATAGCTCCTTTAATCATAGAATCCTTAGGGATCAGGAAGGGACCTTGAAAGATCATCCAGTCCAATCCCCCTGCCACAGCAGGATCCCCCAGACCCAGTGGCACAGGAACACAGCCAGGCGGGGCTGGAACGTCTCCAGAGAAGGAGACTCCACAGCCCCCCTGGGCAGCCTGTGCCAGTGCTCCGGGACCCTCCCTGGGAAGAAGGTCCTGCTGGTATTGATAGGGAACCTCCTCTGTTCCAGCTTGATGGAAAAGCCTTAGCAGTGGTGGCCTGGGGTCTCCGCCTTGTTTTTATGCCTTCTAGCAGTTCTACCTCAGGATGATGATGGTTTCTGTTCCATCCTTTCCAATCCCAGTTTTGCCTAGGCTGCATTCACTACGCTTTCATCCTGAATAGCACGAGAGCCTCTGTGTGTGGTACTCTGTAAACATGGATTGCAGCCGTGCAGCCTTTGATCGAGGTAGCTCCTGATCCATCAGCATTATTGAGGATTGCCTTCTGAGTGCTCAGACCTCGAAGGGTGTCTGGGGAGCACCTGGCTGCTGTGCCTTGAGCAGCCTCTGCAGAGCCCTGTTGCTCTGCTTTCCGAGTTGAGCAGCGGCTTTGAATTTTACATCCCATCCAAACGGGATGCTGAGGGGGAAATGGAAGGAGGAAATAGCGTTTCCATCAGCGATTTTATCTGAGCTGCTCAAGTTTGAAAGTAGTTCAGCAGAGCCTGGACGCTTTTAACTGTGGATGACTGAGATGTGCTGATAACGTGGACGTCAGATAAAGCTCAGATGGACTGAAATGTGTTGAGCTCTGTCGTAGTACTGGAGGAAATTGCTGGAAAATTCTGTTTAGAGCAGGATTAGATAAAACCCTGGAAAATTTGTTAAAGCACTAATCTTAAATTGGGTGGAATAGATGACTGCTGCTGATAAATGGTTATTTGTTGGATCTCTTGTGTCTGATACCTGGAAAAAGCTTTCTAAACCCCCATTTTATAGTTTTTTAGCTTTATAAATCTCCATTTTGTGTTTTCATAGCTTTCTAAAACCCCATTTTATATTTTCTTTATATTTTCTTTTCTATTTTCTTGCTAGTTCTTCCAGGAGATGGTTTGCACCGAGCATCATCCTCAGAACTATAACCTAAGCCTTAGTAGCGCTGCAGCGGTACCCAACGTTGTCTGTATTAAAAACTCGGTGTTTGGGGGAGTGGAGAAGAACCAGCAGATTTCAACCTTAAATTAGTTTGGTAATTTGGTTCTAATCAGGGAAAAAAAAACCTCCCCTTCTTTCTCTGGCTTTTTATTTTCCTTGGAAATGCTGGCTTTCCTATAAAGAGCATCTGTTTTTCCCAAAGCTATAGCGACTTCAAAGGGTTTGTCAGCTTCAGCACAGCTTGAGGTAGAAACAGCCAACACCGTGTGGAATATTTGTATAGCCTTTGGAATTCCATGTGGAGCTAAACGCGTTCACTGTATAAATGCAAACAGGAGAGAGAATGAAGTGAAGAGAGTCGCACAGAGCGCGTTCTTGGTGGGTTTGCACTGCCTGTGTCAGAGCACTGCTAGTCCTAATGGGATGCCAGTTCAGGACTGCAGACGAGATGATGAATTCGATTCAAAGTTGTGTGTATGCTTGTAATAGTTGGGTTTAATTTTACCTTATTGAACCCAAGTGGTTCAATATTAACCCAATATTAACCCAGAATTGTTAAATATGAGGATTGTGGAGAGGTTTCTCTCTAAATTTCAGGTTCAAATCTGCGTCGTTCTCTTTCTTCTTCAAACGAAGAAGGACTTGCGAGCAATTCTGGCAGCAAAGCAGTAGAGAAAAATGGATGTTGAGACTTTAATGGCTCCGTGGTAGGAGCATCTGGAAATAGAAAGGTAATTTTTTCACAGAAAATGCCCTTGCTGGGGAGAAGCAATGTGAATTGGTTCAATAAATACCTTTTTCATCATTTTCCACTTAAATGGGAGCTCTTCTCCCTCTCTGTTAAAGTCACACAACTCCCAGCACAGCACTAGCGCTTACGGTTTCACTTTGGAATCATCCATTGTAGAATGGCCTCAGCCAGAAGGGACCTCAGACATCATCCTGCCATGAGCAGGGACATCCCCCACTAGACCAGGTGGCTCAAAGCCTCATCCAGCCTGGGCTTGAACGTCTCCAGGGAGGGGGCAGCCACAGCCTCTCTGGGTCACCAATTCCAGCATCTTGACACCCTCGCACTGAAGGATTTCTTCCTAAATTCTAATCTAAACCTCTTCTCCTTCAGTTTGGAGCCCTGTCCCCTTGTCCCATCACTGGACACTCTTGTACAAAGTCCCTCTCCAGCCCTCCTGTAGTTTTCCTTCAATATTGGAAGCCACTATATGGCTACCTGAAGCCCTCTTCTCTAGGCTGAACAACCCCAGCTCCTTCAGCCTGTCCTCGTAGTAGAGGTGCTCCTCAAGGGGATGCTGGTACCCAGATCCCTCTGATTCCACAGGGAGATAGGCGCTCCAATCTTTCTGGGAGATGCCATCTGCCTGACCAAGGGGCTCACAGGGGGTCCGTGCTAGACTACCGTCACCAACCTCAGCCTTCCAAACCTTGACCTGCTCTCCTTGCCCTCCTTTTAAGGATGTCTTGCTTTTCTCTCCTATTTCTCAGAGGCAGACAACAGGAAGGCTCCTGGGTTGTCTCTAGCCCAAGTAGTTTGTAGGGGGAACAACACAGGGTGAAAGCGGATCTCTCATACTCAATTTTGAGTTGATTATACTCCAGACACAGTAACGAAGCTGAGTTTCCTGCCTGAGTCCTGCAGACCTGTGTCTGACAGAGTTCATTCAGCTGAAGCCGATGGTTTGCTTATGTTTAATACACCTAGCATTTCTGTGACCATGAAGCAACTCTCTATAAATACGTGACAGCAGTTGTAGGTGGCTGTCCGGAGAGGTCTGTCTGTAAAGACAGATGAACGAGTGTCCTTTTACTCCTTTATTAATGAGCAGCTTTCAAAGGCTGCTTGCATGTTTGGCAGAGCTGGGAGCTTTCCTCTGAGGGCTGCTCACATGGCAGAGAACAGGTGACTGGAATCCTTCTCGTTTATAAATTACCAGTCAACTCTGTTGTCAGTCCGGTGTATATTTAGACCGGTGGGGGTTAGCTGTGTCACTGACAGCTTTCGGTTCCCTTTAACCTGCTGTGAATTTCTGGTTGATGCTGGTGTTTTTGTTTGGTGGGGGCATTGATTGGGTGGTGTGGGGAAGGATTTTCACTGAGAGAGTGATCCGGGTTTGGAACGGGCTGCCCATGGAGGTGGTTGGGTCACCCTCCCTGGAGGTGTTCAGGGTCAGGCTGGATGAGGTGCTGAGTGGCATGAGCTAGATGGCAGATGTTAGGGTTACTTACAGTTATGTTAGGCAGGGGAGGGTCAGACTGGCTCTGAGGCAGAGATTCTCTGCAGCCAGAGTGGTTGGGCACTGGCAGGGCCTTCCCAGGGAGGTGCTGGAGTCCCCCTGCCTGGAGGTGTTGAAGAACCCTGTAGCCATGGTGCTTCCTGCCCTGCTCGAGGGGCAGCAGGGAGGGGGTCAGGTTGTGTCTGTCAGTCTCTCAGGGACTGAGGGGTTGTGTTGGGGTGGGGATGGTTGGACTTGGGGCTCTGTGAGCTCCTTTCCAACCAGGATTGCTCTGTGATTCTGTGAATTTCAGACTTCACACTGTATGAGGAATCATTTGCTTTCATCCAGTCTTGCTTCCTTTGAAATGTCCTGTGGTGGAAGAAACAGCAAACAGAGTCATAGAACTCTATTTTTGGAAGTACAAACGTTCTTCTTACCATATCACAGGCTGCTGTTTGGATACTGGGGATGGAAAGAGAGTTAAATATCCTAATCTTTTGTAATTATAGATGTCCTCGTGATATCTCTGTGAATTAGAGTGCTGTTGAGTAGAAGCCCTGATAGGCTTGTCTCTCGGCTTTTAAGATGCCTAGAGATAATAATGCAAGAGGATTCCAAAAGCATGCAATTGCCTAATTCTATCATCTTCTCATTTGGGTTTTCGAAACACTTAACTGTCTTAATTAGCCATAAATGTCTGGCTAAAAGCTGAACCTGTGCTCTGCACTGCAGCAGAAAGCGAATACCCTCCTCTCAGAGGGCACAGTAGCATCTGCAGCAGTGGATCACCCTGTCTTGGCTATAAACACAGGGGTTTGTTGACTTTTATATGAGCAGTACGGATCCTGTTGCATCTGGAAACAGAGCCCTGCACTTGTAACCCTCAGGACTGCTTTCTCATAGCACCCCCAGCACATCTGAAGGAGTATCTGCACTGTGCTGATAGCTAAGGAGCACTCAGACACAGTGCTGTATGGCACTTGTCCACGCTATCCTCTTCTGAACCGTGACTTGCCTGCAGTCTCACGTAAGGTGTTCTGTTGGATGCTGTGAGTATGAAAGAGCAAGAGGAGCTGCAGGTGTCCAGGTGCTCCTTGCAAGGTGGGGAGGAACATCCATCGTCACCTAATATCTGGGGCAGCACTCCCGTGCAGTGCCATTAAGCTGGAGGCAGCAACAGTGAGGGAACAGCAGCTGGGCCGCAGTGTTCTGAGCCACTCATCCTTTTCAAACTTAAAATCCTCTCAAACACTGAGTAGGGAGTGGCTGTGCATGTGTAACATTTCTTCTGTCCCTGACAGGTGAGGAACCTGATGCTGCTCTAGCTTGATGCATCTGATTATCACAAGTCGGTAGTCAAATGGCTATTGCCTTGTACAAGCCTGGGGATTAGGGATCGGAAGGGACCTCCAAAGATCACCCAGTCCAATCCCCCTGCCACAGCAGGGTCACCCAGACCAAGTGGCACAGGAACACAGCCAGGCGGGGCTGGAACTGGTAGAAGGACCAAGAGAAATAGCTGTTCTGACAGCTACAATGGAACAGGTGGAAATGTGAAACGCAACTGACATCTAAATGCACTTTTAAAAACCACGACTTTCCGTTCTGATGTTTCCTTTATCATGAAAATCAGTGTCTTTGTTAGCGAGGTACTTTCTAACCACCACCACAACAAAAAGGCAGCAGGGAAGAATGGCAGATTCCATACAGGCTAACTGCTCGCCTTGAGGTCTCTAATACCAGGCTTCAACATCACTGATTGATTGCAGAGGGCTTGTTAGAGTGTGTCAGGTGCTTTGGCAATGTACCTGTCAATGCAAATGGTGGAGTATGAAAAACCTTTTCCTTTGTTTGTTTGGATCCAAAACAATTCAAACTTGGGATTTCTTTTTCAGCGAGAGATGCTCTGTGCACATAAGTAGTACATACTTATATTTAGGGTGTTGTGTACATGATTTGTGTCTATCTATATCTGTATATATCTATATCTATATAGGTATTGATGAGGTCTGCTCTGCTCTGCTCTGCTCTGCTCACGCTTGTTTCCATTCCGTTTGGCAAGGCAGGCAGTCCAGAGGCGCAGTGTTCCACAGCAGCTACCTCTGGCTGTGCAAAGGCCTTCAGAACTGAAATGACAGGTTGTCAGGGTTTGGGTCTCTGGGCTGAACGAGGTGTTCGATGTCAAGTCATAAGCTGTTTTATTGACTTTCCCAGCAGGGAGATAGATCAGCAAGGTTTCTATAGCGTTTGCAATGATTGAACCCGAGCGGTATTCAGCAGAAGAAAATAGAGAGGGCATTGTAGAAGGCTTAAGATAACCTCAAGTGTTTTGATTGGACTGTTTGTGATTCGGGACCGTTGGGATCTCACCGGTAACGCAGGCAACACGTTGGATTGGCATGGGATGTAGTCACAGCAGAGATGGGTGACTATCTAAACCTTCTCTCAGTACACTTGTAGCTGCGCTGGGTATGTCTGGTGTAGCTGCACACAGGCAAACTCTTGCTTCACTCTGAATTTTATATCAGGCTGTAAAATAAGCATAGAACATGATGAGAACATGCCTATGGGAGTCTAGAGCACCGGAGAAGGTGACTGATGCAAAGTACTCTGTTTCATGGTGCTACTCAAAGGTTTAGTGTTCATGACAGTTCTTCTCTGAAACACGTGAAGCTCCGTGTGTTTGGAAAGCCGAGTCGTGCCACCCGTGTGAATAAATGAGCATCCATGTCGTCAGCTCTTTGGGACTCTGGGTGCTCTAGTGCACTGATTTTCTTTCAGTCCTTGAGAATTGAATGGAGTGCTTTTGGCAGTGTCATCTGTGTGCTTGCATCGCAGCTTTACATCACAGGCTGATTGAGGCTGGCAGAGCCCTCTGAGATCACCCAGCCCAGCCCCTAACATCACCCCATCAGCCAGACCAGGGCACTTAAGGGCCACAGCCAG
>VZRI01007728.1:19104-29264 GCA_013397515.1 Upupa epops
GCCTGCAGTCTCACGTAAGGTGTTCTGTTGGATGCTGTGAGTATGAAAGAGCAAGAGGAGCTGCAGGTGTCCAGGTGCTCCTTGCAAGGTGGGGAGGAACATCCATCGTCACCTAATATCTGGGGCAGCACTCCCGTGCAGTGCCATTAAGCTGGAGGCAGCAACAGTGAGGGAACAGCAGCTGGGCCGCAGTGTTCTGAGCCACTCATCCTTTTCAAACTTAAAATCCTCTCAAACACTGAGTAGGGAGTGGCTGTGCATGTGTAACATTTCTTCTGTCCCTGACAGGTGAGGAACCTGATGCTGCTCTAGCTTGATGCATCTGATTATCACAAGTCGGTAGTCAAATGGCTATTGCCTTGTACAAGCCTGGGGATTAGGGATCGGAAGGGACCTCCAAAGATCACCCAGTCCAATCCCCCTGCCACAGCAGGGTCACCCAGACCAAGTGGCACAGGAACACAGCCAGGCGGGGCTGGAACTGGTAGAAGGACCAAGAGAAATAGCTGTTCTGACAGCTACAATGGAACAGGTGGAAATGTGAAACGCAACTGACATCTAAATGCACTTTTAAAAACCACGACTTTCCGTTCTGATGTTTCCTTTATCATGAAAATCAGTGTCTTTGTTAGCGAGGTACTTTCTAACCACCACCACAACAAAAAGGCAGCAGGGAAGAATGGCAGATTCCATACAGGCTAACTGCTCGCCTTGAGGTCTCTAATACCAGGCTTCAACATCACTGATTGATTGCAGAGGGCTTGTTAGAGTGTGTCAGGTGCTTTGGCAATGTACCTGTCAATGCAAATGGTGGAGTATGAAAAACCTTTTCCTTTGTTTGTTTGGATCCAAAACAATTCAAACTTGGGATTTCTTTTTCAGCGAGAGATGCTCTGTGCACATAAGTAGTACATACTTATAATTAGGGTGTTGTGTACATGATTTGTGTGTATCTATATCTGTATATATCTATATCTATCTATATATCTATCTCTATCTCTCTATATATCTATATCTATTTCTCTATATCTCTATATCTATCTATACCTATCTCTCTCTCTCTCTCTCTATATATATATATATATAAAGATAGATAGATAGGTAAGTAGGTCCTCTTTCTTTCTGTGTCCTCTCTCCTCTCTCCTCTTTGTGTCCTCTCTCTTCTGTCTCCTCTTTCTCCTCTCTCCTCTCTCTCCTCTCCTTTTTTCTCTGTATGAGACCATCCTTTTGTAAGGGTGCAGGACATGAACAGTGCCAGATCTTGCTCTCTGGATCATTGCGAAGCGTAACCAGTACTTGGGGAGGAGAGTGTGGAAAAACGTCTCTCATCTGTTCAAATGCTCTTTCCTAGACTGGGGGAAGGTTTTAGTGTGGGTGTCCGTTCCCTTCTCCACCCACCCCTTTAGCACTTGAGGAGTAGCCAGCTGCTTTTAGCAGCTTAGCGTTGGACATGTGCTAACTGCGCTTTGGGATGAGGAGCTCTTTCCTTACTGACAGATCAGCTGGTGCGCTTGGACTTGTTCCTTGCCTTTTCCCCGTAGCCCAGGGACCTGGTGGAGAGATTACATTCCCCTGGCAATTCTATTCCATCCTTTGCTACTCCTGTCAAGGCCTCATTCAGTTGGTTCTACTGTAGCTTAGTGAGTCAGATGAGAAAGTGAGCTAGCTGGCAGATGGCATTTCCGGTAGGTTATCACCACGACTCCTGTACAGTAATTAATAGTAGCTGTAATACTCTGCTATCTCCTTGTAGTGTCTGCCTGCTAAGAAGTAACTGCCTTTTCCAAACTGTTTTTCCATTGGGATGCTCTGTCTGGTTTGCTGGTTTCTGCTTACGTGTGTTTGTTTCATAAGCGTGGAGAAAGGAGATGGAATCTACCATAAATTGTACCGGTTACCAGGGAGAATAACTCAAATTCACTGTACTCCTGGGAGCAGTTTGGGTGTGATGTGCTCTTGAAACCTGTGGAAAACACAGCTAGCCCAACGGCTCTGGCGAGGAAATCATTTGTAGTATGAGTTTGGAGAGAGAGGAGGAGAAAGGGACCTGGNGAATAACAACTATACTAACATAAGTAATGAAATAATACCTGAAGGCAGTGATGCACAGTGCAGTACCTCATTACCTAGACTGGAGGGACCTCCCTATCGGCTGCTCTGAACTGTGCAACTTACCTACTGCCAGCTCCTTTTATTTATACAGGGATAAAGTGTCAGTGTGGTATCAGATATCCTCTTAGTACGTCCAGTTCAGTTATCCTTCTCGTGGCCCTTGTTAAAATTAACCCATTCCAGTCAAACTGAGAATATTGTAATGGAGCATTGGAAGGGGCTGCCCAGGGGGGCTGTGGAGTCTCCTTCTCTGCAGACATTCCAGCCCCACCTGGCTTGTTCCTGTGCCACTGGGTCTGGGTGATCCTGCTGTGGCAGGGGGATTGGACTGGGTGATCTTTTGTGATCCCTTCTGATCCCTAAGGATTTTGTGATTCCTTATGTGTTCATTCCTTATTCCATACTGTCTATGTCATGCTCAGATCCACTGCTTCTCCTGTCCTATATATATATGTATGTGCACAGGTGTCATTCCCGTGACCTATGGGTTATCCCTCTGCTGTGTCCTGTTAGTTCATCCAATCCATGATCTTGGGGCTCCTTCTGCCTTCAGACTCCTGCAGGGCAGAGGAGAAGGTGATGTTGTGTTGTTGCATGCTGCATCCAGAACCCAGGGCTGGTGTATCTGTCATGTCTTCAATGGGAGCAGTCGCTCTAGGCTGAGTTCAGAACTGTTCACATCTCTTCTTGTCAATAAAAGGTATTCAATGACTTTCACTCTTTCTTCCCCTCAAAATTGTTTCTGAACTCAATTGTTGTAATGAATGTGAAGTAGGTTTGTGACTCTATGCCTTTCCCTTGACAACGCTGTTAATGATCAACTGGTAGAAGGACCAAGAGAAATAGCTGTTCTGACAGCTACAATGGAACAGGTGGAAATGTGAAACGCAACTGACATCTAAATGCACTTTTAAAAACCACGACTTTCCGTTCTGATGTTTCCTTTATCATGAAAATCAGTGTCTTTGTTAGCGAGGTACTTTCTAACCACCACCACAACAAAAAGGCAGCAGGGAAGAATGGCAGATTCCATACAGGCTAACTGCTCGCCTTGAGGTCTCTAATACCAGGCTTCAACATCACTGATTGATTGCAGAGGGCTTGTTAGAGTGTGTCAGGTGCTTTGGCAATGTACCTGTCAATGCAAATGGTGGAGTATGAAAAACCTTTTCCTTTGTTTGTTTGGATCCAAAACAATTCAAACTTGGGATTTCTTTTTCAGCGAGAGATGCTCTGTGCACATAAGTAGTACATACTTATATTTAGGGTGTTGTGTACATGATTTGTGTCTATCTATATCTGTATATATCTATATCTATATATCTCTATATCTATCTATACCTATCTCTCTCTCTCTCTCTCTATATATATATATATATAAAGATAGATAGATAGGTAAGTAGGTCCTCTTTCTTTCTGTGTCCTCTCTCCTCTCTCCTCTTTGTGTCCTCTCTCTTCTGTCTCCTCTTTCTCCTCTCTCCTCTCTCTCCTCTCCTTTTTTCTCTGTATGAGACCATCCTTTTGTAAGGGTGCAGGACATGAACAGTGCCAGATCTTGCTCTCTGGATCATTGCGAAGCGTAACCAGTACTTGGGGAGGAGAGTGTGGAAAAACCTCTCTCATCTGTTCAAATGCTCTTTCCTAGCCTGGGGGAAGGTTTTAGTGTGGGTGTCCGTTCCCTTCTCCACCCACCCCTTTAGCACTTGAGGAGTAGCCAGCTGCTTTTAGCAGCTTAGGGTTGGACATGTGCTAACTGTGCTTTGGGATGAGGAGCTCTTTCCTTACTGACAGATCAGCTGGTGCGCTTGGACTTGTTCCTTGCCTTTTCCCCGTAGCCCAGGGACCTGGTGGAGAGATTACATTCCCCTGGCAATTCTATTCCATCCTTTGCTACTCCTGTCAAGGCCTCATTCAGTTGGTTCTACTGTAGCTTAGTGAGTCAGATGAGAAAGTGAGCTAGCTGGCAGATGGCATTTCCTGGAGGTTATCACCACGACTCCTGTACAGTAATTAATAGTAGCTGTAATACTCTGCTATCTCCTTGTAGTGTCTGCCTGCTAAGAAGTAACTGCCTTTTCCAAACTGTTTTTCCATTGGGATGCTCTGTCTGGTTTGCTGGTTTCTGCTTACGTGTGTTTGTTTCATAAGCGTGGAGAAAGGAGATGGAATCTACCATAAATTGTACCGGTTACCAGGGAGAATAACTCAAATTCACTGTACTCCTGGGAGCAGTTTGGGTGTGATGTGCTCTTGAAACCTGTGGAAAACACAGCTAGCCAAACGGCTCTGGCGAGGAAATCATTTGTAGTATGAGTTTGGAGAGAGAGGAGGAGAAAGGGACCTGGGGATCCTAGTGGCCAGCAGGATGACTCTGAGCCAGCAATGGGCTCTGGTGGCCAAGAGGGTCAACAGCATCATGGGAGGTTGAGCTGTTTCTAGCTCTGCATTCATACACAGAAACCCTTGATTTGAAATTCAGCTCTCTCCTCCCCAACCTAGACAAGGCTGAGAGTTGGTGTTGGTATTTGAGCTGGACTAAAGTCTCACCGTGAGTGTAAGCAGAGAGACCGTTTGCTGCTAGGATGGAATTCTCTGTGGGTTGTTAGGTTAAGCTCAAAGGCTCTCCTAGACTTGCTAGCCTTCATGGCTCTGGAGAGTAACACACTGAGCATCTTGTTACTTCAGAAAGCAGAGTCTCTCATAAGACTGGGAATACTCTTTCCATTAGTTTCACCTTAAAATTAGTATTATAGACAGTACTCCTCCAGTTTACTCTCCTCCTCCAGTTTACGTTCCTCCTCCAGTTTGGAAGGCTCTTCTTGTGCAAGAACGTGTTTACCATGTGTTTGGAAACAGTTACTGCAGCGCTTTAGGTTGCCATGGCATTTCCCTAAATAGATCACTCCAATGCTTACGGCTTTCACACATCTTCAACTGTTAATGCTGTGTTTGCACTGTGTCTGCTGGTTGTAAAACTCCCAGGAGGTCTGGTGTTTTTAGTCCACCTGTTTTATCAGCTTGAGGACATCAGCAGTGTTTTTAATACTCGGGGTTTCCCTTCGGTTTCTTCCTTCCATCATTATCTCTTCCTTTAGATGGGTGTTTGTGATAATGTGCACCTAAAACGTCATGTTATTTATGCTTCGGGAAATTACTTGCACTCAAGATAATCTGAGAGAGTGCTGAATTCAAGCAGCTGCCCAATACATCACTGACATCAGTTTTCACTTCCTCTCTCTCTTCCTGTATCCCTGTAACTAACTGTTAGGGAATGACTGAACAGTATTGTATCTATCTTACACCAGAGCATTTGGCTTTCAGGTAGAGATTGAGAGACCTAGGACTTCTCAGTTTAGAGAGGGAAAGATTACGAGGGGACCCCATCACTGTCTCTAAATCCATGAGGGTTGGGAGTCAAGAACAAAGAGACAAGTCTCTCTTCACTTGCTCCCTGTGACAGGACAAGGAGCAGTGGGTATCAGCTGGAGCACAGGAAGTTCCACCTCAGGATGAGAAGAAACTTCTTCATAGTGAGGGTAACAGAGCCCTGGAAGGGGCTGCCCAGGGAGGTTGTGCAGTCTCCTTCTCTGGAGACTTTGAAGACCCATCTGGTTGCGTTCCTGTGTGACCTGCCTTAGGTTCTATGATTCTGCTTGAGCAGAGGACTTGGGCTCGATGACTCAAAGTTATAGCACTGCAATCCCGTCGCCTGATCTCTCTTATTCTAAAATTCTCCTATTAAAAAGAATCTGCCCTGTGAGGGTTCTGCCTAAAGGTGTAGTTGAGGAGAACAGAAGATGCTCACTATTTCTGTGCAGTCAAACGCCCGAAGACAAATGCCAACTGCACCTATCAGGGTCTGTCATCGGTTATCTACAGCCAATACAAGGTTGTGAAGGAAGTTAATAAAAGAAACACAAATTTCCCCCCATTCTTCTCGCTTATCTCCTAAAGCAGCCATTAACATCAAACGTTGCCTAGTTATTGTCAGGTTTTTCCCTTGCTGTTTGTGATAGCTTTAGAAGAAAATCCTCTGCATTTTATCTCTCCAAGCTCCTTTATGCCTGCGTTTACCCACAACAAAGGCAGGACAGTGATTTTAATCAAACCTACAATAGTAGCTTCCAATTGCAGTTGGTAATAGAGCTCAAAAAAGAATCCCCACTATTTACCACATGGTTTTCTAGATGCAAAATGTGCATTTTAATGTGAAAGGGAAGAGCAGAAAGCTCTCTTCTTCTTCAGCCACACTAAACCCAGGGGCTCCAGCACGCTGCAGCCGAATGGCTCATGGAGCACGACGTGAAAAGCTGCGCATTAACTGTATTGAGATGCAGTGATTTGATGTAACATCAGCTTGCTTGAATTAATGTCCTGTGACAAGCCCTCCCTTGCAAACCTTTAGAAGCCAACTGCTTCTTTGTCTACGGCTTTTGGCTTGGCTGCAGCCTCTGTAGATTCTGCACTGTTTCTCAGCTGCTGCTGTTTGGACAAAGTCGAATCAGCATCTGTGAAGGACTGACTACCCAAAGGGTATAAACCAAATTGCTAGTGGTTGGTTCAGCTTTGACACTTCTCAGTGTGATCCTTACTGCCTTTTGTAAAACAAGCAGGCGAGGGAAAGGCTCCAGAGACTCGCTTCTATTCATTTCTGTAATAGTTTTCTTGCCACAGGAGGCTTAAGAAGATTTGTCCTGCCTGCTTTCTTTTCATTAGCAGTGAGTGCAATGCTATTGGGTAAGTTAACGTGTGAGACTATCAAAAGAAAAGCACAGGAATGTCGTAAAAAAGGAGGTGTCTTCTCGTATGAATCCTGCTTTGGTGTTATTTTTCTCGATGTATTTATTCAGTGTGCAGAGAAAATAATGTGTAACAGCTGAGAGATTTCCAGTTGTTCTCAGTCAGAGAGAGAATGAGAATCTAGCTGTAGTCTCTCGCCTGAATGTGATACTATGCTTCGCTGTTTTTTTGGCAGCAGCGCGTTCAGATTCTTGTTATTAGGCTGACAGAGAAGCCTTGCTGAATTTTCAGCACCTGCAGTCATGAAATGTAATAATATTTAAAGATTTATTTGCTTTTCTGCGTGTAACATGGAGCATCGGGATCTCTGAGCCTTATCTTGACCACTGCGCTAACCTTCTTCTCTACTTATATCACCATTAAATAACTTGATCTACTTAAATTACTGTTTATTTCATCCTGAATTTACTTCCTTTCATGAAAACTGAGCATTTTGGTTGAGTAAACCCCAACGTGAGGCAAATGGATTTGTGCTTTCCTTAGTGCAGCAGCTAATTGCAGTAGATTATAATCTGACTCTGTGTAGAAGCACTTCAGCGCGTGTCTTGTGGCAGTGAACATGCACATCGATGCTGTCTCTATGCAGGACAGCTCTTTAAAATCCTCCTAATACAGTGCCATCATGATTGTTATCATTCCCCCCAATCCCTGGGCTCATAAAGTTTACTACAAACAATGCAGAGTAAGTAAGGACTACAAATGAGCCTTAGAAAATACTGCAGCTTGAAGGATTGATGGGTGCTGTCTCAGGCAGGACGTATGCGCGTTGAGATGACTGAACCTAGTGATAAATATGAATAGTCATTACAGGATTGCTGATGCTGTATATCTGAGCATGATTTCAAAACCCATGCTGTTCAGCAGCATCATAGTCTTCTCTCATATTTGCGCTGTCTGCTGCCTTGTGCCTGTTTGTTTTCTTCTGTTGTCCCCCAACACACGCTTCAGCTCCTCTTCTGGGATACAAAGGATGCCGTTTTACTATTCGTTTTGTTGTTAGGTTTGCTTTCTGTCAGCACAACAAACTGCTCCCTGCTTGGGAGACCGGGATTTCAAGATTTGGAAAGCAATTCCTAGTGACAACGAGAACGGCGAGCGTTGGTTTGTAAATGCCAGGTTTTATTGTTTGGGTGCCAGTAAGAGTCGCTAGTAGCCTCTTTGACATTTTGAAATATTTAAGCAGAGATAACTGTTGATAGATGTAACTCAGCACTATTTCATATTTATAGAAATCACATTGCCTCCAGCCACGCTTGTCAGCAGCTCTGCTCTTTTGATTCCCAGTTGCTCAAGAACTGTAGCTCGAAGCATTGCCGGCATGCGATACCATTAATCAAGAAACCATTTATACTCTGCTTTATTTTTATTTGCATGCACATGACTACAAATGACCAACCAGTTATTCAGCCCTCAGAAAGCTGTAGTCACTGCTTGATGGTTTACTTGTATTCTATTTGTGTTGGTTTAATAAGACAGAGACATGATTCACGGGTAACTAGCATGGATCACAGCCTAAAAATGGCCCGTACTCCTATCAGGTTATATAGGGAAATCAAGCTCATTACTTAGAGAGGCATTTGTCTCACAGATGAAATGGTTTAGCATTCTGTACGATGCAGTTCTGTACTTTTTAGTGCATAAAGCATCTCTTTCCCCATAGTTGACCTCACTGGCATTTTTTTCCCCTTAGCTACAAGAGCTCAGCAATGATTTGGAAAAGAGAGCTGCTTGCCCAATGTGAAAGTCTCTTCTCTTGCAGTGCAGGGGCAGTTACAGTTTACTGGCTGAATTCTATCAGGTAACTCCTAGATCTTGCTCCCTGAAACAAGAAGCAGGATGGATGGATGAGCAAGCATGCATCCAGTCAACGCGTTCACACCTGTTTCCTTTATTTAGTACTGTCTGGCCTTCCACATGGAGGGGCTGTCACAGCTATCGCCTTTGTTCTTCTACTCCCTCGCATTGTGTGCGTTGGTCTGTCTTCACGAGGACTTTTATCCTGTGTAAGCATGAGCTAAAACTGTAGCATGACTGCACTCGATATCAAGACTTTATCTCCTGAGCAGAGTCAGTTTATCACTGTGTTATCTTTATGCAGTGCAGAAGGCAGAGGAAGAAGAGAGAATTGCTGCAGTGACCCAAACTTGAGAGTCTTGGGTTCATAGCCTGTAGAAGTGGGTGCTTATCCTCAAAAAGAATTCCATCTAATCCTGATTCACACCACATGCCTTCTACCTTTCAGATATTTTAGAAAGCATTTAACACCAAAAATTGAATGTAGTATCTTGAGAGTGGCATTTGTAAACGAATAGGTGCGTTTGTGCTGATGCAACAGTTCTGGGAGCTATTCTTTTTAGATTCTAGAAGCTGCTGCATACATTTTTCAGAAGACATCTTATATTATAGAAGAAAACCCCCCACGCTTTTACATAGCCTTTCAGCAGACTATAACCTGCAAGAATGTTATTGTAGAGGCTATTTTTACCAGTCTCCAAGGAGTCTGATGAGTGTTCTTTATTCACTAAAGGTCCCGTCGAGCTCCATAGGGTTTATTTCATTATTAAAAGAGCTAGGAAGGAATGCTGAACAGAGCTACCTAATCCATATGCAAGCTAATCTTCTGGGCTATATTCTGGTAGGAGGAATTTAACAATCGAGCTCTTCTACACACAAGATACCTTAACTCCTCGGTGGTACTTGGGGTGCCAGAAAGATGGACCGTAGTATTTTAGAGCTATTAGTTATCGTGACAGCGTGGCTCCAGGCTACGCTGCACTGGAGAAACCCTGACGTTTACATAACAAGTAATGAAATACCGCTGCTTCACCGCCTCTCTTCGTATGATTAAAAGAGATTAACTTTGCTTAACGTGACTTTAGATTAATTCCTGATGCTACTGAGTCCTGCCGTCAGGTTTGGAAGTAACGTGTATGGGATTCTTCTCCTCCCCGTAACGCAGTCCTCTTTCAGCGCCATGAACTAACTTGTCCTACGGTATGAAGCCATTTAAGGGAAAGAATGCTCAAGACATTGGATAGTAGTTTGGGAAAGAGTTCTTCCTTGTGTTAATCAGGTGACTGACACGGATAACAACAGTTACTGGGTCACAGAAACTCCCAGAAAGGTACTGAGGGATGAGTGTGTCTCAAGAGAGAAGGCCAAACCGTTCTGAGCAAGGACAGAGAATGGTGAGAGATTGAAGGAGACAGACTTCAAACCCATTTCTGTCAAGAACTCTCTGTCTGTCT
>VZRI01007728.1:29654-63325 GCA_013397515.1 Upupa epops
AGGTCCCTTCCGATCCCTAAGGATTCCATGATTCTCTGTGTCTCATGTGGAGATGACACCCATCATGGTGTAGACTAAGCAAGAACAATAGCTGAGATTAGCTGTTCTCACACGGATGAAGTGCCTTAGAGACCTTTTCTTTGCAGAAAACCAATATAGTTGAGTCTGGCAGGTGCTGAGAGTTGGCTTCATGGGAGCCGACGAGAACTTATATTCTGAGCCTTATATCAGCAGCATTGCAGCTGTAGCTGAGTTCCCAGATCAACAGACGCTTCTCTCACAGGATTACTTGAACAGTTTTTGCCAGGTGTTTATCTGTGATAAGTCTTCATTGTTCCTGATACGGGAGGTCCTTGGTGACCAGCCAGAGAATCTTATCTAACTCATTTATCCTCTTCAAGCATCTTTCACACCGTTGTGTTGAACTCAGCAGATTTATATTGCTCAGGTTTGGTAAGTGCTTCGGTGATCAGTTTATCTACGAGGAGAGACTGCAGGAGCATAGTGTGCTGCTTTTACTTATACTGAGAGGAATGGGAGGTAATGCACCTATTCTTTGTGAAGTTTCCACAAGCTAGCCCTGAAGGGGCACATTTTGTGGTCCCTTGGGCATGCTCTGTGTGTCTGTTTGTTGTACTGGAACTGATACCTTTTTTATCCAGCTGTTAGGTAGAGTTTGATGGTTTTTGTAAAGCTAAACTAGGTAGCCATTAGCACAAGTGAGGGGTTTAGAGAGCCAGTTGTATGAGGAGAGGCTGAGGGAGCTGGGCAGGGTGAGTTTGGAGAAGAGGAGGATGAGGGGGGACCTCACTGCCCTCTCCAGCTCCCTGAAGGTTGTTAGGCTTTTCTCCTTGGTGTCTGCTGGCAGGAGCAGGGGCACTGCTCTGCAGCTGAGGCAGGGGAGGGTCAGACTGGCTCTGAGGCAGAGATTCTCTGCAGCCAGAGTGGTTGGGCACTGGCAGGGCCTTCCCAGGGAGGTGGTGGAGTCCCCCTGCCTGGAGGTGTTGAAGAACCCTGTAGCCATGGTGCTTCCCACCCTGCTCGAGGGGCAGCAGGGAGGGGGTCAGGCTGTGTCTGTCAGTCTCTCAGGGACTGAGGGGTTTTGTTGGGGTGGGGATGGTTGGACTGGGGGAGCTGGGAGCTCCTTTCCAACCAGGATTAGCCTGTGATTCTGTGAACGGCCATTGCAGTCTCCCTTGTCATTAGACTGACTGGGTTCAGAACCCTTTGGATGAAACAGCTATATAAATCTTTAAAATCATCCTTTAAAATCAACAAAAATGAATGAGGGAGGATTAATGTGCAGGAATCACTGGGGGGTGCTTCTGTCTATGAGGGTAGCAGGTGTCGGTGACCCATCAAGCAGTTAACATCAGTAGCAGTTCATGTCAGTGGTGGATATTTACTTGGTTTTAACTAGTTTCTCCTCACTGACTTCAGCAGAAAGAGGCTCAGTGTTTCCTGAGATTCATTGTGTTACTGTGGATTTGCCTTTTAAAAGCTGAGCAGCTGTAAAAAAGTCTGTGAAGGAGGGGAGATGAACAAAATTACTAGCGTCCCTGTGGCTTAGTTACTGCTCAGCTTAGTAAATCACACAGTGACACAAGTGTTAAGGCTGGAGAAGAGCTCTGAGTCACAGAATCATGAAATCATTGAGGCTGAGAAAGACCTCAGAGATCATCCAGCCCAGCCCAGGACCTAACGTCACCACAATCAGCTGACCAGAGCACTAAGGGGCATGTCCAGTCTGTCCTTAAACCCCTCCCTGGATGGGGACACCAGCACCTCCTTGGACAGTCTATTCCACTGTCTAACCACCCTTTCCATGAGGAAGGGCTTCCTAACATCTAACTTAAACCTCCCCTGTTGTAGGTTCAAGCCCTGCCCTCTCGTCCTACTACTCTTGCCTGAGTAGCTGGTGCACTTGAGGCCATGGTCTACGGGTTGGGGAGCTGTTGAGATGAGGGCTGGCCTTGAAACCAGTTTGGTATCTGCTGAAATCCTCGCAGATACCATACAGGCATTTCCAGGGAAGAGTGGCCGTGAGGCAGGATTAATACGACTGTATTGATTTTTTTCCCTTAGACACTCTACCTGCTTGATCTCTGCTTTATCCTTTTAATCCAACCTTGGATCCAACATTTAAGCCAATGCTCTGCTGCTTCCCCCGGGTTGTGACACGGCTTTGGCACTGCCTAATCCTGCTTGTGATCCGTGAAGTTCAGTTTGTTCTATCTTGAGCCATACTGCGATCTTATAGAATCATCGAATGTTCCAGACTGGAAGGGCCCTCCAGAGGTCACCCAGTCCAACCTCCCTGCACAAGCAGGGACATCTCTTCCCTAGGTCAGGTTGCTCAGAGCCCCAGCAAGCCTGACCTTCAGTGTCTCCAGGGATGGAGCCCCCATCACCTCCCCAGGCAGCCCATTCCAGCCATCAACCTGGATGAGAAACAGTGAAGAGCTTGTTTCTCATCTCCAGCCTCAATCCCTCCTTTCCCAGCTGGAACCCAATGCTCCCTGTTATCCATACAACCCTTTGGAATAGACCTTCCCCTGCCTTCATGGAGGCCCCCTCAGGTACTGGAAGGTCAACAGAAGGTTTCCCCAGAGCCTTCTATTCTTTCCATAGGATTATAAATAACCATATAACCCTGCCCTCTTGTGCTGGCGCTGATTGCTTGGGAGAAGAGCCTGACCCTCATCTGACTACAACCTCCCTTTGGGGTGTTGTTGAGAGGGAGAAGGTCTCCCCTTGAGTGTCCTCTTCTCCAGGCTAAACACCCCCAGCTCCCTCAGCCTCTCCTCATCCGTCTTTCATTCAATTTGTCGCTTCCTCTCCTATGCAAATACCAATGAGTATCGTGTTGGTAGAGTGTGATGCTGCTATGTTTGAACAGTTCTTGTAGCTCTGAATGTCACCTCTTTAAAAATCTAGTGGAACATATCGCATCAACTTCATGAAACCCTCCTCGTTTGCAGAAGGAAGTGTCTGGTCCTAGTTTAGAGGAGGTTATTATTGAATAAAATAGATTCTGAAACTCAGTCTTCTTCACTCTTAATCAAGTAGGATTTTATCGGTGTCCCAACACACCCTGTACCTATGGGCAGAGACACTTCTGATGACTATCAGCAACCAAGGACAGGTTGGTACTGGAAAGCAATCTGTCTTGGCGTGGAAAACAACGCCTTGTGCTCTTTTTATGACATGAAACGTGGGTCATATTTACAGTGTTATTCATGGTAGGTGTAGACTTTCCTGATGGAAGCCTTGCTTGCACTGTCAGGATGACGTCAAAACCTTAACTGGCTTCTCTAATTCGGAAGCGAATGATGAGCTTTCATGTCATGCCTTGAATTTTGTGTTCTGTTGGGGAGGCAGCAGACCTGCAATTATCTGAGAGAGGCTGCCTTCTTGACATTTTGCAGCTTATTTTTTATCCTCAAGTTGAGCTGTGTGTTTCACAGAAGCTTTAGATAATTGTGTAAACTACTCGCATCGCTGCAACGGTTCTGTTTCTCCTTCCAACACAGCGAGGGCTGCACACATGAGCTTAAAATAGTTTCTGAAAATTTCACCCAGTGCCCCTTGTTCTGTCCCCAGATGCCCTTGAGCAGAGCCTGGCTCCATCCTCCTGACACCCACCCCTCACAGATTGAGAGACAGCAATGAGGTCCCCCCTCAGCCTCCTCTTCTCCCAGCCCAAGATCCCCAGCTCCCTCAGCCTTTCCTCATCAGGGAGCTGCTCTCCTTCCTTCATCATCTTCGTTGCTCTATGCTGTTGGTACTAGAAAAGGCAAGCACAGTCTAAAATGACTCGGAGGGTTGATGTTAACCGCTACTGAATAACCCCTTTTTCTTAAGATCCTGGTTAATAGGAAAACAGCTCAGAGTTTTCCTGTAGGAGCTGTCAGGTGCAGTAAACACGAGCTGTACATCAAATTTAATTCAACTCGGGCTAAAGCATTTGACATATCCTACAGTGCCATAGGTGGTGCATGCACAGAACATTTTACAGACAAGTACTTGTCTCTCTCCTTCAGCTGTCAGCACAAATACATCATCATTTATCATTATCACTCCTAGCAATGACGCTGGAACATCTGAGCAGCAGTATATTTACTGTGCTCGCATGAACAGAGCATATGGCAGTCACCTCTTGCTGGTGTGTTCCAGAGGCAGAGCTGCCTCCTCTCAGGACTGCACTAGATCACTTCCCTCTTACCTCATAAATAAGCCAAGATGATGTTGATGGTTACCTTATTCAACCCATGTATTCTTCAGGTAGTCTCTCTTCCGTCCCCCATTGCACTGAGAGCTAAGGGGATCCTTTGCACTTACATAACCCGTAGAAAAGGTTGTGCTAAGGGAATGGAAGTCCTCACCTTGGGTAATTGGTGTCTCACACGCTGAGGAGAAGCAGCAAAACAAAGCAAACCTTCTTTTAAAATGCTTGCTTCATAATTCTCTGCAAGAGCATCAGACACTGGAAGCCAGGTTACAGAGGACACCCAGCTGCTCGAGCAGTTACATAAGGAGTTGCCTTTCAGTTTGTGTTTTGCATCAAACTTCTCTCATTTTCTTGATTATGTAAAGTGTTTTTTCTTCTTCCATGGAGCCCCCATTAAAATGGAAATGGAGTTCTTACATTTTGCTTTCAATCTCCCAGTGTGAAAATCCTCTCTGGTCTCTTACTGCGTCTGAAAATCTGGTCCCTGTGACAGTCAGTGGACTGTGAGAACAATCCTATTCCCTTTACTCTACATCTCTGGAGTCAACTCTTGGGTATGGTGTCTTCTCCACTTGAACCATCTTTGTGCATCTGGACTGTTGTGTCCAGTTCTGGGGCCCCTGGTTCAAGAGGGATAGAGATCTGATTGAGAGAGTTCAATGGGGGCCACAAGGATGATGAGGGGACTGGAGCACTTGCCTTCTGAGGAGAGATTGAGAGACCTGGGACTTCTCAGCTTGGAGAGGAGAAGGTTACAAGGGGACTTAATCACTGTCTATAAATCCATGAGGGCTGGGTGTCAGTCTCTTTTTACTTGCTCCCATTTTACTTTGTCCTGTCAGAGGGTGCAGGCTGGAGCGCAAGAACTTCCACTTCAGTATGAGAAAAACTTCCTGGTGAAGGTTACAGAGCCCTGGCAGGGGCTGCCCAGAGGGGTTGTGGAGTCTTCTTCTCTGGAGACATTTCAAACCCACCTGGATTGTTCCTGTGTGACCTGTCTTAGGTTTTCTCATCCCGTTTGAGCAGGGTGGTTGGACTCGATGACCCTTGGAGGTCCCTTCCAACCCCTACTGATCTGTGTATCTGTTGGACTCTTAGAAGGAGTACGAATTCAGGTGAATGAGAATGCTGCGGCACTGTTTCAACAATGATGTTTAATTGTGAGTTCCTTTTCCCCTGGATCTATTTCAGATCCAAGAATATGGAGAAGGAAAAGCAATAGAAGGGTTTAGTAAAATGAGCTGAGCAACTCCATCTTTTCATTGAAACAATTTGGAATCCAAGCTCTTCAAAGACAGAGAGAGGACTATTAGCCAGGTGTCAGGTCAAGCAGGCTCCAGGAACTGCGATCTCAGTTCTGTGGAGATGAGTGTCCTTCATTGTATTGACTTATATATCCATGATTGCCATGATTTCATTAGAAGTAAATGAGTTTAATTATAAATCCAAATCTGAATCAGCTAACCCTTTTGTGGAAGGTGCCATCCTTGGGAATGGGATGTGTTTTCTCTACTGTCTAACAGATACAGGGGGCAGAAACCCAACATCAGTGAAATGACCTCCACACATCCAGTTTAGAAAAGGAAACTGCAGCGTTTTGCAGTGAGAGCCCTGGTTCTCTCCTCATTCAATACTTCAAGTAGTATAAAATGGGGACTACAACTAAGACCGAGTGTTCTCAGTGCTGGAACCAATACTCTGGGTGCCTCTATTTTGGTGACTTTGCTTAGCTTAGTCTTTGCCTTGGTAAATGCAGCAGTAGGTAATGATCCAGTAGGTGCAATACCCAGCTGGTCTCAGGATGCTCAGTAAAGCTGAGAAGCAGCTGTACTGCCAATTGCAAGGAAAACAAGAGCAGGATGGGAAGCTGTGTTTGGTTTCCTGTGTAGGTTCTTGTTTATGGGTTGCATACCTGACTCTGCTGATATTTTGCCACAGATACCTTGTGTTTCGTGGAACCCTAGTGTTTTGAGATGGAAAAACGCACTCGTTTTAAACTGTGAGAATTCCAGGGCAGATGGGGGAACAGAGAACATCACTGACTTGCATTCTTTGAGAACCATCTGCTTAGCAAGTACTAGCAGGACAG
This sequence comes from Upupa epops, assembly GCA_013397515.1. Lineage (NCBI taxonomy): Eukaryota > Metazoa > Chordata > Aves > Bucerotiformes > Upupidae > Upupa > Upupa epops. The sequence goes on from VZRI01007728.1 coordinate 35,975, forward strand.
AAGGAACATATGTTGCTTAGCCGGCCTTGTGTTGTGCCAGCAAACACATTAGACTGGCAAGGTCTAGGGGTGGATGCATCCAGTGTTGCAGGAACAGGGAAGATCTGCGGAGCTGTGAGAAATTCTCACTCGCAGTGCAGGCAGCTATAGGAGGATTTAACGGTCCTATCACAGTCCCGGGCAGCTGTGGGTCTCTGAAGCCGGTACTGGTTGGACATGATGAGTACAGCTGCTGAATTCATCTTTCAACACTGATTGCATTCTGTTTAACTGCCTTAAGGTCACAGAATCACAGTGTTAGGGATTGAAAGGGACCTTGAAAGATCATCCAGTCCAGTCCCCTTGACAGAGCAGGATCACCTCAATCCAGTTGCACAGGAGCAGGCCAGGTGGATTTTAAATTCTGCATAGGGAAGTCTGGGTCCCTTGCAGAGTGCAGCAGAAAATGAACAGAAAATCTTGTGCTGGGAGGGAGGTGAAGGATGAAGGTGACACTTCTGCTGCCTGGGCAATACCCTCCTTTCCCCCATCCTCTTGATTTCCCCAAAGTCAAATCAGCGCAGCTATGTCGTAGCCCCCGTGCAGGCAGGTGCCTTGTGCCACAGAACATAGGGGTCTCTCTGACCTGCAGTACTGGCACTGATGTGGTGAACTTGCCCTCTCTCTACCCACTCGCTGGTAAATTCATGCCCAGCGTTGAACAAGTGTTAGCAAGGCTCATAGAGAGGGTTACAAGAAGAAGACCAACCTCCAGCAGGCACATTAGATTACGAAGGCAAGATGTGTGAGGTCAGGTGAAGCCAGCTATTTCTTGAGGGTGTGATTTGATTAAGGCTGGGCTCCGACCTGGCTAGATGGGGTAAGAGATGGTCTGGACAGCTTTGCCATTAATATAAGTAGAAGCACAATCTTCTGCCAGCCTGTAATCTTTATCATTTATAGTTTGAGATTTCATTATTAGAGCGAGCTGTTCGCCGAAGCTCAGAGGCAGAATTTCTATCGAAGATTATCCAGCTAGCGCTTTATCTTAGCTTCTTGTTTAAAGCCTGTTTATTAGCTGTCAAGCAACCATGCCCTCAAGGATATAAATAGCATCAAAGGGGAAAAAAAAAAGCCTAGAACTTCTAAAAAATCTAAACTCAGTTCCTATATGGAAATAAATTCCAAGCGTTAATATTCAGCGGCTTAATCTGTTGTGGATTTTGTGGGGCTTTGGCTTCACTGCCTTTTTTTACAGCGAGATAAAATATCCCTTGGAAGTACAATTACAATGCAAAGGCACAATATAAATAGATGACTCTCATCATAATGCACCGCTTTCGGAAATGCTCATGATTTAAATAATGATGTTCCTCGACTTCTCGCCAATTAGGTTTAGTCATCCAGGGACTCTGCATTTTAATGAGAAAAGCTGAATGGTGTTTTGCAGATACGGTCTGTTGGCAGGAATACAAACAAATAAGGGAAGGTTTAATCTCTTCTTTTCCTCTTATTTCTTTAAGTATCGTATAAAAGAGAAGGGAAGAGATGCAAGTGCTAGGGGAGACAGAGCTGCTGCGCTGAGCGCTGGTTAGAGCTTGATGTAGATTGAATGTGTTCAAAAAAAAACCCCTTTGAAACTTTGGTTCCCACCCCTTGAAATCACCACGATAGGATTGTGAGAGACAAGAGATGTTAAATATACCCCCGAGAAAGTTAACATCAGAAGCAAACGGTAGCCGGTGGCTGTTGCTCTGATTATTCAAACAGTTCCAACGAAGCTTTTCAGACAAAACTTAGGATCTGGAATGGTGAAGGGAAGGAATAATTAAATGGGAGTGACGTAAGCTACCTCAGATGGTATCTGTGCTCCGCGCATCTACCTTTCAATGGACCAACCAGAACTCCCTGGGGATTAGAATTAGATTAGCTAAATGCCTAACAGCTGTCTCACAGGCATGAGACTAGATAAAGCAAGCGAGCTGTAAATCTGTGCAAACGGCATGAAAGGCTGCATAATGCAAATTGATTAGTTTAGGGCTTGCGTTAATGTGGTTGCGAATAAAAATAACCCACCGACAAATCCTCTCCTCATTTTAGCAGCTACTGAGGAGAGAAATGGAACAGATGGTTCTCATGAGGTGTGAGCCTACCGCGAATTTACATTGCCATCAAAGAGAAAGCCCGGGATGCTAATCCCCGCCAAGTGAGAGTTCATCCCCGCCAAGTAAGAGTCCTGATCTCGGGGCAAAAGGCAAAGATTTGAGGTTTTAAGGGGTCGATAGGTGGCTTTTAGGGAGTACCAGTGGCCGTTGTGGCTATGAAACCTATAGACACCTCCTGATTTGCATTCGGAGATGGACGATGCGGCGTGGTACGCACCTCCCTAGGCACATCAGAAACTACTGAACGCAAGGTCTGGTAACTGCTACAGAGCTGAGTCTTCATTTTATGACTGTGATGTTTGAAATTCAGAATGGTTGAGTTAATTGCATGAAGTTCTTAAAGCTACTCTGGCTGTAAATATCTGAGGGGTGGGTGTCAACAGGAGGGAGCCTGTCTCTCTGATGGTGCCTGGTAATAGGACAAGCAGTAACGGGGATAAGCTGGAACAGAGAAGGTTCCAGCTCAACATGAGGAGAAACTTCTTCCCTGTGAGGGTGACAGAGCCCTGGCACAGGCTGCCCAGAGAGGTCGTGGAGTCTCCTGCTCTGGAGACTTTCCAAACCCACCTGGGCACAGCCCTGTGTGAGCTCATCTAGGGGATCCAGTTCTGGCAGGGGGGTTGGACTAGAGGATGTCTAGAGGTCCTTTCCAACCCCTGACATTCTATAACCTGATGTTAAATCCACTTCACACTACTTCTTTATTCCAATTCGTGAGCTGTGAATGCTGTGCTAGAAGTAGTCAGGAGGTAATAAGCACGAGGTGATAAGAGCACGGGAAGATGAGTGCCCTGTGCTTTTTCTTTCAGTGCTGTCTCTCCACATCATCCCACTCTTCCCTTATGGACTGCTCCAGTAATCTTCACCTGAAGGAAGGTGAAGCTTCCTCACGCTGTCAGACTTGGCTGCAGTGAGACCGCAAACAACCTCCTTGGGTGAAGCACTCAGATCTGAAAACTTTCGGTGCCTCTGTGATGTTTTTGAATGCAAATACCTGGAAAACTGTTCTGCCAGCATTCTGATCCCTGTGATTCCCTTAAGGTGTTGAAATGTTTGGAACTTGTGGAGTGTGAGTGACATTTCAGGAAGCACTGAATGATGCTGTTTGATACCTTATGCAATGGAACAGGAAAAAAAGAAAGTATAGCTACAAATCCATCCCCAGAGGGATTTGGACTCCCAGCCTTCCAGGTGTGTGGCTGCTCTGAGCTCTGTTAGGGGGATATGCACCTAATCAGGTGTCCGTGTTTTGGACTGTGGATTTTACCACAGGAGGGAGCCCATATTCCATAAATGCTGTGGAAACACCACTGTTATAACTGGAAAAGGACCGAAAAAAAGCACTTTTAAAGCTCTGTTTTTCTTGGTGCTGACTTTGCACACGGAATTTGTGTTCAGTTCTCTGCCTCCCGTGTTATCTGCAATCTGAAAATCAGAAGTCGGCAAAGTTTCCTGCTTGGGGTAAAAATTCTCCGAAAAGGGGTTGTTTTGTAAAGAAAACAGCCAACAGCCCAACTACTTTGTCTTTAACACTGGGGTAACAGTTGTGTGAGGAGAGGCTGAGGGAGCTGGGCAGGGTGAGTTTGGAGGAGAGGAGGCTGAGGGGGGACCTCACTGCCCTCTCCAGCTCCCTGCAGGGAGGCTGTGGAGGGGTGGCTGTTGGCCTCTGCTCCTTGGTGCCTGCTGACAGAAGCAGGGGCACTGCTCTGCAGTTGAGGCAGGGGAGGGTCAGACTGGCTCTGAGGCAGAGATTCTCTGCAGCCAGAGTGGTTGGGCACTGGCAGGGCCTTCCCAGGGAGGTGGGGGAGACCCCCTGCCTGGAGGTGTTGAAGAACCCTGTAGCCATGGTGCTTCAGCCCTGCTCGAGTGGCAGCAGGGAGGGGGTCAGGCTGTGTCTGTCAGTCTCTCAGGGACTGAGGGGTTTGGTTGGGGTGGGGATGGTTGGACTGGGGGAGCTGGGAGCTCCTTTCCAACCAGGATTATTCAGTGGTTGTGTGCCCAGCCCCAGACTGCTGGATGAGTGCAGAGCCTGCAGCTCAGTGATCGCCTGTTTTTTAAAGTCTCTGACTGTCATGAAGTTTCCTTTCCCATAACAACAATCATCTTCTAATCCACGTGGACTCGCTAGCATGATTTTTCATCTTTGGAGACCCCTGACATTTCGCTGTGATCTCGGGTTAATCTTTTCTAAACCACTCTTCAAATGTCTAGAAACGGTACCCGCGTAGAGCTGTTTGTCATCATCTTAGAATAACCAGTCGACAGGCAAGAAGCTATTAAAGCTTTCTGCTCCCTTGTGGGTTATTTGATTTGTCATTCTCCATTTTTTGCAGCCTGGGTACTCAACCCAATCTGCGATAACACGACTGGAAAGCTAAATTCAGTAAAGAGTTCCCGTCGACATTGTTATTCCACACAAGAGGCCCAGCAGGGAGAGATAATGCTGTAATTCAGATAACGTGATGAAATGAGATCTTGTATCACAAAGGCTTTGGTGGATGAAGAAACATAAATATCTCTCCTCTTTATATCGATGAGAAGAAGATGCGGGGGCCTTGCTGAAGTCACATCTGCTATTTTTAGTTAAGGTTTCTTTTTGCAGACGATTCAACTCGACCAGGGCTTTGAGAAACGGTCGACTGACAAGACATTTACTCAACACCTATTTTAAGGACAGCGATTTACTTTGGCAGGTAGTTTTTCCTTCAAATATTTGAAGTAGGTCAGAAGAAAACGGTGCAATGAGCTATATTTATCCCAGCAGATACTGCAAAACTGAATTGTGTTGTCTGACACAGCTGTGTGTTTCCGTAAGGAAATGTGTGTGGATTTCTCAATGATTTAAAGAATTGGTTTTTGAGAGCATGAGACAGTAGATCATAGATTCATAGAATCCTTAGGGATCAGAAGGGACCTTGAAAGATCATCCAGTCCAATCCCCCTGCCACAGCAGGATCACCCAGACCCAGTGGCACAGGAACAGATCCAGGTGGGTCTGGAACATCTCCAGACAAGGAGACACTGCAGCCACTCTGGGCAGCTCCTTCCAGTGCTCCGGGACCCTCCTTGGGAAGAAGGTCCTGCTGAGATGGAGAGGGAACCTCCTCTGTTCCAGCTGGCACCCAGTGCCCCTTGTCCTATCCCCAGATGCCCTTGAGCAGAGCCTGGCTCCATCCTCCTGACACCCCCCCCTCACATCTTTATTGACATGAATGAGGTCCCCCCTCAGCCTCCTCTTCTCCCAGCTCCAGAGCCCCAGCTCCCTCAGCCTTTCCTCATCAGGGAGCTGCTCTACTTCCTTCATCATGGCAGGGGATTGGAACTAGAGGATCTTTAAGGTCCCTTCCAACTTGGACCCCTCTATGAATCAATGACCAGCTGAGTCCTAGTGGGTCATAGCCAGTGAGTCTCGAGATGTCAGAAGCAGCTTGTTGATGCGTTCGGTCTGCATCAGCAGCAGTGCCATGGTGAACGCTACAGAGGGGAGAAGGGAGAGTGAAACCCCAAGAAGTGTCATTTTCTAAACTAGAAGAAAATGTCTGTCTGCATTAAGAAGCGTCAGAGGATTGAAAAGCAATTTACAGTCGGTTCCCACAGCCCAGCCTTTGCAGCGAGCTGTTGTTAAGCAGTAAATGATGGAATTGTTGCAGGAAAGGCATCTGTTCAAATCAGTGACATAAATCTGACCGTACGGATTAGGAAGTCAGCCTTATCTACTCCAGTCTAATCTGCTGGTGATGCACGGTGCACTCTGGCGGTGTTTCTTTAATGTGGTAGAAGCTTAAGAAGCCCTCGGTCCCTTCCAGATTCCCTTCAGAAGGTTTTCAGAATGCGCTTTTAATGAGGAGAGTGAGTAGAAAGTTGTGTACAGCTGCCTGATATGAGTGATGAGAGTTCAAAGTAGGGACTCGAGGGATCAGAAGGGACCTGGAAAGATCATCCAGTCCCATCCCCCTGCCACAGCAGGATCACCCAGACCAAGTCACCCAGGAACACAGCCAGGAAGGTCTGGAATGTCTCCAGAGAAGGAGACTAGTTCTTGCTCGTGGTATCTGAGCACCATGTGAACATCTTGCTGAGTAACACAGATCTTGTTTTTTCTGTTTTTAAAAGGCGATGGAAGCTGTTTATGAAGCGGTGGGACAGGCTGTGTCATCCAAGTGGGTTTTGGGCCATTCAGATTTGAAATCTTCACTGCTTTTTGATATCCAGTTCTAGAGTCCCAACAAAAGAAGGACACAGGGTTCTGGAATGGGTCCAGAGGAGAGCAACTCCAGTGCTCAGAGGGCTGTAGCACCTCCCCTGTAAGGACAATCTGAGCGAGTTGGGGTTGTTCAGCCTGCAGAAGAGGAGGCTCCCAGGGGACCTTCTAGCATCTTTCCACTCTCTGAAGGGGGCTACAAGAGAGCTAGGGAAGGGCTTTTGACATGAGTGGTAGCCATAGGACAAGGGGAAAGGGTTCCATCCTTGAAGAGGGGAGACTGAGGTTGGCCAGGAGGAACCAACTCTGTGCTGTGAGGGTGCTGAGATGCTGGAACAGGGTGCCCAGGGCAGTGGTGGCTGCCCCATCCCTGGCAGTGCTGAAGGCCAGGTTGGCTGGGGCCCTGAGTACCCTGCTCTAGTGAAGGTGGCCCTGCCTGTGCAGGGGGGTTGGAGCTGGATGATCTTTCAGATCCCTTCAATCCCGTCCATTGTATTGAAATAAGAGCTTTCTTACTCATTTGCTCCAGTCTTATTCCTCGTGTCTAGTGTTTAGTCTCCACGTTAGAAAAATCCACGGCTGGAATGTCTGCAGAGAAATGGAAGCCTGTGTATCTGAATAACGAGGAGTTAATTGACAGTGGATTCAAACATCAAACAGAGGCAGATTTTCACATTAAAGTATTTGAAGAACATGCCCACTGGAATGGATTACAAGTGGGGCTTCTCGGCAGTCCGAGCTGATCGTCTGTGCATAACCTTCTGCCTTGTACAATTTCCTTTCTTATATTTTACAGTGCTTAATAAATGATTTGTAGTGCCATGAAAATAATCAGGAGGCTGGAACACTTCTCCTAGAAAGACAGGCTGAGGGAGCTGGGCTTGTGCAGCCTGGGGAAGAGAGGGCTCTGCAGGGACCTGATAGCGACCTTCTGGTACCTGAAAGGGCTCTATGGGAAGGCTTGAGAGGGACTGTGAGGATGAGGGGCACTGGTTTCACATTAGAGAAGAGGAGGTTTAAATTGGATGTTAGGAAGAGATTCTTTAGCAGGAGGATGGTTGAACACAGGAACAGGTGGCGCAGGGAGGGTGTTGACCCCCCATCCCTGGAGATAATTCAAGGGGAGGCTGGAAAAGGCTGTGTGCAACCTGATCGAATGGAGGATGTCCCTGCTTACTGCAGGGGTGGTTGGACCTCTGGAGACCCCTTCCCTGGGCCATTCTGTGGTTCTGTATGTTGTGTGATGCCTCAATGCTCCCACTGCAGTTGGTTTCACACTGCTCTGTGCATCTTTAGCATCTCATTACACCCTGCCGCATGGACTCACTCAATACTGTGAGTCCATAGTACAGAGAACTTGGGGAGTTCTTCCTTTATTCTGAGTAGGAATTGTAAGCACTATGAAAACAGACTGGAGGGATGATCTGATGAAGAAGGTGATGTCTTTGTTTCAGTAAATCTTTCTCTCCTTTGTAAGGTAAAGTGTGTTGAGAGTATTAAACCCTGTTTTACCTCATGAATTACATGAAGTTACCATCTCTTCCCAGGATTAAAGACTGATCATGGCAAGGAATGGTTTTAGGCTTCAGTGTGGCTGTCACAAGGCTACTTATATAAACCACAGCTTAAATGGTGAAGGTTTAATATATAAACATGATTTGGTTTGAATTAGAGCAGGGCTGCATTGCACTGATTGCTGCTGAGGTTTGTTCAACTTGGAAGGTAAAATACGAGAGCTTCTTATAGAACCACTGCATCCTATAGAGCAGCTCTGTAGCGTTAGCTCATTTATGGGAAGCCCTAGTGACTGACTCAACATCTGGGGGTCAGGCTCTTCTCCTAGGCACCCAGCACCAGGGTGAGAGGGCAGAGCCTGAAGCTGCCAGGGGAGGGTTAGGTTGGCTGTCAGGAAGCCCTTCCTCAGGGAAAGGGTGCTCAGAGCCTGGACTGGACTGCCCAGGGCAGTGGGGGAGTCCCAGTGTCTGGAGGTGTTGAAGGACAGCCTGGCTGTGGCCCTGAGTGCCCTGGGGTGATGTTAGGTGCTGGGCTGGCTGAGCTCAGAGGGCTCTTCCAGCCTCAATCATTCAGTGATTCTTGAGTATTACATAAGACCAAAACTCAGTGCCCTCCCTTTCAAGGTTGTGCTCAGCTAACACGCAGGTTTCAGTACAAACCAGCTACTCTGAGGACAGGGAGCAGTGAGCTCACAGTAGAATCACCCAGACAGCAGTGAATTGATCCCCCGTGTGTTCTCACGAGCACACGTTCTGTCGCTTAGATAATTTACATTCAGTCAGGAATAATTTATGAAAATAAACTATTCAGTTTCAAGAGGACTGCATTCACTGCAATGATAGGGCTTGGCAGACAGCAAAGTGGTTTCTTGAATGTATCTGCCATGCTTTTTTTTATACCATCTGATAAGCAGCAAATTATCTCATCAGATGACTGTCTTGTTAGTGTCACTTCTGAGGAGCCAAATGTGAAGGGTTTGACATGTTTTAAAACTCGGATAAATTTGTCTGTTAAAAAGAAATAAAGGGGGTAAAAAAATAAATGAAGTATCACTCCGGTTCCTCGTGTTTTAATGTAAGGTGGAGGGGAACGGTAACAGAAATGACTTCACAGATGCTAACTCACTTGCTTTTCCTTTTTAAACATAGGCAGGTAAAAGCTTGGGTTCCTTTGATACTGTGAGACTGGGTTTGTGCTGAGGGGGGACCTCATTCCTGTCTCTAAATCGGTGAGGGGTGGGTGTCAGGAGGATGGAGCCAGGCTCTGCTCAAGGGCATCTGGGGACAGGACAAGGGGCACTGGGTGCCAGCTGGAACAGAGGAGGTTCCCTATCAATATCATTAGAGATGGGAAGGGACCTCGAAAGATCATCTAGATCATCTCCAGAGAAGGAGGCTCCACAACCCCCTGGGTAGCCTGTTGCAGTGCTCCAGGACCCTCCCTGGGAAGAAGTTTCCATCTCCTTTTAAAACCAGAAAAAACAAACAGGGAGAACAGCTCTGTGTTACTCAGCAAGCTGTTCACATGGTGCTTAGATACCACTAGCAAGAACTAGTCTCCTTCTTTGCAGACGTTCCAGCCCCGCCTGGCTGTGCTCCTGTGCCACTGGGTCTGGGTGATCCTGCTGTGGCAGGGGGATTGGACTGGGTGATCTTTCCAGGTCCCTTCCCATCCCTAAGGATTCTATGATAAAATATTTCCTTTTCTCCTAAAATAAAACTTATAAACCTGGTGGGAACTCCCCAGATCTCCATGTCTTTGGGTTCTTTAGTGGTTTTGCATCGCTTTGGACCAACAGAGGCATCCTTTTCTTCTCTCGTTTATCTCTTTCTGCCCTCTGTTGCTTATATTCAGCAAAATAAGTTGGCAGAATGTGGAAAGTTTGCAGAGAGTTAGTTCCTCTACTCCTAACAAGGGCATCTATGAATAGCATTAGCCAGCTCTAAAACCTGTAGGGCCTTACTGGAAACTACCCAGGCGCCTGTGTGTGTCTGATGCAATAAAAGAACCTCAGGAATTTGCCTAACCTCAGGAGTGTGTCAGAGGTCTGTTTTGCAGCCTGGCTGCCAGTCCAGATCTGGAATGGTCATAGGGATCACCTTGTCCTCCTGCTGAATACAGTATAATGAGAGCGTCTGTCTCAGGAGCTCTCTACGCTATTTATCGCTCTCCTCATCCAAAGTTCCACTTGCCAAAAGGCTTTGGAATTGTGACTTTATTCCCTAGATACCTGCTCCACAGGAGAGACTGCAGTTTCTCCCGATTTGAAGCTGTCAACATCGTGAATCTCTTCTGTTTTCTTAGTTCCTTGGTGAATCACAGAATCACTGAATCACTGAGGCTGCAAAAGATCTCTGAGCTCATCCAGCCCAGCCCAGGACCTAACCACCACAATCACCTAGACCATGGAACTCAGGGCCACATCCAGTCTGTCCTTAAACACCTCCAAGGATAGGGACTCCATCACTGCCCTGCGCAGTCCAGTCCAGGCTCTGAGCACCCTTTCCACGAGGAAGAGCTTCCTGACAGCCAACCTAACCCTCTCCTGGTGCAGCTTCAGGCACTGCCCTCTCACCCTAGTTTCCCTCCCTTCATCATCCTCGTTGCTCTACGCTGGACACCCTCCAGCAGCTCTGTGTCCTTCTGGAACTGAGGGGGTCAGAACTGGACACAGCACTCCAGATGCAGCCTCACTAATGCAGAGTAGAGGGGGAGAAGAACCTCTCTCAAATTCATGGGATAATCTCTTTCTGGTGCTGTAATCGTGTCCTTAGGAGTTAAATCTTCTTCTTTCATTGTTAGCACCACGCAAGAGCAACTAAAATTATCTCTAATATATTTTCTTTAGTGCATAGTGAAAGAGAGCTAAAAAGATAAAGGTTTTGTTGTTATGTGACTCCTGCCGGGCTGATATTACTCCGGTTTAATATCATCGTGTGTCAACACGCTCAGCGACAGCCGTAGGACCTTAAATACCAGCGACGTTCCTGCGAGGAGTCGTTTTCCCCAAGCATCTCCCCGACAGATGGATCCCATTTTCCTTCTGCAGCAGAAACAGTTAAAGTAGAAGGGAGCCACGGGAACTTTCTATTACAATGCCGTTTCAATTTGTTTTACTGTCTCCCTGTAACTTGCAGAACATCTTGACACCTTCCCCATCTCCCTTTCATTGGCCATAAAGATGCTCGTGCTGTGTTTGGGTTTCCACTGCCGTAAAACTCTTGCCTGGCTTGGAAAGCTAAGATGAAGGACTTGCCTCTGACCAGTCCTCCTTACGTTCACACACGGATGTGAAAGGGTTCTGGTGCTGGGCTGAATCATTCTTTTAGGACAGAGTGAATGGAAAGAGAGTCCATACAGGCTTCAGCTGTCGAATCCATGTAATCCCCTGTGGTGACTGGACGTGGAAAGACAGAGGAGAGAGTTGCTGCTCTGTAGCATCGCCTGCTGGTCTGCAGCTCCGTGTGGAATTACCCTCCCACATGAGTGTGGCAATTCAGAGATCCTCTGTAGTAGCATAATGCATGAGTTTCACCTTAAAAAGCTCCCTTGCTTTAGAAACAATGCACAATTTCATGCTGCTTCAAGTGTGTAGCAGGGGAATGCGGGCCAAGAAGATAATCTAGCTGGAATGACTGAATTTCCTAGCGTTCTTGTTTACACTATGGATTTCCCATTATTAATGTATGGATTCAAATGTTTTGCTTATCTTCGTCTTCCAGCAGTAGGGTCAGCACCTAGAGGTGCACAGTAAGGAGCCAGAAAAGCTTTCAGACTCAAGACTGACAAGTCCAGGGCTTTAGCTGCAGCCTCAGCATCTGCTGCAGAAGCCTCTATGTTAGGGTAGGGGATGTATTTGTTCATCAGTGGCCTGGTCGCTGGCTCTTTTTATCCTGATTATCATTTCCCTGGGCTCTTAGGAAGTGGCAAAGCCAGAGCTTTTATGCAGCTTCTAATGGTGTAGGAATTTCTCCTGTGTACCTTGTGTTGGAGGGCTTGTTTACCTCAGGAGCCAGCTAAGCCATGCATCCTTGTTTTGCTTCAGCAAGTTCCTTAGGACGTCAGTGGTGTGGTATATAGACCCATTAGAGATCGGAAAGGACCTTGAAAGAGCATCCAGTCCAATCCCCCTGCCACAGCAGGATCACCCAGACCCGGTGGCACAGGAACACAGCCAGGCGGGGCTGGAACGTCTGCAGAGAAGGAGACTCCACAACCCCCCTGGGCAGCAGTCTGAAGCACAGAAACGTGACCCCCAAGCCCCAGTATTTGCAACTGGATGGTCCTGTGGTCCCTTCAAACCCACTCTGCTTCTGTAACTCCTTCCCAGTGAGGGTGACAGGGCACTGGAGGGGGCTGCCCGGTGCTGTGACACCACCCAGCTAGAAGAATTAGCAAAGCCTTCACATCTCAGAAAAATCCTTCTCATTATCAGAGCTGAAGATGTTTTGCTGTTGAGTATCTTGATGTGACCATTATGTCCTGTGACTCGGGTCACCCACCCATCTTCTTAATTCATATCTGTGCATTCAAAGGCAGGTAGAGATGGACGTGGGACCGTGACGTGGCACACAGAGCTTCGTCCATCTCATTTTATACCAGTACGATCCCAATTGCATCCAACCTTTGCTCTCTCCATTAGGCAGTAGGGGTTTTGACCTGAAAGAACCAATTTTTTCCAAGAAAAAAAAAGAAGAGAATGAAATAATAGCCCTAGTGATTGATGCTCTGTATTTGGGGCTTTTATGTCTTGGGTTCATGGTGCTAGAACAATTACGCTTATTATCATCCATTACACAAGAAGTAGTAGTATCTTTGTGTAAAGAGGCAGGCAGAGCTTAAACCTCTGCACACCTCCTTTTCATCACAGGCAGCTAAATTCTACTTCAGCTGGAAACTTCTGCAGTCAAAGAAATGCAGTAACTAGGAGTTAAGCACGCCGTGCCGACCTGGCTTGTGTCAGACATAGTGTGGCCAGCAGGGATAAGGAAGTGATTCTCCCCCTGTACTGGGTGCTGGTGAGGTCTCACCTTGAGTGCTGGGATCAGTTTTGGGCACCTCAGTAGAAAACAGATACTGAGGTGCTGGAGTGGGTCCACAGAGGGGTAATGAAGCCAGTGAAGGGCCTAGACAAGAAGTCTTACGAGGAGCAGCTGAGGGTGCTGAGCAGTGCAGAGGCACGGAGATGATGGAGGGGAGCATCTCCCTGCTGAGGAGAGGCTGAGGGAGCTGGGGCACAGGAGCCTGAGGGGGACCCCATGACTGTTAATCAAGATGGAAAGGGTGGGGGTCAGGAGGAAGGAGCCAGGTTCTGCTCAGGGGCACCCAATGCCAGGACAAGGGGCACCGGGTGTCAGCTGGAGCAGAGGAGGTTCCACATCAAGAGGAGAAGAAACTTCTTCCCAGTGAGGGTGCCAGAGCCCTGGAAGGGGCTGCCCCAGGGGGTTGTGGAGTCTCCTTCTCTGCAGATGTTCCAGCCCTGCCTGGCTGTGTTCCTGTGCCACTGGGTCTGGGTGACCCTGCTGTGGCAGGGGGACTGGACTGGATGACCTTTTGAGGTCCCTTCTGATCCCAGACACTGTGGTTCTGTGCAAGCTGGAGCTGTTTAGTTTGAGGAAAAGGGGGCTGAGGGAGACCTTATTGCCCTCTACAACTGCCTGAAGGGACGCTGTGGAGAGGTGGGTGCTGGTCCTTTCTCACAGATAATGAGTGATAGGACAGGAGGGAACATCCTCAGGCTGCTCCAGGGGGAGGTTTAGGCTGTTGAGTAGGAAAAAAATTGAACAGAGTAGTCAGGGGTTGGAACAGGCTGCTCCGGGAGGGGGTTGAGTCACCATCCCTGGAGGTGTTCGAAGATCATTTAGACATGGTGCTTAGAGAGCTGGTCTGGCAGCGACCTTGATCGAGTAGGATTATTGGTTGGACTCGGTGATCTCGAGGATCTTTTCCAGGCTGAAGGATTCTATGACCCTCGTATGAAGTGTTTTAAGAGGAGCTCGTGTAGGGTAGCGCACGCGTCTGGCGTGACTTTGGAGAAGACAAAACCTGCGAGGAAAGTGATGCTGAAGTGAGGAGGCAACTGGAAATAGAAGATTTTATGACCCTAGTTTTTCTACACGCTTCATATTGGCAAAATGTACGAGTGATCAATGTGCTGAGCAGGTAATGAAGCTTAGTCCTGCCTAGGACTTTGACCTTCATCGCGAAGGAAAAGTGTTTAACTCCTCTAACAATGAAGTATTTCATTTCCCTCGGAAATTGCCAAGCGGGCTGGCAATTCTCCTGATAGGTTTTTGAGGAATTGGGTGACCACTAATGCAGCATCTCCGAGGATGAACAGACCCGAGAGCGTCGCTGGCTGCACACAGTCTCGCTCTCTCCCTTCATTGTGAGACATTACATGGAATCCCTATCGGAGAGTAAACAAAACCATAGTTCCTACCTGTAGAACCTCAGATTAAACTGTGCTTTATAGTGTGGAATTTGTAGGGCATGGTGCCTCAGCCAGTGCAACTGAAGCAGAGGTTTATGTTATTCCCTGTTCTACCTGTACTGTTTGCTACCTAGAGTCTGTATTTTATGAGCTAGATGGCAGATGTTAGGGTTACTGGGTTGGTTTTAGGTTGGACTGGATGATCCTGAAGGTCTTTTCCAGCCTCATCATTCCTGTGAGACTGTGATAGTGTGATTTTAACCAATATACAGTGCTCCCACCTACAGTGTCTGTAGTGTCCTAAAAATAGCAGCATCACTGCCTGACATCTCACTGAAGCACTTTGAAAACATTCTGAACCCTTACTGCTGTACTAACCTAGAGCTCTGCTGCCTCTGGTGTTTTTAGTAGCCACCTCGAACTGGTTTAACAGTAATAATCTGGAATCTTTACTTAGGATCTTCTTTTCTCAACTTAGGGACCAATCTTTAGCAGTCTGTATGATAACAGAGTGAAAAAAGTCGTGTAAGTCAGAGAGAAGAGTGTCCAGCTAGAGCAATGAAGGTGATGAAGGAAGGAGAGCAGCTCCTTCTGTTCCAGCTGGCACCCAGTGCCCCTTGTCCTGTCACCAGATGCCCTTGAGCAGAGCCTGGCTCCATCCTCCTGACACCCACCCCTCACAGATTGAGAGACAGGAATGAGGTCCCCCCTCAGCCTCCTCTTCTCCCAGCTCCAGAGCCCCAGCTCCCTCAGCCTTCCCTCATCAGGGAGCTGCTCTCCCTCCTTCATCATCTTCTTTGCTCTATGCTGGACACCCTCCAGCAGCTCTGTGTCCTTCTGCAACTGAGGGGCCCAGAACTGGCCACGACACTCCAGGTGCAGTCTCACCAGTGCAGAGCAGAGGAGGAGCACATAAAAGATGCCCTAGTGAAGCTCGAAAGGAGCTGCAGACGTTACCCCCCGCTGCCCTCCAGATCATGGCTTGAGAAGCAGGCTTCAGCTTCATCTCTTAGCTGTTTAATTTCCTTTATTTCCCTGAAGGTCTCCTTCAGGTTTTTCCCACGCACGCTGTGTTTACTTTATTATAAAGAAAGAAACCAACCAACGCGGGGCCCTGGCTTCTCCTTCAGACAGGGAAAATAAATAACTAGGAGTGAGCTTGATTCTTCTTATTGGAAAAAGAGGCTCTGTGAATAAACTGGCTGCTGGGTGTGGAAGCTGCTTCCTTTGCCCTCTCTGTGTCACTGCGTTCCGTCAACACGGAATTGGTGAGAAAATCCCATTTTCTCCCATCTTTGCTTCTTTTTCTTTAATTTTCCTTCTCTCCAGACTGTTTTCTCTCCGACGGAGAGGCGTTGAATAGTTTGATGCATGAACATAATGGATGCTCTGTCCCCGTTTCCTGCTCTGTAAAGGGAAAAAAAGCTCCCAGTCCTGGATTCTCTTTCACAGAGGTGAAATAGTGGTGGAGTTATTTATTGAAAATCATCTCGCTGCCGCTCACTCCTACCCTGGTAAAGATCCAAGGCTATAAAAAGCAGAAAACCCTCCCAGTTTTGTTCGCTTTATGGCTTTTTAGGAGAAAATACATAAACTGGTTTGTATCGTCAGTGAATCCTTTTTATTCATAAGGAATAGCCGTCCCAGGCACAGAGACAGGCTGGGTGGGGAACAGGCTGGGAGAAGCCTTCAGGAGAAGGACTTGGGGTGTTGGTTGAGGAAAAACTCAACAGGAGCTGGTAGTGTTTGCTTGCAGCCCAGAAAGCCAACTGCATCCTGGGCTGCAGCAAGAGAAGCGGGACCAGTAGGGACAGGGAGGGGATCCTCCCCCTCTATTCTGCTCTGAGTAGACCCCATCTGCACTCCTACCTCCAGTTCTGGAGTCCCTAACTCAGGAAGGAGATGGAGCTGTGGAAACGTGTCCAGAGCAGGGCCACGAGGATGAGGGGAGGGCTGGAGCACCTCTGCTACAGGGACAGGCTGAGAGAGCTGGGGCTGTTCAGCCTGGACAAGAGGAGACTCCGGAGAGATCTTAGAGCAGCCTTCCAGTCCCTGAAGGGGGCTGCAGGAAAGCTGGGGAGGGGCTGTTTGCAAGGGCTTGGAGTGGTAGGAGCAGGGGGAATGGNCAGGGGTTTGTGGAGTCTCCTTCTCTGGAGACTTTCCAGCCCCACCTGGATGCATTCCTGGGTGACCTGTCTTAGGTTCTATGGTTCTGCTGGAGCAAGGGGGCTTGGACCTTGTGACCCCTGGAGGTCCCATCCACCCCCTAATGCTCTGTGTATCAGCACAGCTGCCCTGATGTGTGTTTTAACATGCCAACAGCTGTCCTTGGAGGTGTTTAAAAACCAAGTGGAGACTAGAGGCAGTGGTCTAGGGGTTGGGGAGCTGCTGCGATGAGGACTGGACTTGATGATCCTGGAGGTCCTTTCCAGCCAGGAGGATTCTATAGTCTGCTGTGTGGAGGACAGACCTTTACTCTGTGAGGAGGATTTACTCTGAGGGGGAAAACCTTCGCATCCCGTGGGACGGTGCTTGCAGCCCAGCTTTCCAGCATTGTCCCAAGAAAATGGACTGAAATGAAGGTTGGCTTTTCCGTTTGTGAAATCGTATGGATTAATCCTTGAAAGCTCGATTGTTAGACAAGGGGAAAGAATCCTCTCGATAGATATCTCAGCCTTCTAGAGGGCAAACCCTCTGATGTATGAATATGCATAAACGTATATAAATATCCCATGGGGCCGTATACCCACACAATTAGATGTGATTGCCTCTGCCTGCAGCATCGCTAGTAATTGGCTAATCAAAAGCATTTCAAAGCTTCCAGCTCAGTGAAGATTACCTGGATGATAATTGCCGTTTCTTCTCTTCTTGCTTTGAACAATTTAGTTTTAAATCCACGTAGAAAAACACGAGGTGATGGGGAGTTTTCCTGCCTTGTCTTAAATGAACGAGCGTGTGCCTGTCAGTAAGGGAGTACAGGAGGAGGTAACTAGGGGAGACGTTAGGACTTTAAAAGATAATAAACTAGGAGAACACGTAGCTGCTGTGAGGATCATGTTTAGGGCATGATACCTATAGGGTTCTTAGTTTTATTTAAACCACTTTTCTAATCCCCTGCTAGGCCAATTCATACAGAACACGGGAAAAGGACATGGGTTCTATTTTTAGGGCTGCAATCATATTTTCAATGAAGCGTATTATTCCCCTGACTCATTTTCTACTTTGCTAAATAGAGATAATAAGATTTATCTGCCTTGGCAGTACATTAAAGACAGTGTAAAGCTCCAGATGATTCATTCTTATTAACATACGTGCATGCACACCTCAGCAAAGGAGGTCGGGTTCTGCTGGTGAACCTCGAGGAGGAGGCTGGCCAGGTGTCACACAACCGTGGTCTTCGTTTTGTGGAGGAAATGTAGAATTTCTATAAATAACATGGAATCACAGAATCCTTAGGGATTGGAAGGGACCATGAAAAATCACCCAGTCAGATCCCCCTGCCACAGCAGGATCACCCAAACCAAGTCACACAGGAACACAGCCAGGCGGGGCTGGAACGTCTGCAGAGAAGGAGACTCCACAGCCCCCCTGGGCAGCCTGGTCCAGTGCTCTGGGACCCTCCCTGGGAAGAAGGTCCTGCTGAGATTGAGAGGGAACCTCCTCTGCTCCAGCTGGCACCCAGTGCCCCTTGTCCTATCTCCATATGCCCTTGAGCATCCTCCTGACACCCACCCCTCACAGATTGAGAGACAGGAATGAGGTCCCTCCTCAG
This sequence comes from Upupa epops, assembly GCA_013397515.1. Lineage (NCBI taxonomy): Eukaryota > Metazoa > Chordata > Aves > Bucerotiformes > Upupidae > Upupa > Upupa epops. The sequence goes on from VZRI01007728.1 coordinate 54,040, forward strand.
CCTCCTAACATCCAACCTAACCCTCCCCTGGCAGCTTCAGGCCCTGCCCTCTCATCCTGGTGCTGGATGTCTGGGAGAAGAGCCTGACCCCCACCTGACTGCAACCTCCCTTTAGGTAGCTGTAGAGAGGGAGAAGGTCCATCCCTTCCCCTCAGAGGTTATTCATGGATACCCAAGGGTTATTCAGCTTCTTCCAAAGCAGTCCATCGACAGAGAGCATATAGAATTGCCTCAAACTGCCTTGAATGGATTTGCTCCAGCCCTTATTTTGCAATCCTAAGCATCTATTGATTTCCTTCAGAGAAAACGTATACACAAAGAACCGACATGTCTGGACGCAGCGCTCCCGTTTGTGTGGTTCAGAGCATCCTCAGCACTGCCTTCAGCTGCAGTCCCTGGGTGCGGTTCCGTGTTGCTTGGCACCTGCTGAGTGTGTGACAGATTAATAACGTGCTGGGTGATGCTGTGGGGTGGTGATGGGATCGGTCCCGTCGGTCTTTCATGCCTCAGAGGTCTTCACTTCGCCGCTGCAAAAGCTGCTGATGCTGTAGCTGATGCCTTCTGACTGTGAGGGGGAAAACCTTCGTCCCGTGTCCAAGCAAACAGTTCTAATCTGTATTCTTGAGTACAAGCCAGGAGAAGATGGTGAAGGCATGCGAGAAACGAGTCTCAGAGCTTATCCGGAGCAAGCACATGGCAATAAGCTTCCAGGCTCCTACTGATATTAACAGCTGGGCTATAAAAATGACTTTCAGTTTAAATCCAGGCTACCCTATTGATTTCCAGCTGGATTTTTCTATGAATGGCATCTCTCTTTCTTATCAGCTTCGTGCAGCTCTAGTTGGTTTGGCACTTTGTGATGTTCTTGACGTTGTTCAGAGAGATGTTAAGTTAAAACCAAACAGCTTCCTTGACCTGAAATTTAAACAACAATAGGACAGTCCTGGAATTTTCCTTAGGATTCAAAAGGCCACATCTTCAGAAGCACCTGAAAGCTGCCTTTCAGGATGCTCCTTGGATCAGCCCAGTGCTAGCGGTGGCTAATAATCCAGGAGCAAATGCAGACTGCTCAGAAACGCTGCCTGGGGGAGCACTGGCTGTGCTGAAACAACCAGGGACGATGGGGTTAGACAAGGTGCTGGGGGATGAAAGAATGGTGCAGTCCTGCTAATAGAAAATGAGGTTGTATTAAGGCAAGAAATCACTGATTGCTCTTAAATTGCCTGCAGAGAACTTTCAGAGGAGGGGGTTAAGGTGCTCAGTATTGTCTGTGTGTGCGTGCCTGCTCCTGGCTTTGGCAACTAGTGACAGGGTGAGAGGGCAGGGCCTGAAGCTGAGAGAGGGGAGGGTTAGGTTGGATGTTAGGAAGCTCTTCCTCACAGAAGGGGTGGTTAGACACTGGACTGGACTGCCCAGGACAGTGGGGGAGTCTCCATCCCTGGAGGTGTTTAAGACTGGACATGGCACTTAGTGCCCTGGTCTGGCTGATGGGGTGATGCTGCGTCCTGGGCTGGGCTGGAGGAGCTCAGAGGGCTTTGCCACCCTCAATGATTCTATGTGAGTGAAAGTGATGTAAGGATGACATGAATTTCACCTGCTGCTGTGATCAGATACCGACTGATAGCAGGAAATCCCATGCCCTGTTACCATGCTGCGTGGCTTGGCCGTGATTCTCGTGGACAAGAAGCTTGCAAGGTAGCTGTGTGCAAACTAGGTGCACTTCTTGCATGAAATAAATGCAGCTGCCTGTGGAAGAGGAGGTAATACATCAGCTGACGTACTGTAGATGTGGTAAATGTTTTGATTTCACCTAGATTTAGGGTTCTTTCTGTTGGGGTTAGATGGTGTGACCTCTTCAGTGTGTAGGTGTGTGGCACTGCCTGCACACAGGCAAACATAACACAGAAGGGTTTCTTCCTGTAGCAGCAGCAGTTCAGCTGGAGATTTTTGTCTGCATCTGTTGATTTATGGGGTGGTTTTTTGTGTGGACAACTACAGCACCTTGTGAGGGTTAATTCAGATCCCAAGAGGTTTGGGTGGCAGTGAATCCCTAAGGTAACTGTAGTTAATGTAGTTACCTGGGGCTGTTTAGCCTGGTGAAGAGGAGGTTGAGGGGAGACCTATTGCTCACTACAACTACTTGAACAGAGGTTATAGAGAGTCAGGGGTTGCTCTGTTCTCCCAATGGCTGGTGAAAGGATGAGGAGAAATGGCCTGAAGCTGCTCCAGGGGAGGGTCAGGTTGGATGTCAGGAGGGATTTATTCACTGACAGGGCTGTCAGGCACTGGAACAGCTGCCCAGGGAGGGGATTGAGTCCCCATGCCTGGAGGTGTTGAAGAGAAGGGTAGCTGTTGCAGTGAGGGACAGGGTTGAGTGGTGCTGATAGGGCTGGGAGAAGGTTGGGCTGGATTGTTGTCTGGATGTGTTGATTCATGGGGTGTTTTTTTATGTATACATCTACAGCACCTCATGAGGGTTAATTCAGATCCCATGAGGTTTGGGTGGCAGTGAATTCCTAAGTAGCTCTTAATACCTTGTGAAGAAGACTTGCCTGGGTCCCTTCCAATCCCTAACCAGTCTATGCATCTAGCTGCTGTGGCAGTCTTGGGGAAGCCTTTGCCCTGGATTTTTGATTCAGTAGAGAGCAAGCACAGCAAGAGGAGCACTGGGATGATCCAGCTCATTGTGTCCCTGTTGCTAAGCAGACAGGCTTTTGTAGCAGCTGGAGGGTTTTCAGGTTGTGTGGCTGCACTCCGAGATGAGCTGCAATAATTAAATGGGAAAGCAGTGACTGCCAGCGTTGCTTGCCAAGCCCAGCTTTATAAAAAGGGGCAAAACCATCTGATCAGACAGCAACAGAAACTTGTTTGACCTAGAATGACGTGCCAAACCCACGACACTGTGAGTTGAAACAAACAAAAACAGAACATAGTGAAGAACTCCGAAGTTAGGGATTGATTTACTGTTCTGAGAGGAGATGCGGTAGGAAATACCCTGGAGGATGAGATTCCCTTTAAGAGCTTCTCTCTCGACTGGTACTGTTTGGTTTTATTGATCTATTTGTTATTTGTGGATTTCTTCATCTATTTATTTATTTTGTTTTGCTTTTACAATTTGAAACCAATTTCCCTTCGGATTTTGCTAGGAACTAAGTAAATATTTTTACTGTAGTGGATAAAGCTGGTGATTTAATGTGGCCAAGAGGGCAAACAGCATCCTGGGGCGACCATCAGGAATCAGAAGGGACCTGGAAAGATCACCCAGTCCAATCCCCCTGCCAAAGCAGGATCACCCAGACCCAGTGGCACAGGAACACAGCCAGGCGGGGCTGGAACGTCTGCAGAGAAGGAGACTCCACAGCCCCCGTGGGCAGCCTGGTCCAGTGCTCCGGGACCCTCCCTGGGAAGAAGGTCCTGCTGAGATTGAGAGGGAACCTCCTCTGTTCCAGCTGGCACCCAGTGCCCCTTGTCCTGTCCCCAGATGCCCCTGAGCAGAGCCTGGCTCCATCCTCCTGACACCCACCCCTCACAGATTTAGAGTCATGAATGAGGTCCCCCCTCAGCACAGTGTCTGGTGCTGGTTGCCAGTTCTGCCCATCCTGCTGTCGGTCAGACGCACAGGAGTTGACACAGCTGCCCCCCTGCACTAGGAAATGCTAAATGCTTCCAGCAGGAGCTCCCTCAAATCCCTACAGTCCGTGTTTTAGTGACATTCCCTGGCATTTGATGCTTTACAGGATCCCTAGTGTTGTGGTTTGAAGCAGGCAGGGGGGGCTCTTGCAACTGGGGATAGGAGCTAAAATGCCACCTGCCAGACTCTTCCCCAGCCCAAGGCACAAGCCTGCCTGTCATCAGGCAATCAGTGCTCCTGTGAGTCACAGCATCACAGAACATTAGGGGTTGGGAGGGACCTCTGACCATCATCGAGTCCAACCCCCTGCCAGAGCAGGGCCAAAACTAGGGCAGGTCATGCAGAAATGCATCCAGACGGGGCTGGATGTCCAGAGGAGAATACATGTCCAGAGAAGGAGACTCCCCAACCCCTCTGGGGAGCCTGTGCCAGGGCTCTGTCATGGTTATAGTAGTGAAGTTCTTCCTCATGTTGAGGTGGAACCCCCTGTTCTCCAGCTGGAATCCATTGCCCTTCGTCCTGTCCCAGGGCACAAGTGAAAAGAGGTTCTCCCCACCTTCTTGATACCCAGAGCCCGTGGATTTGTAGACATTAATGAGTCCCCTCTCAGTCTCCTCCTCTCCAGACTTAAAAGCCCCAGGTCTCTCAGCCATTCCTTTGAAGGCAGGTGTTCCAGTCCCCTCATCATCCTCATAGCCCTCCAGTGGACTCAAGTAGATCTCTGTCCCTCTTGAACTGGGGAGCCCAGAGCTGGATGCAGTACTCCAGGTGAGAAGATATTTGGGCAGGGAAGGGGATTTGGGATGGTTTTTTGTTTACTATGTGGGGTTCATTTTCTTTCCTTTGGGGAGCTCCTGGTTTTGTTTGGGAACAAGGGGAGAAGGGAGAGCACAGGGGGGAGAAGGGAGAGCACAGGGGGGAGAAGGGAGAGCACAGGGGGGAGAAGGGAGAGTCATGTGCCCTCCCAGCTCTGAAGAAGGAGGAAGAGGAGAGAGACTTCTATCTGCTGGCCTTTTGGGCACATGGTGAGGCAGCTTGAACTGAGGTGGCTCAAAGGCAGGAGAACCATAGAGCAAGAGCTGGCTGGGCAGAGATGCCAAAGGCTTCTTCAGGAGAAGCTGTGGCTTCAGGAGACCTCCCCCCACTGGAAAACTGGTTTGTCAGAGCATAGGCTGTGGGAACACCCCCTGCACCCCAGGACATTCTGAGACAAGGGGCAGAGGCTGGGCTGTGCTGAGGTTGTCACTTGAAGACTTCCCAAAGTTCCTCATCTCTTTGTTTGTTTTTAGGGGGCAGGTAGGCACCCCCTGTCTCTTATTTCACAGACTCAGGCTGGAAAAGACCTCTGTTCATTAGCACTTTGTGCTGATGAAGCCAGTGGGTCCCAGATCTGAGCAGCCTGCAACCAGGGACAGTGACTACAGGGAAAGCAGAGCGTTCTCCTAGCAGGGATGAGTGATGTAGAAAACGGTGGCAGAGTGAGCAAGTGAAAGAAATCTTTTGCTTTAAAGTGTTTGAGGGGCCTCTCTGCTCTTTTCCTGGTGGAAAGGGTCAACAGTTCTGTTTTTAAATCAAAATGATTTGGTTTCCTTTTTAATTCTACCTGCAGTGCCCCACCAAACCTCCTCTCTGATGTCAGAGGGAAGGGGTCTGTCACTGGGAGATGGCACTCTCTGGGGAAGAAACTCTTGATCCTAGCAGAGAAACAGATGCTCCTGCTGTGGGAGTGAGGGGACCCCTTCAGAAGAAGGGAGGTGGAGAGGGAGAAGCCTTTCCGACTGCACAGGTCTGGGTTTAGCTGGTGGGAGTCTAGGGGATAAAGAGAGTTCTTTGGAAAACACGACAGAGAGCTGAATGCCAGTGCTTTGGCTCACGTGTAGGCTCTTATTTATAAACAAAGATAACAATTCTGTGCTGTTTCTTCATCACCCCATGGGAGTGATTTTTGAAAATGGAAATTATTTTTAAATTATTGAAATTATTTTTAAATTATTGAAATTATTTTTAAATTATTGAAATTATTTTTAAATTATTGAAATTATTTTTAAATTATTGAAATTATTTTTAAATTATTGAAATTATTTTTAAATTATTGAAATTATTTTTAAATTATTGAAATTATTTTTAAATTATTGAAATTATTTTTAAATTATTGAAATTATTTTTAAATTATTGAAATTATTTTTAAATTATTGAAATTATTTTTAAATTATTGAAATTATTTTTAAATTATTGAAATTATTTTTAAATTATTGAAATTATTTTTAAATTATTGAAATNTGCAGTAGAACAGTGTGATCATTGAGGAATCATTTCTGAGCTGCATTCCAGAGTGTCCAAAGGCAGGGGAATAAATTAAGGAAACGGGAGGAATCAAATAGAAACCAGACTGGTGGCTATTTTATCGCATAATTTTAAACCCCCCTGAGTTTTCCTCCCGATGGGCTAGTAATTTGTGGCAGTAATTAATGTAAGACTCGCTATTCCGTCTGCTTCTCGACTCTGTTTCTCTTGTCTTTCTGCCTTTATTTCACTTAAGGGTAGTTGAAGCCCTGGGGAAGCTCTGAGTACCCTGTGGAAGTGCTGCCTGCAGCTGATAACGTGAGAGCACTGCCAGTGGGGTGGGAGTGAACAGGGCCAGGGGCAGGGTCCTACCCTTTGGCCACGAGAGCCCCCAGCAGAGCTGCAGGCTGGGGGATGAGTGGCTGGAGGGCAGCCTGGCAGACTGGGTGGCAACCGACTGAACAGGAGCCAGCAGGGTGCCCAGGTGGCACCAAAGGCCAATGGCGCCCTGGCTTGGATCAGCACTAGTGTGGCCAGCAGGACTAGGGATGTCATTCTCCCCCTGGACTGGGCACTGGTGAAGCCTCCCATCAAGTCCTGGGGGTGGTGCTGGGTCCCTCACTGCAAGAGAGAGATTGAGGCGCTGGAGTAGCTGCAGAGGAGCAATGAGGCTGGGGAAGGGACTGGAGGGAAAGGCTGCTGAGGAGAGGCTGAGGGAGCTGGGGGGGTTTAGCTTGGGGAAGAAGAGACTCTAAGCCATGAGAAGGACCCCTACTCTAGACATCAGTGGAGGACTGTTGCCCGTGAGAGGAGCCCCATGCTGAAGCAGCAGCAGAGTGTGAGCATCCTTTCCCACTGAAGAGGAAATGAGTGATGATCTGACCATAACCCCCATTCCCCATCCCCTGTGTAGTTGAGGGGAGGAGGTAGGTAAAACTGGGAGTGAAATTGAACCCAGTGAGAAGGGAGAGGAGGGCTGGACGGTGTTTTTATGTTTCATGATTACCCTGCTTTGATTTGGTTGGTAATAAATTAACCTGATCCTCCCAAGCTGAGCTTGTTTTGCTCAGTACCTGGAGAACGAGCTCTATCTGCCTTGATCTCAAACCATGTGCCTTGCATTATATTTTCTCTCCCCTTGATAGAGTGGCTCGTGGTGGACAGCTGGCATCCGGCCAGAGTCAGCCCACCACGGAGGGTGAGGCAAGTCCCTTTCATCATCCTTTGGATGGTGCTGGGATGTTTATGCTCTCATTAAAAGGAGAGGTAAAGCCAAAGCACAGCATGCCCAGCATGTTATCTCTAACCTACAGGTTAGGGAAGAGCGACGGGGGACATAGGGAGAGGTTAGCTGGGAGAAGAAATAGTGTATGCTGAAATAGGGGAAGGTACTGGAACAAATCCTATCTCTCCCCCCTGAGCGAGGAAAGCTGCTGTCACTGGAAGTTTCTCTCTGCTCTGCCTGGTTCATCTCATTTTCAAGTTATCAAAGGGATGGAGCTGTACCTGGTAGGGGAGACTTTCCTCAGGGCTTGATAAATCCACCCTCTGACTAATCCTCGCAGTCTGATGGGAAGCAAACAGCTGTTCCTGAGACTTTCAGACTCGTCGGAAGGTTGTGCTGGCTCTGTCTTGGCAGCAAAGAGCAGACGGAGTGAACCTGGCTTGGATTTGTCAGCGCTCTGCTCAGGTTTGATAGAGCCAAAGGCACAGGCGATGCAGGAGCTTGCGGTCTTGAAGCTGTAGTGCTCGGACATCGAACAACCAGAGTACCCTTAGGGTTTGTTAGAGGTGAAATAATGGCCTTTGGCTGCTTAGGGTTGGTGAGGGAAGGCCAGATTGGCTGGGGCCTTGAGCACCCTGGTCTAGTGGGGGGGTGTCCCTGCTCATGGCAGGGGGGTTGGAACTGGGTGATCTTTCAGATCCCTTCTCACCAGAACCATTCCATGAAGCTCTGAATCATAGCCTGATTCCTTGCAACGGAGGTAAACACTGTGTGCTGAAGTGCTTAAAAGGCTACCATTAGTTTGGAATCGCATGTAAGAGCCTCGGTTTTGCTCTGCAGAGCTCCTAAAACAATAATCATACAGAAAGGAGCACTTCACACGAGCTCAGGAAATTATATTCAGAGATTCAGCCAGGGAATTCGGTTCTGGTTTGAAAGATAACATTCATTTCTGTGTGCAAGAAGTTGTTGGGTTCATTAGCATACTTTTATTCTCCAGACACGGGAAAGCTTTAATACCCCCGAAATGACTTAGATGTAACTTAGTTTTATGAGTTATCAAGCAGTAACGATAAAAAGAGCCTTATTATTCTGTCACAGCCAGTGCAGTGCTGTTGCAGAGCACCATGACTGCACCATGGGAGGCGTTTGGAGGGCTGGGGGGGTTTATCCCCCTCTACCACTGCCCCGAATTCGCTTGGGTTAGTGTACTGAGTGAAGGCAGACGTATGGTTTTAAGAGGTCTAGTGAAGGGCAGACTTTGACACTAAAGCATTAAAGGGTGTCTAACGGGCAGGCACTGTGTTTTTTGAAGTGAGACTTTTGGTCTTGAGGCAGGGGGATTGGACTGATGCCCAGGGGGGTTGTGGAGTCTCCTTCTTTGGAGACATTTCAGCCCTGCCTGGCTGTGTTCCTGTGCCACTGGGTCTGGGTGATGCTCCTGTGGCAGGGGGACTGGACTGGATGACCTTTTGAGGTCCCTTCTGATCCCTAGTGATTGTTTCAGGGTCTGCATCCAGCACAGTGAATTGTGGAGTAGTAGTAGCAGCATTATAGTTGCATTGGGATTGGGAAGTAAACCCAGGGATTTGAAGTTCCCCTCCTCTAGCCAGTGTTTTCCCCGAGTGTTTTGCCAGGCGTTTGGTGGGTGGGATTTTCTTTAATTAATTATGTATTCCCATGAACACAACCCAAACATTCAGATAAATGAAGTAGGTGAAGGAACAGCGGGTGCTGCCCTGAAGGGAGGTGAATGGAGAGTGCGCTGTCGCGGTGTGATTCATGCCAGCAGAGCATGCCTTGGGAACTCGAGTCCATTCCTTTGCCATCCGTTACGGGAGACGTTAGTTTAGCACTGGAACGGAGGAGAGCCTTTAGGATGACAAACGTTTTCATGTGCGTGACCTTCTCCCACAGCCTCTTCCTCAACGTTTAAGAGGGAAGAAGGTGCCAGTAGAGGCGGTGGTTGTTATAAATCTACTCTGGGAGGCTCTCTCCTGTGTGTTTGTAGTTAATGTGTCCATGCCTTCTCTGCCTCTTCCAAACCAGTACTGAAACTGTGCAGTGGGCTTGGTTTATTGTCTCTTCTTGGTTTTTACTTCTCCCTTTTTGATCCTGTGGCCAAGCAGGTGTCAGGAGAAAGGAGC
>VZRI01007729.1:12391-38646 GCA_013397515.1 Upupa epops
GTAGAGCCTGGGGTGCTGCCCCCCTCCAAAGATGCCAACGTGTTCCCGTTAGTGAAGGGATCGGTAGTTGCCAGTCCCTGGCTTTGGGGTCCCCTTCCCTCTCTCAGGGGTCACCTCGGTCCCCCTGCGGCTACCTCCACGCTCCCCAGCTAGGACCAGCAGCTCCTCGGAGCGGGCACCCTGGCACCAGTGCCACTCAGAGCCATTGTGAGGCCCACAGGTGCCTCTGAGTCCTGGTCCCACCGCTCCAGCCTGGCACTGCCACTGCTCGCACAGAGCCCGACCCTGCCTGGCACCGCTCGAGGTGCCGTGGAGGCTGCAGCAGCAGCCGCTGAGGTCAGGATGCCCCGGGTATCCCCTGCCCGTAGAAGCAGGGGGTCCCTGTAGCAGCGGGTACAGCTGCCAGCGCAGATCCCCAGGGCACAGCCAGCCCGAGCTGGCACTCGGGGGGGACCTGCACAGACAGCAGGCAGCAGTTGGGGTGCCTGCTCAGCCCCCCCAGCTGAGCCTGGGGCAGGGGAGCTGCTGGGGCTGTGCAGAGCGGACCCAGCGGGTGCTGAGGCGCCCGCACAGAGCGGTTCCTGGGCACACAGCTCCTGCTAGTGCCAACGCTGCCTCGGCTTCCAGGGCCAGCAGCAGCTTCTTCCTCACTGACAGAGCGATCCGGGTGTGGAACGGGCTGCCCACGGGGGTGGTCGGGCCAGGGCACCGTCCCTGGAGGGGCTCAGGGTCAGGCTGGATGGAGTGCTGGGTGGCAGCTGTTAGGGTGACTGCGTTGGGCTGAGGTTGGACCGGGTGATCCTGAAGGGCTTTTCCAGCCTCATCAGCACTGTGAGACTGCGAACTGGTGTTGCTGGGGCCGCACCAGGCAGGAGCACAGCCCCTGGCATGGGGTCAGAGCCCAGCCCTGCCCACAGGCGAGGAACCAGGAGCAGCAGTAAGGAGCCTGCAGAGCTCTGAAGGAGCAGAAAGCCTTCCTGCACAGAGCAGAGGGGCCGGGGGGTGAGCAGCTGGGGTCTGAGGACTGATTCAGTCCCAGGGAAAGGGAGAGCAAGGCGTCTGGGGCCAGTCCTCCTGAACCCCAGCAGAGCAGGGGCCGATGCTCTGGCTGTGCGGGTGCTCAAGGTGCTGCTGGGCATCGGCAGGGCTCTCTCCATCCTTCACCCATGGGTTTGCTGGCTGCTCCCAGGCCACGCTTCCCAAAGCTGAGCCTCTTACCCCTCCGTGTCTGGTGCCCGGGGTAGGACCAGCAGCAGCTGCAGACCCAAGGGCAGCCCAGCCTTCACCGGAGGAGCAAGAAGGGATCTGCACCGGGGGAGGACAGGGAGATGGCTGGGGGATGCCCAGACCCTGGGGTGCCAGGGCAGGAGTGCCAGGGCTGACCCACGGGGCTGGCAGCTGTGCCCAGCTCCTGCAGCCCCTGATTTCATTGTACCCTGAGAAACAAACCTGCTGCTCCCTCTTGGGCACCGGCCGGTGGGTGCCGGGGTGTGAGTTTCCTGGGGATGGGTTTGGCTCTGGGAAGGGCTGTGGCGCAGGGAGTGACCCACACGCTGCCCCGGCCGCTGCTCTGGCTGCCGGGCAGGGCCCTCAGCTCCTGGAGCTGGGTGGAGGCTGGCTGAGTCCTGGGGGCACCGCAGCACAGGCAGGGAGGGCAGCGAGGGGCTGCGGAGGGGCAGGCTGGGCTGGCTGGAGGTCTGGAGAGCAGGGATGATGGGGAGAGGCTGGGGGAGCTGGAGCTGCTCAGCCTGGAGAAGAGGAGGCTGAGGGGAGCCCTCCCTGCTCTCTACAGCTCCCTGAAGGGAGGGGGCACTGAGGCAGGGGGTGGCCTCTCCTCCCCAGGGACTGNTGGGGGCTGCAGGGCAGACGGTTGGACTGGATCTCGAAGGGCTTTTCCAACCCTGATGGCTGCCAGCGTGGGGTGGACTCTGCCCCTAAGGATACCCTCTCTCCATCACATTCCACCCCACAGCTCCCCAGACACCTGCCCCCTGCTTACCCAGCTCACACGAGAACCCCAGACTGGTGGGGCTGGGGGGCCTGGCAGGGGCTGGGTGACCCGGCCCTGGGCAGGGGCTGCTGCTGGCACCCACAGCCTGCTGCTTCCCCGGGCAGCTTCTGGTGCTGACGCAGAAACTCCCTCTCTGGAAGCCAGAGCTCTGGCTCCTGGAGCCCCAGGCCCTGCCGTCGGGGTGCAGAGCCGCCTGCCAGGCTGCCCTGGTGCCAGCAAGCACTGCAGCCCCCTGCTAATGGGACCTGGCACTGCCAGGCCAGTTACTCTCCAGCTGGGGCACAGACTGGGAGCACCCGGGTTGTACTGGTTCAGTCACCAGCTCAGTGCCACTTCACAGCCCCCGGGGACCACAGGGAGCTGCTGAACCCCCCGCAGGCAGCAGGAGCAGCCTCCTGTCCCTCCAACCCCCCCCTAGACAACAGAGTCCCTGGGTGCCAGGCTGGGGAGGCAGCAGTGGGTGCCTGGGACGGGGCAGGAGGGCAGAGAGCGGCGCTGGAGCTGGTAACCGCCAGCCCCGAAATAAAGCAGCTAATTTTACACCCCAGCCCTCGGCCGGGGAATCCAGGGCTGAAGCACTGAGCCCTAAACTTAGAGGGGGATGCAGACACCACCTCTGCCCTGGCAGAGTACCCACAGCCAGGGGATGCCACCTCCTCGCCCCATCCTCTCTCCACCGGGACTGGCAGGGACAGCTCGGGGCTGCTGTAGGGCTTCCCTGGGTGGCTGGGGCAGCCTGGCACAAACACAGGGCCCAGAGGGACGGCCTGCCCTGCCGGGGCACCCGCTGTGCCAGGCTGCCCCCCAGCTCTGAGGGAAGGGAGGGCTCCGGAGGCTTTGAAGTTGACCACCAAAACCTTGAGTCAGCTCTGTGGGACCTGCGCTGCTCCCCAGCCCTGCTCTGCCTGCTCCCTCCTCCCCGCAGCCTGTGGAGGTGCCTCGCGGGGATGCGGGGCAGGCAGAGTCCCCAGAGCCACCGCTGGCAGCTCCCCACCTGCCAGGCGCCAGCTCTCTGTCTGTCCCACAGCACCTGCCTCTCCACCTCCTCCTGGCTGCCTGCGTTGCCCCTGCTCTGATGACCCATTCCACCTCCTCAGACGCTCAGGGCCGGCTCAGGGTCTCCTGAACTCAGCGAGACTTCCCCCAGGTGACCCCCCCGAGGTGTCTGTGACAGCCCAGTTCCTAAGCAGAACGAGCTCCTGGGGGTGTCTGACCCCCCCAGCACCCACAGTGGCCAGAGGCAGCACCCTAGAGGGGTCTGTCTGCTCTGTGAGGCTGAGAGAGCCCCCTCCGCAAGGCAGGGGCAGCAGGGAAGAGGCAACCCTGCAGCTCCCTGGACCCTTGAGTCCCTCCACAGCTGGAGGCTCCGCAGCAGGACGAGCGGAGTGGGCAGGGGAGGCTGCGGCTGCCACACGGGTTCAGCCGGGGCAGAGGCACCTCAGAGCACCCGACGGGGAAGGGTTCTGCTGTGAGACTGCCTCGAGAAAGAGCCAGCAGCAGGACCTGCACCCCAGCCGCTCCCCAGGGCCGATAGCCCAGGGCGCTGGCCCGAGAGGCGGCCACCATCCTGCACCCAGGCAGGAGGATCAGCACCTTCACCCAGAGCTGGGCTCATGTGGGTCAGGGCTCCCCAGGGGCAGCCCCGGTTTCGGTGGAGATACCAGCAGGACAGGACTGGCAGCGGGCAGGGCCTCTGGTAGCCCTGGCGTTCGCCACCCGCGGGGTGCCCGGGGGTCACAGACGGTCCCTGACCTACTCACAGCAATCCAGGGAGCAGAGGGGAAGAGGAACCCCCCCCTGAACTCAGCACAGCCCAGCGCTCCCACGCAGCCCCCTGTGCCATCCCTCAGGTGCCCACAGGTATCGGAGCAGCAGCGCTGGGCACCCACGAGCAGCCTCCCCCCAGAGCTTCGCCAGCCTCACCCGCATCGCCCAGGGCTCTGACGCGGGGGACAGGCAGCTGCAGGCTCCCGGGGTGACACTCAGCCCCTGCTTTTACGTCCTCAGCTCTGCCAGCGCCGGGGGGGCCCGAGAGGCTCCTACCCCTTCCCTGCCTGCTGCCCCAGTCCATTTCCAGGGCAGGATGCAGCGGGCAGGGACCCAAGGCTGTGGTTGCCCAGGGCATCGCTGGCAGCACCGGCACCGCTCCCGGGGCACTGCCAGCCCTGTGGGGACACAGCTTCCCCCCTGGTGTCACCAGCCCCGGCTGAGCCAGATCTGCACCCAAGCAGCTCGGGGAGCAGAGCGAGGAGCCCGAGCGGCCTTGAGGGCACTGCAGCAGCTTTTGGGGGGTTCCCTGTGTTTTAAGCATCGCCCAGTTCTGCAGCCCCAGCCAGGATCCCAACCCTCCAGGGCAGAGGGCATCACAGCACCCCAGAGAGCCAGGGCTTGGAAGGGACTCATCCTTCCCCACCCTCCAGCTCCCACCCAGAGCCATCCCCGAGCCCCTGCGTGCCCCAGCACGGCCTCCCAGAGCCCAGCGCCCTCCCTCCAGGGGCCAGCGGCTGCCTCCAGCACCCAAGCTCCCTCTGGAAACCGCCCCGTGAGGGAGCGTGGAGGGCGGCTGCCAGGGCCAAGTGGCACCGTGGCTGGCACTGAGCACAGCCCTGCCCACGTGAGGGCTCCAGGCAGCATCACGAGGCAGCAGCCCTGGCAGAAGGAATGCACAGGCAGGTCTGGGCACTGGGTGCTGGCACCGGCCTCCGGGGCTGGGGTGCAGGGGAGGTTACACGAGGACGAGGGGCAACACAGGGGGCCAGCACCCCGGGATTCCCAATGGGATTCCCAATGGGATGGATGGGGATGCTGCTTGTTTCTGAGCGCAGTCAGCGGGTGGAAGGAGGGCTGGACCCCGCCGCCGCTGTCACCCAGGCTTTGAGCCCCCCGGTGCCCAGCTCCATCCATCACTCGACGGAGTCAGCGCTGGGAGCCGACGGAGCTGCCCCCGAAAGGCTGCTCTGAAGAACAAACTAATCAGCACCCGGCCCTTGCCCCTGCAATTAGCGACCCTGCCCCTGCCCAGCAAACTCAAGGTGCCTGAGCCCGCAGCTCCCGACCCCGCTGGGGGCTCTGGCTCTGCAGCGGCTGGAGATGGTGCCGAGGAAGCCCCCCCCAGCCTCTTCGCCTGCTCTGGAGCTCCCTGCAGTCCTTCCAGCTCCCAAAGCTGAGGGAAGGCTGTGGAAACCAGACCCTCACGATGCCACCCTGCAGCGGCCGCTGGAGGATCCTCGAGGGGAGCCGGGCAGAGCCGGGCAGCTGCAGACTTCAGGGGAGAAGCTGCCTGGAGTTTCTTGATGCCCAGGAAGGCAGCAGCTCCCGGGTGATCCCTGGGTGATCACCCTGGCACCAGGGTGCTTTGGGGCATCAGCGGGTGCTTTGGGGCGCAGGGCTGCCTGGGCAGTCGGTCCTGCAGGGGCTCTGCGATGGTGGGGAAGGAGCGGCCCTGGGGGGAAGGATGAGACCATCTTGCAAGGTCCCTTCCACCTTCTGTTCAGCTCCCTGACTCCACCTCGTGATGCTGAGGGAGGGCAGAGCGTGGAGCGAGGCCTTGGCAACCGCCCTGCAGCACAGAGGGGCACTGAGACCCTCAGGAGTTACCGGGGAGCCTCACGTAGTCCCCATGGACTTGGTCTCCAGCCTCACGGGGGGCCCCCTAGCTCTTGACTCAACTAAGCTCCCTGTCCCTCACAGGAGTGATGCCAGCACCCCCAGCTCCTTCCCTCTCCCCTGGCAGAGCCGAGCCCTGTGCCACGGGCGCAGCCCCGGGCAGCTCTGCCACGCAGGCCGTTGCGGTGCCACCCTCTGCTGCGAGGGCAGGGGAGCTCTGGCGTTCAGACCCGTGGGGTCACAGCCCCCCAAGCCACCACAAGCGCAGGGCACAGCCAGGGAGGCCCCTGTGGGGACAAACTCACCCGTGAGGATGCCATGGCCGAGCCGGGATCTCCTCTCCTCTCCCAGCCGCCCGTGGCTTCAGGGTGATGCCCAGGACCACTGAGCCCCGCGCGGTGGCCACCGTGCCGGCGCCTCCGTCCCTGCACTGGGCAGCGGCAGAGCAGGGCTGGGATGCGCCCAGCCCTCCGCAGCCCCGGGGGCAGGAAATCACCCGCAGCCCAGGGAGGAAAAAGGCAGAACAATGCGTGGGGCAGGACGCGTGGCCGCGGTGCCAGCTGCCCCCTGCGGGGCGGGGGTCCCCCCGGGCATCGCCGCCGCCTCCCCTTCTGCCCAGGGCTCCAAATTCACCTCTGGAGGGAGGGACACGGGAGCCAGGCAGCTCCCTCCGCTCACAGCCAGCGGGTTAGCGAGGGAGAGGAGCCCCCCTGGGCTCGGGGAAGCTTGGTGGTGGCCAGCGCTGCGACCTGGAGCCTGAGCAGCCAGGACAGCGGGGCAGAGGGCTCCCGAGTCCAGAGCACAGGTAGTCCAGGCTCCCTCCCTCTTCTTGTGACCCTCAGCCAGGGCCTCGACCCCGGGGGCTGTGGGGCTGGCAGCTCCCTCGCACCCTCCTGCTCGTGGGGTTCCTGCAGGCAGCCCGGGAGCCTCCCCGTAGCCACCCCGGGAGCCTCCCCACAGGCAGCCCGGGCTGGCCAGCGGAGCTCTGCGGGTCTCAAGCAGGAGCACGGTGGCAGCTGAAGGCTGTTTTCACTCCGGAGCCACTCTGGCAGAGGACAGAGCCCCTGTTCAGCCCCAGAACACAGTCCTGGCCCCTCAGCCGGGCGATGGCCACGGGAAGTAAAGAGCAGCGGGTCATTAGCCACACCAAGCCGCTCATTAACACCAGGAAGAGCAAGCAGGGGCTTTAACAAAGCCAGGCCACGGGCAGAGGGCATCTCACCCCTCACACAGCTGCGGGGCTTCGTCTCCCACCATCCTGGGCTGGGCAAGGCAGCCTCCAGCACCCTCTGCCCTAGGAATCGGCCTCCAAAGCACTGCAGCTGCTCCCCAGTCTCCATAGCAACTTCCTCTCCATCTTCTTCCTCCCCCCTGGAGACCCCTGCTGCTCCCGAAGCAGCTGGGTGTCTCCTGTGCTCGGGCAGAGCAGCCCTCACCCAGCACCAGCTCTGTGCCTGGGGCAGGAGGGCAGAGGGTAGGACAGGCCCCAGCTGGCTTCCTGTGCAGACCCACCTCAGCAGCCACCCTCCCCAGGCCCGGGGTAGCCTGCTCCCACCTTCGCACACAGCAGAGGCTCTGGGGAGGGGGAGCCCTGTGTTGGGGGAGCCCTCCAGGCCAGCAGACGCTTCCCCAGGCTCCGGCAGGAAGGATGTGTTCACACCCAGCACCACACACCCACCCCAGATCCTGTGCTCTCCTGTGGTTCAGAGCTGCTGTTTCACCTGCAAAGAGGGGCTAGAGCAGAGCCAAGCGCTGCTGCCCCCAGAGCTGCGACCCAGACCCTCCTCCAGCACCCCCCTGCCACCCCAAGTGGCTATCGTGGCAGAGGGGCACAGCCCCAGGCTCTGCTGCCCACACACGGACCCCCCCAGAGAAGCCCTGGCCACGCAAACAGTGCCTGATGGAGCAGGATTGGTCCGACTCCCCCTCCCCTTGAGCAAGGAAGGATCTAGTGAGGAGGGGTGGGGGCAGAACTGCCCCAAACCAGCTGCTGCTGGGGACTGGGCTGAAGGGCAGGAGAAACACGGAAAGGAGATGAGGAAAGAGACGGTGCCCTCAGTCCCAGCTGGTAACCTCCTTCTGCCTTGGGAAACAGAGGGCAGGAAAGGGGACGGGGCCGGCCGGGGAGCCTGTCCCAGCAGCCCCCCTCCCCGCAGCAGGGAGCTTGCGACACCCATCAGGAAGCTGAAGCTCTGCAGGCCGATACCGAGCCCAGCCAAGCACAACAGGGACCTGCCCTGCCCAGGAGAGCCGCTCCAGAAGCGCCTGGCAGCAGCACATTCCTCTGACACCCACTCTGCACCGCCCAGCTGAGCTCCTGCTGCGGGGGGTGTGGAGGCAGCACGCAGGAGCAGAGGAACCGCAACAGCTTCCAGGGAGCAGCAGCCCAGGGGGTGCAACTCCCAGTGCATCCCACTCAGGAACACGTCAAGCAGGGGATGGGACTGGCAGAGGTCGGGCAGAGCCTTTGCTCCCCTGCTCCCCACTCGAGAGCTCTGCTCTGATGCTGCATGATCAGCTCTCACTGACTGGGATCCACGGCTCCAGCCCACACGGGACCCCTGGCTCCAGCCCACACGGGACCCCTGGCTCCAGCCCACACGGGACCCCTGGCTCCAGCCCACACGGGACCCCCTGGCTCCAGCCCACACGGGACCCCCTGGCTCCAGCCCACACGGGACCTGCTNAGCCCACACGGGACCCCCTGGCTCCAGCCCACACGGGACCTGCTCCTCCCTGCTGCTACTGGACGCAGAGGCGAGGC
Organism: Upupa epops; assembly: GCA_013397515.1. Classification (NCBI taxonomy): domain Eukaryota; kingdom Metazoa; phylum Chordata; class Aves; order Bucerotiformes; family Upupidae; genus Upupa; species Upupa epops. The sequence continues at coordinate 20,773 of VZRI01007729.1, forward strand.
TTCAGCAGAGTCCTCGGCCTCCCCAGGAGCCACTGCACCTCGACCCGAGAGCCCTGCTGAGCATTGCAGCCCCCCGAGCGTGGCTCAGCGCCCCCCGCGCTCTGCCAAGGCAGGGGCGATGCCAGCACAGAGCCCAGGAACGAGGGGTGAAATAAAAAGTTTATTGGAGGGGTCTGTAAAACAGCTCTGCGAGAGAGAGAGCGCGGGGGGCCCCCAGGACAGCACGACACGACGACGCGTTCCCTAGCGTGAGGGTATAAAAAGTCAGAGTCCTCCAGCTACCGCAACAGAAGCGAACACCTAGAGAGCAGAGCACTTCACTCCCAACACCAAGCACGGACAGGGGGGGTGAAAGGTGGACTGATCCATAGCACCGAGCCGGGTGGCCACAGCCCCGGAGGGCCCCGGCCTGCACCCGGCCTTACCAGGCGAGAAAGCGGGTCAGGGAAGCCAATCCTCACGTGGACACGGAGCCACGAGCACGGGGAGGGGGGGCTGAGACAACGAGACACCGTCACGCAGTCCTCGGCGGGGTCCACGGGGCCAAGCGCAGCAGCCAGGCAGAGCCACCGGAGAGCTCCCTGCTGGGGGACAGGAGCCCTCCAGGAGGGAGAGCTGCCGGTTCCATCGTCAACGGGGGGGCTTGTGTCGCTGTAGTTCACGCCACGGGTGCGGCGGGGACGGGTGCAGGACGAGACGTGAGGCGGCGGCGGCGGCAGGGGCCCCGCTGTGGCACCGTTACACCGCTTTCCGGTGGTACTCCGGAGGGGCCACCTCATAGTCGCTGGCACTGAAGAGGGCGGAGGAGTTCTTCGCTAGGTACCTGGGGAAGCAAAGAGCCAGCGGGCTCAAGGACCCGCAAAGCACAGAGCCACAGGGCTGGAAGAGACCCTGCAGGTGCTGCCGCCGTCCCCGCTGCCTAGCGCCACACAGGTGACCGGAGAGCAGGAAACCCAGGCTCAGGAGGGGAACCCCCCACCCCGGACCTCCTGGGCATCAGCTGTGGACAGTCGTGAGCGACCTGGCAGCTGGCACCCAGAGCAATCCATCCCCCACGAGCTGTGAGCAACTCCGGCTCCGAGCGAGCTCGGCCAGGTGAAGAGCCACGGGGTGAAGCAGCGTGCACTCGGGGTTCAAGCAGCTGCTGCACCAAGGACCCCCCGAATACAGTCAGTAGTCGGTGGAGGGATGAGGGGCAGGAGCCCACGAAGCCCCAGCTGCAGACTGGAAACAGAATCAGAGCTGCTGGGGCTGCAACAGCCCGCTGGGTTCCTCGAGTCAGTTGCTCCCCCAGCCGCTGACCCCTGCTCCTCACCCCACTTCTCCACTGCTCTGCAACCCACCCAGGGATGGGAACTTCCCCCCTGCCCTGGGGAATCCTTTTGGGGCAGAGATTGGTCCTCAGTGGAACTTCACCCTCCCATGGGGCAACTAGAGGCCACTGCTGAGAGCAAGATGGCCCCCTTTTCCTCTCTGGAGCCACTCCAGCCCCTCCATCTTCTTCTGGCACTGAGGGGCCCAGAACTGACCCCAGAATTCACGGTGGGGCCTCTCCCGTGCACAGGGGGGCAATCCCTGCCCTGGGATCCTGGCACAACCCTGGCTACTGCCGGCCTCCACAGCCACCTGAGCAGATGTGGACTCAGCCCCAGCTGCTGGTGACCAGGCCCCAGGTCCTCTGCCCTGGGCAGTTCCCAGCTGCTTGCAGAGATGCTCTGCAGTGAAGGCTCTAGCAGTGCTCAGGAGGGGGTTTTCCTGCAGCACCCCGTGTCTGCAGCACTACAGCCACAGCCTGCCCCCCAGCAGACAGCCCCGAGCTTCACCCTCTGCAGCACTCACTCCACCATGGGCAAGGAGTAACTGCTGTGTAGGACAGAGCTCTTTGCTGGGGAGGCCGTCTGCTTCCTACAGCAGCTCCAAGAGATGCTGGAGCATCCATCCGGGAGCAAGGAGCAGGCTGGGACAGGGAAACAGACCCCTCACACCCGTCCAGGGGGGTAGAAGCAGGAGCTGAAGCCAGTCTGGGTGTCTGTATAGGAATACCCTGCCCCGGGGTCACCGACGGACGAGCTTACTTTAGGAAGTCATGCAGGTAGTTGAGCAGCAAAGCCAGGCTCTTCTCGTCGAGAGGCGTGTAGGCCAGCATGGCTCCGATGCGCACTGGTTCAAGAGAAGGCGCTGGTTAGTTCTAGCAGTGGCTTTAACGAGCGTCTCAGCGCAGGGAGGGCTTCACAGCAGCACACAAACCCAGCCCAGGAGGCCCTTCCAACAGCCACGGGCTCTTCTAACCAAGCTGACTGCTGAGCACCCGTTGCAGTCCCTCAGTATCTTAGGCACGTGGAGCAGGACAAGCACCACGGCATGGGTTTCACAGCCAGCGGCTCCCCTGCTGCCATCACACCCAGCCAGGTGCGAGAGGAGAAGGGATCTGAGCTTGCAGCGCCCGTCTGCCCAGCCTAAAGGTCACCAGGTCCTACTCACCAAATAACCTCAGCAGGTGGGGGGCCCCGTAGACCTGGGACATGGGAGCGTCGGGGTGATCCGCCAGAATCTCAGCATACTGGGGCCTCTCGAACTTGTAGAGCAGCTGAGTTCCAAGCATGACGTTGAAGTACTCCTTAATCCCAGCCACCACCTCATTGACCGCGTACTCCCTGGGGGGGAAGAGAGACACTGAGCCCTGCTCCAGCGCCCAGCCGGGCACCACAGCAGAGCTGCCTCGACCAGCCCGGCCAACCAGACTCCATGTGCCAAGGAAGTGTGTCTGGGGACTGTGGAGCACAGTCACAGGGAGCCACGGGCTTCAAGCCCTCCTCTAGAAACGCCACCCCGTGTTTCAGGCAGTTGACTCCAGCCAGGCCACTGCAGCACTCCCACCTCACTGCCAGTGAGCTGCAGGGAGGAGCAGGGCCCCGTGCTGCTGGCTGTGACCAGCCCTCGCCCCACCCTGCAGGCAAACTCGGAGCAGACACCGGGACAATTAATTACACGAAGGAATGTGAAGACACCCCTGTGGAGTGACACCCCTGTGGAGTCAGCCCTGCTGCTTCCTCTAGACCAGGAGAAAAGCCACTGCGTGACTCTGGCTCCTCTGCCTTGGATGAGCACCTGGATCTGTCAGGGCTGCACTGCGGGGCAATAAACACGGAGCCTCAGGACTGCCACCTCCCTAACTATCTGCGCCCATCTGATTCTTCCAGAAGCCACTGTCTTCCTCCCTGACCCCCACCCCGCCCTGGGAGTCCACCCCCAGCAGCACTGTGCTCACCGGTGAGGTGGCTCCTGAGCCAGCACCCAGGCAGTGCCAGCGGCTGCTCGCAAGGCTCGCGGGGACCCCCCCCCCACACACACAGACACAGACACTCACTTGTTGTCGGTATTTCCTCGCGATTTCTTGTAGTTTGCATAATCCTCCAGGATGGAATCCACGTTCTTCTTGGCAGGAAGATAGAAGAGCTGCAGGAGAAGCAAAACCCAGCAGGTACGAGCTGTGAGGCTGCTGCAGGCAGCAGCACCCAAACCCAGGGGCAGCTCTAGACTAAGGCTAACAGGGTTTTCAGCAGTGGTTAGGTTCTGCATCCCCCCAGAATCCCCCCTAAAGCACACACTGCCTGTGTTCCTCTCCACTGCTCAGGCTGCTAACAGCGGCCTGGTCACTGCCAGCGTCACCCCAAGAGCCAAAGGTCCCCAGCAAAGCCCTGCCAATGCCAAAGCCACAGGGACTGTCTCCTGCTCTCCCCTCACCCATGGGTCAGAGCTCAGCAACTCTACTGCTGCCAAGGAAACACCCTGTGCCCAGCACAGAGCTATGACTGAGGATTCACCTCCCTCTCCCAGAGGCTCTGGTCAGGTGTGCAGGCAAGGCTCAGCACAGCTAACTCCTGCATTCGGGTTGTGTTCTGGAGGGGAGAGCCCCAGCTCGCTCACCTGCTGCTGTTAGGAGAGCACTGCAGGCTGGAGATGCTCAGGGACAAACCAACCCAGAGTCCTCCAGAACAGGAGAGCCGTGCTCAGCACCCTTCCTGCTGAGGTGAGCCCCAGGACTTTAACTCAGCCTTATCTCTGCAGGACTGAGGGAGCAGAGACAGAGAGCAGGGGCAGCAGCAAGGCAGAGCACGGCTGTGACCAGGGCTGCTTCCTAGGCTTCTGAGCAGCAGTCTCACTCCGAAAGCAGGGATTCACGAGGGGTTTCACCGGAGGGTCAGTGTCCCTACCGACAGGGCCAACGCACAGACGGCCTCTCCTGCTACATTACCTGCTTCTGCCTGGTGATCAAGTCCCAGTCGTCTACCAGCCACGGTTTCAGCTCCTCTGGGATCTTCACCTTTACTTCCACTCTGTTCATAAATGTTTCTTCCTGCAAAAGCAGCAGCCAGATGAATTTCTGCACATACCCACCCAAGCCAGGCGTCACCCACCACCAGAGCAAGGAACGCCTGCAGGGCCCCTGGAAACAGCTGCGAGTTTAAGGCCACGCAGACCCTCGGTCCCGAGAGCTCCAACACTCCACACCACAGGAGCGAGGGCTGACGTGCCTTTCTGAGCAGAGCAGCCTTCCCATCTCCCACCCGGAGCCTCCTGAGAGATACCTACACTTTCAACTGTTGGATCTACTCGAGCCCTCTTCTTCCTCGGGGGCTGAGGGGTCTCACTGGTGCTGCTCCCTTCGCCAATTCCCGGAGCTGTGCAGAGAAAGCCAAGCGGGCGTCACGCTGCTCAAGGAGCCCCGTCAGCCAGCGCCGAGCAGCAGCGTCCATCCGAGATACCAGGACAGGATCTAGAGGGAGGACTCGCAACCGACTCCTCTCGGGTCACCTCCCCGCTCGGGTTTTGCTCTAGACGTTACCTGCCTGCTGCAGGTCCCAGCAACTGGGGCAGTCTGAGCTGCTCTATTTACACTTAAGCTGAGGATGGAGGTGTCTGCACTAAAACCAACCCGAGAGGTCTGTGGCGTGGGTCAGAGCCACGTGTGGGCCCAGCAGCTCTGCTGTGCGGACACAGCACACCTCCATCTCCAGGAGAGAGCATCGCTGACTCGTGAAGGGCTTTCACTAGAGTCAAGAGCGCCGGTCTCCCGGAGTCTTGACCAGGCAGTACCAACCAGCAACACCCTGACAGGGACATCTGGAGCTCACGAGGCGACAGCAAGGAAGCTTAGCTGAGCCCCTTTAAGGTGCTACTGCAGCCAAGAGCCCCTCGCTAAGGGTACCCGCTCCCACCCCCAGCGCAGGAGTACTTACTCTTCTGTTTGTTCTTTTTTGTTTTCCTGCAAGAAGAACACAGACGGTTGCAAACATAAAGAGAGGGGCACTGCAACATCAACAGCACAAAGCCACGAGCCCTGGCCTAGGCTCAGCAAGCAGAGAGCCCAGACCCACAGCCTGCAAGGACCGGCAGGCAGCAGCGCCGCTGCACGGGGCTGCACTCTGCAGGTACAGTTCATCACGCAGGGTGGGGGGAACTGCTAGCTTGAGCCCCTAGAACCCAGAGGGCAGAGCCAGAGCACAGGAGCATCTGAAGGCAGAACACATGGATGCTTTGGCAGGTCACCCCCACAGAGAGTTCACACTCCCAGCGCCCCTGGAAAAGCACACGAGGTCAATAGAGGGGTTAGACTTGGTTTTCAGGGGGGTTTATGGGGCCAAGAAGTGGAGGTGCTGGGAATTCTCAGATCAGTCTGAGCTGACAGAGCTAAATTTGAGCCAAGAACTGACCCCCACCCTCCCAGTTTAACCAGTAGGGCAGAGGGGTGTTTAAACTGTACAAGCTGGGTGACACGCATGAAGCCCACGATCTGTCACCAGCTCTTGGGGGACCTCAGCGTGACGCCTGCCTCGCTCAGGAACGTGAGAACAGCGCTGGCCCTAACACTTATCCTCTTCCAAGAGCTGCTCCCTCATTTACTGCTGCTAACTCTCAGACTCCTCTATCCTGAGCCCTCATTTCTACTCCAAATGAAGAGCTGTACCTCCAAAAAGCTTAGAGACACCTGAAACACAGCGCACAGGACACGCGAGCGGTGCCAGCGGCAAAGCTGAGCTGTCCCAACGGTCGGGGTGTGTTAGGGGATCTACAGGCCACTTCACAGACAGAGCTGTAAGAGTCCCACTAGCCAGGCTCCCGCTCGCTGGCTCTAACAGGGGGCAAGTTCCACCTCTCAAGAGAATCGTGGGCTGCATGACAGGACTCCTCTCTTTACCAGGATGAGGCTATATCCTTAGGAGTTCACCACTACCTCAGCTGGCAGCTCTAAGTCAGGCTCTGAACAGGGTTTATCTGGGTCAGGAGGTTCCTGGGCTGCTAGGAAGGGCTGAAGACAGCAAGAGTGAGGCTTCCAGTCAAACAAGCACTGGGGCTTAAACCACAGGCAGAACAAAGCTGAGCTCTGCAGGAAGAGGGAACAATCGCCTCATCACTGAGCACAGACCCAAGGGATCGAGCCTTTTCCTCCCAACCTCGGGCAAACAAGGGCGAACAGGGACTTCTTCCTAGAGCTAAGAATCACAAGATGAAAATAACGCTAAGCATCAGTCAGAGCAGAGCTTCAGGAAGCTAGGACGGGCAGTGTGAAGCACCCCATCCCTCAGGCACAGCAGCTAAGTGCTGCAACGCTGGGGAAGCACCATGTCGAGCAAGAACCCTTCTTCTAGGCAGCTGCTCCTGCTCTCCCACCTCACTGCCACTGCTTCAAGGAGAGCATCACCTGTTCCAAGGCTTAAGAGACACCTCAGGGAACAGCAGCAGGAGCAAGGGCTAGAGACAGGAGGTCATCACCCAGCAGTTTCACCAGCCCCTGTGGAGAACGCTCTGCAGTAGTGCCCTTGCCTAGGTGAAGGCTGCTCTGCCAGGAGCTGGAGCATGAAGTGTGCTCGACATCCAGGCCCAGAGGCTGCAGCCAGCCCTACTGGCAGAAGAGCAGCTCCTCTCAGGTGACCAAACTCCTCCATCAAGCAGACTGACACGCAGCTCAAGAACACCACTGAGTCCCTCCTGATGCTGCACGATGGCTTCTGCAGGGATGAGGGGAACCCAAGCCCTGAAGTGACAGCAGACAGCAAAGCCAGGAGAGGTGGAGATGGCAAAGAACAGCTGGCAGTGATGTACAACAGCTTCTCCACCAGGAGTAATCAGGCAGACGGGGCTTTCTCAAGCTGAACTCTGGTCAAGAAGAGGGGAATGGTGGCAGAGATTCCAGTGGTGGTGCAAGAGGAACCTCAAGGAGCTCATAAAGCTGGAGAAAGGGCCAAAAGCCTGAAGCAGCAGACATCCAAAGACAGGAGGAGTCATCCTCCTTCCCCCCCTCTTCAAGGGAGCTGAATTAAAACAGGAACAGGCTGCTACACGGTGACAGGGATGGCAGAGACCCAAAGGGTTCTGAAGCTACAGAGGGTTATTAAAGCCATCCCATGGCTACAGCCTCCAGCTCTGCTGTCCCTCAGTTACAGAGTGCCAGGAGCAAAGCGGGAACACGGGGCAGAGCATCACATCACTCACTCCATTACCCCCAGCACACGGGACTGACTGGTGACCATTAGAGAGCAGCAGACATCAGGGATGGATGTCGTTGGAGCCCCCCAGCGCTGTGCCAGCCCCGGAGCAGAGGCTCGCAGGCAGCGCTCACGTGCTGCTTGGCACTTTGGGGGGATGAAGTAGCCTGTGAGGGCTGCTAGCTGAGGCAGAGGATCCCACAGCAGAGGTGCAGCAGGAGTGCAGCATTGAGCTAACACATCCAGGTCAAGAACAAGACTTCTAGAAGTAAAAGCAGTAACTCCTAAGCTGAGATACTGGTTTGAGAGCATCTCTGAAGGACTGTCTGAACCCCTCCCATTTAAACGAGAAGCTGCTGTCAGGCCTGGCACCCAGTGCCCTTAGCTCCCCTCCAGAGCACTCTCTATTGCCCGAGCACCCATTAGCTCTGATTGATCACTCCTTTCCCACATGTGAAGCACATTAGGTCCACGAGAGGTAACAAGAGCTCAGAAGCTGGAATTCAGCAGAGCTGATCACACAGCGTGGAGTGGAAGAGCCAGGAGCTGCAGTGCTGGATTGATAGCAGGCTGCCAAAACTTAATCACACGGGCTTTATTTTCTGTGATGGCTTCTGGTTATTGGAAGAGCAAGAATTTGTCTGAAGCCAGCGCAGTTTCATGCTTAGCTCTGTCTGATCAGGTGTCACAGCCTCCAAAGCTTGCAGGACCCGCTGCTGCGGCTCACGGGAAGGGGAATTCTGAACAGACTGCAGGCAGTGGTAACAGCCCAGCTCACACGCTCTCTCCTAACACAGGAGAGCAGCAGTAAGTCCATCTGAAGCAGCGTGTTCAAGCCTCACATCCCCAGGCCCAGCTATGGCAGCTGCCTTGCTCCCAGGGTCACCGTGGCAGCAGAACCACGCGTGAGGCAAGCGTGCAGGCCTACGGGAGCCCCCACAACTGCCTGGCTTCAGCCACCCGAAGGCAGCAGCCCTCCACTCGTGCTTAAAAAGAGGGCACTGAACATCCCACTACTCGTGTTGTGCCCTGCCCCAGCTCGGAAGGAGGGGATCTCAGAGAAACTAGAAACTGGGAGCCTGTCCTGAGGAGAAACAACCCCAAACACCATCCCCCAGAGCTGTGAACGGGCCTGTGGCCACAGCTCCTGCTGTTACAGCTGAGGGCTTTAAGAGCCTCTAACAGAAACCAACGAAAGCAAGGAGGTCTGGACTTCAGGACGACAATCCTGGTTTGACAGTCCGTCCTTAACTCACCGCGTCGATATGGTAGGGGTCTCCAAACAGCAAACAGTATGCGCTCCATCTCGTCTGAAAAATCTAGGCACAATGGGGGTTGAGTTAAGGAAAGAATGCCAGACCCAGCACCCAGCCTTACAGAGACTCTACTCAAGGTTCAAAGATTCACCTTCTGCTAGCAGCACAGCACAGTCTTACTGAACATTCCTGGAGGATAAGTCGCACCCAGATCGCTCCGTCCTTCCCATCAGGGTTTGGCTGTCTCAAGAGTCCAAGTCTCAAACCACAGGCACCTTTTCCCTTGGGTCAATCCTCCAAGAATGCTGCACAATCCTACCCGGCCAGGCCGACCGCGCTACCCTCTCAGCACAGCGGCCCGAGCAGCCTCTCCCCCACCCCACCACCAGAGCGCTGTGTGTCTGTTCAGCACAGGAGAACACCCAAGCAGTTTTAGGGGGGACCTGTGTTCTGAGCTCTTCCAGAAGCCATCTGGCTGGTGGCTGTAGGCAGGAGCTGAGAGGCAGCAGTTGGGTCAATGGCACACCAGCGCCACAACCCCGCGCCGCTGCTGGGGGTGGGCAAAGCCTTTCCTCGGCCTCAGCCCCCGAACCAGAGGGAAAGGCAGGGAGATTTCGCTGAAAGCAGCACAGAGCTAATTTAGGAGGGCAGTTCGGAGGCTGTAACGGCTAGAGACGAGGAGCAAGGTCAGTGCAAGCAGCATATGGGACCCTGGCGTAAGTACCTTCCACAGCACCACCAGGCTGCTGTTGAAATGGCAGTGGTTTTCACTCCTCCCCTTTGAAAGCCACCACTGAGGAATTAGTGCTTCCCATCCACGGGAACGAGAAGGAACTGATGGCCTGTTCTGCTCTGCTAGGAGCAGCCACCCCTGCTGAGGCCAGTGATGGCAGCCAGAAGCAATGCCACTCCTTTCCAGCTGCTTCAACCAGAGAGCGGAGAGGCCTGGTCCCATGCTTCAGAGTTAGAGGTTGCAGAGGCAGGAACCTTTGCTGTGGGGTCTCCCCTGGATCCAGCACTAGCAGGTGTGGCTGAGAGGACTAAGGCAGGCTGGGTTTCAAGTGCAGGCTGACATTTAGTGCTTGCTCAGCCAGAGAGAGTCCCCACCATGGGCCTGACCTAAGGTGACTCAAGCTGACAGCACAGGGAACCTAATTCTGAACTGGTTCCTACTGGGATCCTCCCTACAGGGCAAACTGGAGCCATTTACATCCGAGTCATCGCTACCTGTGTTGAGGGTACCGGGTTCATCCTGTGCCCGCTGCCTGACAGGCAGAACAGCCCTGTGAGCAGCCAGAGTAGCAATGGCCCCAGCTCAGGTCTGGCTCCATCCATGCTAATGATCTCCACAGGACCTGCAGGTGCCTTGTCTGGAGTTCTGCCCAGTCAAACGATGACAAACAGGTGACCAGTGCCTGTGAGAGCCTGTGGCCCCAGCTGGCTGAGCACACCAAGCCCGCAGCGACGGAGCACGAGGGAGTGCAGATACAGCCTTACACCTAGGCCCAGCTCAGAGACCGAGGGGCAACCCACAGCCTCGGCTGGGCTGCGATCAATCCCACAGGGAAACCTGCACTCTGATCCCAGGGCATTAACCCCAAACAAGTAGCTGGTCCCGCTAGCACTGCACTCCCAGCTCAGTGATGCACAGCACCAGTAAACCCCACAAACGAGACAGGAGTCAGAGGCTGCTGCCAAGCGCTGCTCTCCCGGGCAACGATGCCACTGCAGCAGCTCCCTCAGGGAGACCGGAATGGTAAATGAAGTCAGGGGCTCAGGACACCTCCTCAGTCATCACCACCTTCATAACTAAGTGAAGTACTACCCCAAACAGGACGGATCCGTGGCACTGAGCAGAGCAGCGGGACTGTGAGAATGGAAACTCTGAACAAGCCTGTTCTGGGGAACAAAAGGGATGGGATGAAAGAGAACGACAGCTACATCCTGCAAGTGTTTTTCTGATAAATGGCTGAGCTTGCTTCTGGTCTCTCGTGCTGCAAAACTGTTTGGCAGGTGGCAGCTCTGGAATACTTCAAAGGCCGCTGCCATATCACAGCAGTGAAGCACAGCTGGGGCGGGAGCTGTGGAGAAGTAAACGTCCTAACACAGACACAGCTTAAAGAGCAACAGCAAACCCGACCAGCAGAAGTTTGGGAGGAGTTTGAGGGGGGGCTGGTTGGTTGTTTTGGTTTAAAAATAAAAAGCTTCTTACACTTCAACATTTTTCTGCTGCAGACCAGAAGTCTTCTTGCCCGGAGCAGCACCTCTCATCTTCCCCTCTGCATATTGTTCCCTTGGAAAAGAGAATCCACTTGTAAATAAGAGTTTAATGGAAAAACCCAAGCTCGTTTCCCCTCCAAGGACGCCAGGCTATGCAAAGCATTCGGGGAATGTCTAGTAAACAGCCCCACAGCGTGGGGGTTTGCAACAACAAACCCAGCCCCTTATCAGGAAGGTTCAGACCTCACACAACACTGCGCAGCCTGAGCGCCCACTGCCTCCCACCACCCCTGCTTCTCTGAGGGATGCGGAAGCAACACCCTGCTGCTGAGGAATGGAACCCACTCCGAGAGCAGCATCTGCCCTCCAGAGATACAACCACCACTCAAACAACAACCTATCTGTGGGCATCCTGCAGCTGTCTGAGGAGATCTCTACCCACTTACCCCGGGCTACTGCATGCAGGGTCACGCTAGCCACACACTTCCCCCATTCCAGGGCTTTCTGAAACCCTCAGTGACCATTTTAAAACCAAGCTTGAGCTGAGATCATCAGGCCACCTCTAAGCCAAAGCAAACACCCCTTGAAGGCTTCTCATTCAACTAAAGCTCCCCAACCGCCCTCGGTGGAGAGAAAGAGGCGCACCGGCTGGGACTGCTCCCGGAGCCACTTACTGATTGGCCTTTTGAAGCTCTTTTTGTTTCTGCAGATTGGTATCCACGTACTTGAGCACTCTGCTTTCTGGAACCCATTCATCCCAGCTGAAAAACAAGCGGGTAGAACATCAAACCATCATTCAAAACCACTGCACGGCAGTCAGCTCGGCGGAACCCACGACCCAGCTGCCTCCTGCTATCGGCCATGGGCTGGCAGTACTCAACGCATGAAGGATGTGGCCACTGGCTGAAGATGTTGCTTTTCCAGGGATGCGGGACCCTCAGCCACTGCCAGCAAGGTTCCCACAGCTGCAGGCTGGGCAGCTCAGCAAGGAGGGCACTGTGTTCCATTTAAAAAGCAGCAGACACAAATCTGCTGCAGGAAGACCAGCACTCTCCACACTCTCACCAGCACCATCACCCTCCTTCACCTGCTCAGTGGTTTAGGCTAACAGCAGTAAGGTCTCACTGCAAGAACAGCTCTGGCTTCTGTCCGTGAAGGCAACCACGATGACAAGAACCCGAGCTATTTAAGAGGAGAGGCAAAGAGGAGCAAGAATCCCACTCTGACAACTACTTTCAGGTAAAACACATTAAGTGCTGAGTTACTCTAAGGGCATGAGCTCCAGCTCTCGACACAAAGAGCTCCACGCCACGTTCATCTCAGGGCAAGAACCCCCAGCCCTAGAACAGCTCCGTGGCAAAAATGACCCAAACACACAAGTCCCAGCTCCTCAAGAGCACAAAATCAAGGTCAGCACCCGTGGGTGTTGTGCCCACTCCCCCACTCTGGGTTTGGGACAGTGCCTGCGTCGAATGTTTAAGCCACTCATCCTTACTCCTGCCTGCACAGCCGAGGAGGCCTTCAGCAGCAGTGCTGCACAACTGCTGCACTTCACAGAGACCCCTCTCTGTGTTCTAGCTCTCGATGTTTGCCCAGACCCTGGGAAGGCAAGGACCACAACTAGAGAAACCAAGCTGCCCCACCTGTCTCATCCTACAGACCCTAATGCAGTTGGCAGGGCTTGTGGCAGCCTTCATCAGAGATAGAGGAGAGGAAGTGAGTGCTTTGTGCTGCCTCATTAGCACCCACCCACCCCGGGCAGGGACCAGTTACACTCCCTGTCACGGGGTTTCCAGTAAATACTGTCTGTCCAGTTGGCAGGGAGGGGGTGTGGATGTGTTTTGAACAGCTAACACATTAGAACAGGGAGCTGAGCTTTCAGTCACCCCAGTGAGATCAAAACACTAGTGACTAAGGCATCATCATCACTGAGCCGAAAGCAAAACAAGGAACTGCTCTCTGAGAGGCTCCTGGAGTCTGAAGGGCTGGAGCTTTTAACCTCCAAGAAGAAACCCTCCCACTGTCGCTAAATTGCAGAGCCAGAGGCCGGACAGACTAAGTGAAGAACAAAGCTGTAGCTGCAGCCTCACCGAAGGACTCGCCTTGAACTGGCTCAGCGCTGATTTCACCGAGCTGCCTTCTAATCCACAGCCGTCTCTCACCTAGAGCCCTCCCACTTCAGCAGAAGATGGGACTCTCTAATTTCAGGTCAGCCTGAGGGGTGAGAACTGCAATACAGGCTACGCCTGCCCCTGCGAGGGGCCGAGCCAGCAGAGCACAGCCCTGACGAAGGCAGGCTTCTCCAGCTCAGCAGTGTAAGAGAGAAGCACTGTGCCTGCCCGAGTTCTGCCCCACCTCAGCAAGGGGTCACCTCTCCTACCAACACATAAGGAAGTTCTTGTATGAGGCACTTCTGACCTCGAGGAGCTACCAACCACTTTCACACTGGAACAGGAGAACACCAAGTGCTCCCATCAGTCTGACACCCTGAGCTACTTCATCCAGAGCTCTGAAGGAAGCGCTCTGTTGGGCAACGTTTTCAGTGGGCTCTGTGAATTGCTGCCTTACGGGTTCACATCACCCGGGTGGATCTCGGATGCTGTCCCCTTCTGGCAGGGCCACGGCAGTGCTAGTCTGTGGAAGCCTCCCATCCCAGCCAGCAGCTCCCTGGGAAGGAAAAGGAAGCGCTGCTTCCCCCACGCCGTACTTACTTTTTATTCCAACCACTGTAATGGATGAAGTACTTCACTTGCTTGTCCTTTATAGCAACCTTTACGCACTGCAACAGAGAAGACAGTTCAGTCAGCACACGAGAACAGAGAGCTCAGAGAGTTCTGCTCTCCTGGCTGCCAGCATGCACAGGTTCCCATGCAAGCAAGTGGAGAAGAGCTCCCCAACATGAGCTACTCCCGGGTTCAGAGGGGCTCAGCAAACAGCACCTCTTGCTCAGGGATGCCTTTGTCCACAAGGAGGATCAGAAAGCCCCAAGGACAACCCAAAGGATAAACAAGCAGTGGCTCCAGCGCTCCAGTTTAGCCACAAGCCCCTCACCAGAGCTGCCCCCACCTCAGGCAGACAGGCTGGCTCCAGGGGAGCCTTCCAAGAAGTAAACCACAGAGCACAGACCTCCACAGCCACAGGGAGCGCACTGTATTCAGTAGGAAGAGTCGCAGGAAGGGCTTTTCCCAGGTTATCATGTGTACGAGAGGTAACACCAGGACTGGCCTATGGATACGGTCGTTTCCTCACACCCCAACACCGAGGCAGCAGCTCCCTCCTCCTACCCCTGCATCCTGGCACACAGGGCTCCAGCTGCCACACTTGTACCAACCAGAACACAGCCCCAGACAGTGCTCTTCCAGAGCCAGCCAGCCCTGAACAGGCTACCCAGCCCTAGCACATTTCATTACAAGCTCAGCACAGTCCCTGAGCTCCCAGGCTGGAGCAGCTTAAACCCACCAGCCTGAGCTCTTCACCCACAAAGCCAGAGCTGCTGAGCTACAGATGTGAAGATGCTCTAAAACAGAATGGATCACCCACCCTCTCTGGTTCGAGCTTTCAGTGCCCTCTCAGGGATTTTCCCTCTGAGCTGAAGTGATTCACAGGCACCACAGCCACTATCTTCCTGCTATGCTGACTGAGCCTCCTGCTGCACAACCCTTCCCCAGACCTCTGGGGTGAGCTCAGTGCAACCTACCCCCTCCAAGCACAGGACAGTCAGGGTGGAACAGCTCAGCACCCTCCTCCAAACACCCACATGGAGCTTAGAACCTCTCATGTAGTCTGGTGCTCTACTGAGAGCCACAAACAGCACTTTCTCACACTGCTCCAACACGAACAACAGCATCTCTGATCCCCTCGCTACAGGAAGCCAAGGACATGGTGATGGGAAACAAAAGAACTCAGGTCTGGAGAACGGCAGGAGAAAAATAGATCAAAGGGCCCAGGGCCCAGCCAAGGCCAGTGCTTGTCACCACCCAAAAAGAACCTCTGAAATCAAACCCAGCTCCTCCTGCTATTTCAGGAAGGATCTGGGCTTTTATAAATAGCCAGGCAAAAGCCATCGTGCCAGCTAGGACAACCCTTCCAGCGCCAGGCTGGCAGCACCCACTCCACCCTCACGTACAGAGGGGCACAGCACAAGAAGCTGGTAACCCAACCAAGGAGTCTGGGAGGTTGATACTGCAAAAACAGGAGCCCCAGCCGCCCTCCTCTCTGCACCGGCACCTGGGCAGGACCTGGCAGAAGACCACACTGAGCTCACACTCACCATGAATTGCCCCTCCTCTTCCAGAGGAGAAGACAACCACTAAAGCAAAGACCCTTCAGACAAGAGCAGCCCCTGTCAGCGCTCTGGATGTTGTTTTCACATCAGAGTGACCTTCCTAGGAGCATGAGAACAGAGGTGAAGCAGTGCTGGCTGCCACCCCAGTGAAGCTGTCCCACCAGTCACCATCTCCTGACACCAACACCCAATGGATTTCAATCACTGGTTGTGGTGCTGCAGGAATCTCTTACAACCCACAGCTTCAAAAACCCTTTCTTGCTTTACAGAGGCAGTGGAAACAGGCAGCCCCACGAGGAGCTCTGGCACAGCAGTGGCACCTGCGTGAGGTCCATAAACCACCAGGGTTTTGCTCATTTTCTCTTCAGGCCTCAGCCCCATCTCGCAAGGCACAGCAGGCAAACCAGGACAACCCCTCCTTTGCACAGGGAGCAGCAGCTGCACCACACTTACCTTTGCTTCGTAAAGGAGAGGTCCATGAAAACAAAGCACTCGTTCACCTGGAAGAAAGGAGCAGACAAACATCACCGCAAAACACAGCACTAAGCCCAACACAGAACAGCAGCACCACCCCAGCATCAAGTTCAGCAGCAGACAGCAACTGGAGAGGCAGAGCAGGCAGGTGCATGAGAGGCAAACTCTGGAGCAAGAGGAGCAGAGCTCTGATCGTTTGGGCTGTGAAACACAGCTCCTCAGGGAGCTCGCTGATGCCAGGCCTGCGCAGCAGCAAGAACACCTCTTCACCCTGCAGGTGCCACAGGAAGAGACTGGTCTCCAGTCTTTTTCCCCTCCAGAGATGAGGGCCCATCACGCAGCTGTGCTGTGGCAATGGGAACAAACAGACCACCTGGGGACAGAGGTCTCCTTCCCTACAGCTGCAGCACCTCACACTCTCAGAGACAAGCTGCACAACATGCTCCCAGGCGCAGCACACCTCCAGAGCTCACCCGGCCCCAGGACACAGCAGACAGGCAGGAAAGCACTGCCACTGCATGCAGCAAGGGGCACAGGCATCTATCCAGTCCCCAGACTGCACTGGGAAGGAGCCGCATCACTGCTAACAGAACCCTGGATGTCTCCCTCCTCGCTGCTATGATCACAGACCACCCAACACACCTACGCTGACTGAACACCATGCAACTACAAACGCACTGCTTCACTGCTGGATGGACTACAAAGAAGTGCTCAGCATCTAAGGGTTCACTGCTATCCCCATGCACCACTGTGCTCACTGGTGCTACTGGAAAACCCTTCTCAGCTAAGCCTTCTCACGTTAAGCATCACAGCGTGAATCCTACACTCAAACCCGGACTGTTTCTGCGGGTCAGTGCTGCCAGTGGCCTTAGCACACAGCCCGAAGGCCAACGTGCTGATTCCAACACGGGTGGCTGAGGCACACAGTGCTGAGCTGATGGGCAGGCTCCCCAGCGCAGCTCCTGGTAGCCTTCTGCAAGCCAGAGCCACCACACAGTGTTTTGAAACAGAGGGATTGGAAAGGACCCTGAAAGATCATCCACTCTGATCCCTCTGCCACAGCAGGGTCCCCTAGATCCAGTCACATAGGACCAGCCCCAGGCAGGTTTTAAATGTCTCCGGAGAAGGAGACTCCACAACCCCTTGGGCAGCCCCTTCCAGAGCTCTAGCACCCTCACCAGGAAGAGGTTTCTTCTCATCTTGATGTGGAACCTCAGTTCCAGCTAACACCTATGCCCCTTGTTCCAGCACTGGGCATCACTGAGCAGAGCCTGGCTCCTTCCTCCTGACCCCCACCCTTTCCATCTTGATCAACAGCCATGGGGTCCCCCCTCAGGCTCCTTTCTTCCCAGCTCCCTCAGCCTCTCCTCAGCAGGGAGACGCTCCCCTCCCTTCAGCATCCCTGTGGCTCTGCAGTTCTGCTTAGAAGCCAAAGCGAGGGATGGGCGGAGAGGAGATGAAGGTGACATTCACCACCATCGAGCACCTCAGGAGTACCAGCCGTGAAGGTTGTCTGTAAAACTCAAGGGGCACGCACAACGCTTCCCAGTAAATCCACAACCCTTATTCAGCCGAACCCCACCGCTTTCACATCAATAAAGCCCTGCTGCGTTGCTGTGAACAGGGACCGCACCGCATTCCAGCTGCAGCCCCAAGGGACCACAGAATCAATAGAACCCTCAGCGATCGGAAGGGACCTTGAAAGATCATCCCCCTGCCACGACAGGATCCCTCCCGTGCAAGGAGCACAGGGAACTACACAAACATCCCCGAAAAGCCTGGCTGGAGCCTCCAGCCGCTTCGAGGCCAAGGGAAGCGGATGATAACGAACCGTATGCGGAATGACAGGGGACGGGAAGGCCTCAGGGCTCGCTGGAGAGGAAGATGAGGCAGAGGAATCGAGACAAAGCCTCCAGGAACCCACTTTCTCCACCTGTTCTCGGGCTGCGCAGGGAAAACCAACCCCCTCACCCAATCCCTCCCTCCGGGCCAGGGAGCGACAAGCAGCGGGGCCGGCCCTGGCCTGGCCGGGCCGGAGGCCTCAGGGCACCGGCGCCGCGGAACCGCAGGCCCTGCAAACGGGAGCCTCTTAACCCTCTGCGGCTCCTCCCCAGCTCGAGCCCCGGCCGCTGCCGCCTCCGGCTACGGTTGG
>VZRI01007730.1:2888-22122 GCA_013397515.1 Upupa epops
AGGGAGAGGGGGAGAGGGAGAGGGACAGGAGGAGAGGGAGAGGATAGCTGGCATCAGTTTCCCTAGGAAGGACACCCTGCCACAGTTGGGAGACTCCCTTGGGATCCTGCTTACACAGCTTCCCCCGTGCATCCAGCTCCTGTGGTGCCTACTCACCTGTCCCTGCCACTCAGCGACATTCACCAGCACGATGCTCTCAGGGAGCTGCTCGTCTGAGACCAGGATCTGGTTCAGCTGATCATAAACAGACTTCCGGGGCACCTATGACAGCAGTGCCACACGGGTTAACGCCAGCTGGCTGCCCACGGCTGAAGGCCAAGCAGGGCTCTCAAGAGAGAAGCCTGCAGGTGAGGCAGCTTCCCGGGCCTCACCTGGTTACTGTGCCACGAGTCTGGAGAGCTCTCGCTGTCCAGGCTGCTGGCGCGGCCACCCTGTCCCTTTGAGCTCTGCCGGTCCTTCACAGAGGTGCTGCGGGGACGCCACAGCTGCTTGCTCTCTGCCTTGCTGCAAGCCAGAAGAAGCAACGCTGTTGAAGAAACCCTATCTCTGCCAACTCTACAGAGCCAGCAAGAGCCCCTCTCAGCTTTGGCATGGGGCGCAGACCCACCTTACCTGGGGGACACAGCACTGGGGAGCTCAGCTTTGGTCCCAGAGCCCAGCTGGGCCAGCCTGTCCACACTGCCCTCCCTTGTGGCAACCTCTGCGGGGGCCAGCCGTGAACACATCTCCTCTGCAGCCAGCTCCTGGGGGACACAGTCACTCCACATACTCTTCCTGCTCCTTGTGGTCTCATCCAGGAGAGGCCTGGTGGTCCTCTGGCTCACAGGCCAGAGCTCATAAAGCAAAGTGGGGTCAGGGAGAGCTCCAGCCCCATCTCTTAGTGTGAACTCACCACTGCAGGGACCTCCACGCCCGGCTCCTCCTGCGGTCGCAGCGCTCCTGGCTTCCGCTTGTCTGCCTCAGCCTGGGGGACAGGGAGTGGGGTCAGAGCAGGATGCTGTGCCCCGCGCGGGGCAGCTGCCAGTGAGCCATGCCTGGCCTCGTGGAACACACAGTCCCGTGGGGGAGTCCGGCTTCCCCTTGGGACTGGCCCTAGATGATGCCCCCCAATCGCTACCTATCTGCCTGTACTGGGAAAAGAGGAAAGGAGCAACCCCAGACAGGTGCTGCCGGGAGCTGTGGTGTCAGAGTGAGCTGCAGGCACTGTGGGGATGCTGGGCTGTGCGGGGAAGGAAGGGGGGGCAAGAGGTGGCGGTGGTGTAACTCACAGGGCTGCCCGACTCTTGATCCTGCCCTTTCTGGCTGTGCAGACTGCCGATCTCAGTCTGGGAACCAGAATGAGAGACTCCCTCAAAGAAACGCCTGCAGAGAAACAGACAGACCAACGGACAGACAGACGGACAGACAGACAGACGGGAGAGAAAAAGGCGGCACTAAGAAAGGAATGAAGTCACCACAATCCCAGCACACCCTTGCTGGTCTGGCCCAGAGCTCTGTGGAGAGGTCCCCAGGGGGGACACAGGGTCAGGTGCCCCGAAAATCATGGTCTGCTGCAACAACGCTGGGTGCAGGGACAGGATGGCAGCACCCCAGACCAACTGGGCTGAACTTGGGAGCCCAGTGATTTGGAGGCAGGCTCCCTGTCTCCTAGCCAGCGGGGATTGCTTTCTCAAGTGATCCCTTAGTACTGCACAGCACCAGCGTGACCCATCTCACTGGCCTATGCTCTCTGTCAACCTGAGTGCAGCCCAACCTCTTGGCACCAGCGTGGATACCACAGATTTCTGCTGCCTTCCCTTTCCACTTCTCCTTTACTGGAGAGGGTTCTTTGCCTCTGATTGCTGCTGCACCCTTCCAGCAGTAGCTTCCACCTGCCCGTTCAGCTTTCTCCTCTCCCAAGGCTCTGAAGATCACAGTAAGGCACTCAGAAAGGCACCTCAGGCAGAACAGCAGCGCAGCAACGTCTAATCTTGCTCCCCAGCATCTCAGTTTGTGGGGTTTTAGTACTCTGAGCTTTAGGAGCGTTGCACAAGGTCCTGTTCCCAAGTCACAACGGTCAACAAACAGACTCCCCCGGGGCAGCTGTACAGCTCCTGCCACCACACTCGGAGCTTTCACCTTTGTTTCCACCCATTATTCATTTGCCAAGGGCCCCTTCCACATCCTGCAAGCTGCTCAAAGCCCAGACCTGAGGAATCAAGCAGGCTTTATGGCTGGATCTCACCTGTCAGCACTTCCAGACTATAGCAGAGACTGCAGCGCATCTGCAGTGCGTGACTGTCCACAGGAGAGCTGAGCTACCTTCTCCCTGAGCTCTACGTGTGCATTTGCTCACTAACCCCCAGGAACTGTCTGATGTGAAGATGGAGATACCAGGCTGCAGGTTTCCAGGGATGGCCACAGAAGCACGGGATATGCTGCACCTTGAGTACTGGGGCCAGTTTTGGGCACCACAGGATCAGAAGGGCATTGAGGGGCTGGAGGGGGGCCAGAGAAGGGCAGTGAGGCCGGAGAGAGGGCTGGAGAACAGGGCCTGTGAGGAGCAGCTGAGGGAACTGGGGTTGTTCAGTCTAGAGAAGAGGAGGCTGAAAGAAGACGTCATTGCTCTCTACAGCTACCTACAAAGAGGTTGTGGCGAGGCTGCTGCTGCTCTCTTCTCTCAAATTCCTAATGATAGGATGAGGGGACTGGCCTGAAGCTGCATCAGGGGAGGGTTAGATTGGGTCTTAGGAAGAAGTTGTTTGCTGAGAGAGTGGCTGGGCACTGGACCAGGCTGCCCAGGGAGGTGGTGGAGTCACCAACCCTGGAGGGGTTTAAAAACCAGATTGGGTCTTAGGAAGCAGCTCTTTGCTGAGAGAGTGGCTGGGCACTGGACCAGGCTGCCCAGGGAGGTGGTGGAGTCACCAACCCTGGAGGGGTTTAAAAACCCTAGTATCTAGAGCCCTTGAGGCCATGGTCTAGGGGCTGGGGAGATGTTGTGATGACGGATGGACTTGCTGCTCCTGGAGGTCCTTTCCAGCCCTAATGATTCTATGATACCAAGCAGTAGTTCTGCTAGGACTCTGCTAGAGTATCCACTGCTTTCTATTGTCCTCAGCAGCAGCTCCCTGCAGGGCACCTCAGAACATCCTAGCTGCAACCTTAATTTTCCAGTTTACCTGTTCCCTTATTTACACACAGCACCCCGTGCTGCCAGGCACCAGTGTTTGTCAAGCTCTTTGCTTTTACTGCTCCTACAAGGACATTTCATCCCAGTGAACAATGGTCCCCACCACAGCGCAGCCAGCTCTTTAGCAGCAGTATTTGTACGTTGCCTGGGAGAGGTCAAGGCTTGAGTTGCCTCTCGCTGGCTCTGTGACCAGCTACTTTATGATGCGTTCATTTACCACAGCTCCAGCTTTAGAGCCACAATTGTGCCCTGGTGGGATATTTTCTCCAGGCCATACAGGGATAAATGATGCCTCCTGTTGCTCTCTTTACCCCTGTAGAGCCATTCTATACCTGCTTTTTCTCTGCCAGCAGTTTTCATCTCTACAGACTACATCATTAAGAGTAAAAACAGAGAAATAGCTACCTAAGTTTCCTAATAATTCACCCCTCAATCAGCATCTCTCCCACACTCACAAAATCAGAGTGCTAGGGATTGGAAGGGACCTTGAAAGAGCATCCAGTCCAATCCCCCTGCCACAGCAGGAGCCCCTAGATCCGGTCACACAGGAACAGCCCAGGTGGGTTTTCAATGTCTCCAGAGAAGGAGACTCCACAACCCCCCTGGGCAACCCCTTCCAGGGCTCTGTCACCCTCCTCCTCTTGATGTGGAACCTCCCCTGTTCCCAGCTGACACCCACTGTCCCTTGTCCTGTCACTGGGTGCCACTGAGCAGAGCCTGCACTCCTCTATACTGTCCCAGTAACGCCAGCAGAACATCACTCATTCCTGGTGCCACTAGCAGCTGCAAAAGGTGTCTTCATCCCTTCCTCTTTGTTTAGACGTTGGATGTGTTGAGAATGCACATCCCTGGTCTGGTTTTCAAGTTCCCATTTCAGTGGGGCTGTCTCCCCCTTCCCTATGGAAGCTGTGCCTGTTTCTGCCCTCTCTCACCAGCAGTTCAGGAGCCTTCCTCCGTAGAGGATGTATCACACTGAGCTCTTCTGCAATTCTCAGCTTTCCCTGCTGTGCAGTTCAAAGCTCTGCTGCAGGCAGGAGGGAGCCTGAGTCTCAGCAGGCTGAGATTCAGCTAAATCCCAACCCTTCTGCACAGCCGCCTGCTGGTTTCCCCCATCTGTCTTCTCAGTCACTTATGGAGACAGATCCTCCTTGACCTCTGATCTTCTGCCAAAAGACTCTGACTGCTGAGGTCTTACCTCCCAACAGCTTCCAGGAGCATTCTGTGGCTGAAGGACAGCTATCTGCTCTCAGCACCAGTGGCCCAAATCCAAGGCACTGGCTGCTGTTTACCCTGAAGCAACAGCCTTCATGTCCTTGCTCCACTAACCTCTTCATCACAGTGGCTGGCAAGGCTGCCCAAGGCAGGAAGTGAATCCAACATGAGGATCACACCTTGAATTTACAGGCTGGTCTGGAAGGTCTTCACCAGCTGAGACAGCTAAAGGTGGTCTTGGAAGCACGAGGTCTACTCTAAAAGACCCTGGGCATCAGTTCCCACATCAAAGTAGAAAAGGGACAGCCCCAGTTACATAAACTCAAGGGATGGATGGCTCAATCTCAGCACTGCCTCTGAAGGGAGGCACTGAGAGCAAGTCATGCTAGGGACACTGAACAGGTTGTCCTAGCAGAGACAGCAGTAGACACCCACAGGAGGCTGTAATGGCAGAGCAGGCACAAACAGCACTTAGAAATCACAGAATCCTCGTGGCTGGAAAGGATCTCCAGGATTAGCAAGTCCAGCCCTCATCCCAACAGCTCCCCAACCCCTAGATCATGGCCTCAAGTGCTCTAGCTACTCAGGTTTTAAACCCCTCCAGGGATGGGGACTCCCCCACCTCCCTGGGCAGCCTGGTCCAGTGCCCAACCACTCTCTCAGCAAAGAGCTTCTTCCTCAGATCCAGTCTAACCCTCCCCTGATGCAGCTTGAGGCCAGTTCCCCTCATCCTATCATCAGGAATTTGGGAGAGCAGCAGCAGCCTCACTACAACCTCCTTGTAGGCAGCTGTAGAACAAGAAGGTCACCTCTTAATCTCTTCTCCAGACTAAACAACCCCAGTTCCTTCAGCTGCTCCTCACAGGTCGCTTCCTCTAGCTTGGTCTCCTGCTGACTGGACGTTTCCAAGTGCCATGTGCAGAACCTGGGGGGAGGTCTTAAATACTTTGGACTTCTACCACCTACATAGCTTCCACACAGAAACCACTTCCTCACCACAAAAAGCCCTTCCTTTTTCTCCCACAGCGCCTCTGTTTCTTTACCGAGGAGAGAGCACGTGAAACTCCTTTTGGAGTGGAAGCAGGCCACCGAGGCAGCTCCCACATGCCTGCTGGTGCCTGCACAGCCATTTGAGGGTTAGTATAAGACACAGTCGAGTTTCTACCTCTTCCCCAGTCCCTCCTGTGACCAAGTAAGCTTGGTTTGGCTAAAAACCACCCCCACACTGTGAGACAGCCACTGGAGGTATCTTTGCAGCGCTGGGCAGAGCAAGCCAAGTCACCAGGTGCCTGGGGAACAGAGTGAGGAACACGTCTGATGGTTGATTCCACCAAGGGTGGGAACGCAGCAAGCAGACCTCACAGTGACACAAGGATTGGTGCAAGCAATCGCTCAAGAGAAAGGCAAGCTCAATGTGAAGAGCCCTCAGAAAGCCAGGACTCTCAGCGGAGAGCCAGGAGAGCTGGGAGTAGCAGGGGTTTAGCTCAAGTGAATGCTTTTCCAGCAGAACAGCATCAGATGCTGGGCTGGCAGGACATTAAATGAGAGTGGATGTGAGAAGGAAGGCAGTTTTAATGGGCACTTCTGAGTTTCTTCAACAGGATTTGTAAGTGAGAAGCTCAGGGCTGCCAACTGAAGACGGCAATGGGAGCAGTGACAAGACAAAGCATGCGTTAGCCCAAGCAACACAAGAGTATTCCTTAGACTGTGCCCTTGGCCTGTGACTACCTGCAACCCTTACCTCAGGGTGGGCTTGGGCGTGCTGTGCACACTCTCATTGTCCTCGATCTCTGGGCCACTGTCACTGTTGTTGCACTCTTCCAGGCTGTCATAGAGCAAGCCCAAGTCTTCCTCCACCTCCTGGGTCTGGTCGACAGGGTCAGAGTCCAGGACCTGTGGGACCAAGCCCAGAAGGCAATGAAGAGATACAGAGTCTCTTGTATCCCATGTCAGGCCCATACAAGCCCCCCTCTCAGCCATAAGGCAGACCACAGCACCATTTGCACCTCAGGGGGACTAAATCCAGGCTGCGGAAGAAGCCAGTGACACTGTCCCTGGACCACAGGAGTCTGAGACCCCCACCATACTGTGAGTTAAAACAGCTGGGAGAACCTCCTTGACTGTGCTGCACGCTCACTGCAGGCTCCCAGCCAAGGGTCGCTATGTCCAGGCTGATGTTAGCCTGCTCTCAGTCAGCAACAGGATAGCATCCTGCATGCCATCTCCCAGAGCAAAGCTAGTTTGATAAGAGCCTTCCTCCCTTTGCACCTCACCCCAAAAGGAAGATGCACAAGGCTCAGAGCTGCCTTCTTGAGGCAGAAGGGGTTGGAAAAGCCAGGGCTCAGCCTGTGCCACATCTCACATCCCCTCTGATAACACCCCTGCGCACCCACAGCTCACGCCTTGTGCTCCCAGCGAGTGGGAATCAGCACTGTGACACCCATGCATCTGCAGGAGACACTGACAGGGGTCTCATTTCTTACCTCTTCTGTCACTTTAAACCTCTTCAGCAAAGCCACGAATTTCTGCTTGAAGTTTGGTTGCTGAAAGAAAACAAGGGGAATAAAAACCCAGCACAACTATAGCATCACGTTCCAAGATGACCAGGGTACGGCCCACGGTCACTTTAACATGCCAGTGGCTCGCAGAAGGCCCAGGACAGCTGTAGGTTTTGGATTATATATCTGGACTCTACAAGAAGCCACTGTATTAAGGTAGGAGGAAGGGTGTAAGGACTGAGAGGCTCTCTCCTCACACCACCTAGGTGAGGAATGATGCCCTCAAGCAAGAAAAAAAGGNCCAGCACAACTATAGCATCACGTTCCAAGATGACCAGGGTACGGCCCACGGTCACTTTAACATGCCAGTGGCTCGCAGAAGGCCCAGGACAGCTGTAGGTTTTGGATTATATATCTGGACTCTACAAGAAGCCACTGTATTAAGGTAGGAGGAAGGGTGTAAGGACTGAGAGGCTCTCTCCTCACACCATCTAGGTGAGGAATGATGCCTTCAAGCAAGAAAAAAAGGGGGAACAAACAGAGGAAGAAGGGACCCAGGGACCTGCAGGGTGAAATATGGGGATTAGGAGACACTCAGATAGCAGGGGGCTGGCAGGACAGCTGTTGACAGGTGGAGAAGTTGCTAGTATTTCTCCTTTCCCTGTGCCAATCTTTCCCTTCCTCAAGGAGGAAAAGGGAAGAGATGGCCTCACAACAATAAGGCTGCACGAGTATCATCGTTGATATGAACACAGTGCAGACCATGAGCTGGGGCACAGCTCTGAGCAACAAGCTAGCTCATTAATAGCAAGAGGTTTGCCCCTTCTTAGAGCTGAGGATTTTCCCCTGCTCTGCACCCCTGCCAGCACCTCCCCCCTCCCTGCAGGGAAGGGAGGAAGTCAATCCTTTCTATCCCTTCAATCATGTTGTAAATGTTGCTGTTACTCTGGTCATCGATGTGGTTCGGATCATTTTCCTCCTAGCCTTCTTGGTTTTCCTCAAGTCATCCTCTTCATCAAACAGATCCTGCGAGCGAAAAGTCACAGCACATCAGAGCAACTCAGAGTGCAAGAAAGCAGGAGGCTCCTAGAAGCTCCCCTGCCCCGCTCTGCAACCAGAGTCTTGCTTCCCACATCCCTCCATGCAGCTCCATCTCTCTCTTTAGCACTGTGCCCCAACAGATCACCCCAGTGCCTCTGTCCCTAGGCCCGTCCAGGGGGACATATGCCAACAGAGAAGAGAGAGCAGCTTTCTGATGCAGTCCTTCTTACAACCTCTTCTCTCTGTCACCCATGCTGTTGTCCTGTTCTCTCTTGGCCAGGGTTAGCTTTGAGGGCACAGCACCCTGAGCTCACAAAAACTGTGCTTCCAGGGATCAGCCTCAAAACAGCTCAGTTCCCAGGGTCTGATGTCTTAACCCAGCACACTGGGACAGGCAGGACTGGAGGATCCTGAATAGGGGGGGTCGTCCCTGTGTTTGAGGGGCACGCTACCACCAGTCACTTCTGGCCTCGAGTGTAGACACCACAAGAAAAGGACAGCAAACAGCAACCCATCACAGGGCAGGGATGGATCTGCCACCTCTGAGCATTTTTGGATCCAGACTGTACTTCTTCCTAAAATCTCTGTTCTCTCTCAAAGAGAGGGCAGCCTCTGGCCTCTAATCACAGGGAGAGTGGTGCAAGATGAAAGTGGCTCAGCAAGGCTCCTATGCTGCAGACCAGACAGCTCTAAGGACAGATGGGTGAGACCTACAGCTGATTAAAGTCCCTTGCTCCACCATGGACTTGACAGCAATCCTCAGTTTCCTGTTGTCAGGTCTCTCTGCCCTCTGAAATCCATGACAGATGTTTATGAGGGAGATGAGAGGGCTTACTTAGCGTGATCAAGACATTCAATCCCTGACTCTTGCCCCAGAAACAAGACCAGAACATAAGCAACCTCACTGCCAGGCCACCCTTACCTGACCCTGCACAGCATCATCGCTGGCTTCTTGCTCCGAGGAGAAGCTGTCATCCTCTTCTTCAGAGTAGTTATCAATGTCTGGGGAGCGATCTGAAACAGACAGTGCAGATGCCACAGCTACCACCCATCACGGCTCCAGTGAAATGACTGGTATCGCTGGCAGGCGCTTGAGGACGCACTGGTACCCGTGTCCTGTCCCAAACGCTTGCCTTCGGGGCTGTGATGAGCACTAACGCACCTGAGGCTTTGATTTTAGGACCTGAAGGGACACTCCCGTCCTCGTGATCAATGGGCTGACTGGACAAAGAGTAGATGCTGATTTCAGCCACTCGGATGGTCATGTCCTTCATGTTGCTGTGGAGGCCAAGAAGCTGCCCGCCATCCGTCGGGTGCTGCATCACCTAGGCAGACAGAGAAACCCCCTGCCAGGGTGACACGATGGCAGCTGGTAGCCCACACCCTCTGTCTCATAGCTAGCCAACTAGTCAGAGCACACACAGCACTGAGCCAGCCGGCCCAGCAACCTCCCCCGGCGCTGATGCAGGGAGCTCATGTGAAACTCCTCTGTGTTCCCAGCATCCTGTACCTCGGCCATGTTAATGATGCCCACTGCAAGGGTCTTGTAGCCCAGGATGGTGCGGTTCTTGTACCTCTTTCTCCGCTGCAGCATGATCTGTAGTTTGTTACCATCTCTCTTGAGGAAGTGTGGGTACTGGGAAAGGGAAGCACAGGGAAGATGGCAGCATAGGGGCAGGACTCAAAGGTAACGCACAGGTTAGGCTCTTTTCCTCAGAGCTGAGGCGCAGCAGGATCTGACCTGCTGAGCTCTGAGGTGGCCCCTGAAGGCCACCTACACTCCGCATCGTCCTCTGAACACCCATGCCCAGCAAATCCCCAGTGCTACAGAGCAACTGGACAGCAAGAGGAATCTCTGCTGTTATGCTTGAGCATGGGCAGCCAACAGGAGGCTCCTCCATTCACTCTGAGCCCCCAAAGTCTTGCTTGTCAAGAAAGGGGAGCAGCAGGGAGCTGAGGGGAGCAGGGAACACAAGGTACCTGCAGTGAGAAGGTCAGCTCCAGCTCCGTCTCCATCAGACCACCAGGTGGGAGGACGTATTCATTTGATCTCAGGACTCGCTTTGAACCCTAGAACAGAATTGTGGTGTTCACAGTCAAGGAAAGAGCCAGTGCTTTGACTCTGTCCTGTTTCACCTCACGGAGCCACCTTACACACCCCAACCAACGCTTTGTCAAAGCCTGCGACTTCTCCTGACCTGCAAAAGACTCCTTCTCCTCGCTCTTCCCAAGCCTGCTCTGCTTAGTCTGGCTCCTCGCGCCTGGAGCCCCTGGGACACTGAGGAGAGAGACACTGCTAGAGCCAGAGGGAGTCATGCGTACAGTCCCAGCAGGGGAAAGCAAAGGTCCCAATGCGCTGCCTACTGTGGGAGCAGACAGGTCCCAGAGCACTTCTCTGCCTCCCAGTGCAGACCCCTGCCCAAGCAGAGTTGGAAAGATGGCTCAACTGGGACCACAGCAGGATGCCCCAGGGGAACAGGGCTTCCCCCACTAGCTCAGCTTGTGTCTCAGAAAGCTCTTAAGGCTTTTCCTTAGGCAGTAATCCTTCTATCTCCACAAATATGAACAGGTTTCTCTCCCCAGGAGGAGACACTGCATCACTGTCTGCACACACCAAGCTCTCTTGGGTGCAGGGTGGCTCCCCTACACAGGGCCTGTGCAGAGTGGCTGTGACCCCACAGAGCTGTGGGACCAACTCCAAGTATAAAATAACCCATGGTGATTGCTCACTCTCTGATTTAAGGATGCCATGGGACAGGCCAGTACAGCTGTTATCACTGCTTTCGGAAGAAGGGAGTGGAGCATCTCTCTGATGAGGAAAGGCTGAAAGAGCTGGGCCTCTTGAGCTTGGAAAAAAGGAGCCTGAGGGGTGACCCCATGAGTGTTGATCAGTATGGAAAGGGTGGGTGGCAGGAGGAAGGAGCCAGGCTCTGCTCGGGCGCACCCAATGCTAGGACAAGGGGCAGTGGGTGTCAGCTGGAACAGAGGAGGTTCCACATCAAGAGGAGAAGAAACTTCTTCCCAGTGAGGGTGCCAGAGCCCTGGAAGTAGATGGGCAGGAGAACCTCTCTCAATCTCCTAACCACCCCTGTTCTAATGCACCCCAGGATGCCACTGACTTTCTTGGCCACAAGGGCCCACTGCTGGCTCCTGGTCATCCTGCTGGGCACCAGGTCCCTTTCTCCTACACTGCTCTCCAGCAGGTCAGTCTCTAACCTACACCAGTCCCTGGGGCTGTGCTTGCTCAGATGCCAGACTCCACATTGCTCTTGCTGAATTTCATTCAATTACAGTCACTGGGAAACAGGCACATCCATAACCATACGAAGCTCCCGTAGTCACTTGACAGTGGCCTTCTCTCAGGTGACGACACACACCACATCTGGAAGCTGTGTTTTAAGGCCAGACAGGCGTGATCACTGCGAGAACATCAGATATTCTAGACGGGCTTACAGAACCCTTTGGGTCACTGAGTAGTCTATGTCCAGCACTAGGACTGTCGCCTTGGTGCCAACCCCACAGGAGCAGGGTCAGACCTTTGTTTCCATGCAATCTGTCTTGCAGAGCAGCAATTTCCTGACAGGCAAATTCTATAACCCAACAGAGCTACCAGTGCAATGAGATCAAATGCAGCTCCCCTTTCCACTAGCTCCCAGCTGCATCCTTGGCAACTTGCAGGTCCTCCACAAATTCCATGCATCGTCTGTTTCCAGCCAAGAGATGGAGATGGCAGCGCTCACTGGGCAGCCTTCAAACAGCCTCTTGCAAAGTGTGACTCATGTATTACCTAGGAGAAGAGCTGGAGGGATGGATCCATCTGAGACCACTCTGTAGGCAGGCTGTGCTGATGCTGCCTACAGCTTCCCATCTGCCTTCCAGGAAGGCTCAACAGTGCCCAGCCCTGCCAAGGTTGCTGCCCAGGCAGGCAAAAGAAGCCTGGAGAGGCACAGAAATCCCCTCCACTGTCACAAGGCGTGTCCAGACATAGGGTAATGTGGGCAGAGGCACTCTCCTCCAGTTTCCCTTTAGCGTTCCTGGGAGCCCACACAAGGATGCAGCCATAGGCGTGTGGCCATGGTTAAACTAAGACCTTGAATGCAGGTGCCAGTCCATGGCAGGAAAAGGAGCCCTGCAGTGAGTTCTTGCAGCTAGGGCTTGTTTCTTTTACCAACAGGGTGCAAGGTTGGCCTGTGACAAGGACAGGGGGGGTTCTGTTTCAAAGGCCCACTGTGCAGCCTCTTCTACAGTCTCACATGTGCAGTGTGCAAGAGAGGGGGCAGTTAAGGACGCACGTGCTCAGCACACGGCACATGAGGGGGGCTGCACAGGAGCCCAAGGTTCCCCAGTCCAGCGAAGGACAAACAGCTTGGGCAAACAGTGCAGGAGACAGAGGAGTGAGGGACCAGCTTAGCCCTCCCAGCTAGGTTTAAGACCCTCATCCTCCAGCTGTTTCCCAGTCCTGTGCTGCTGGCACCCGTCACCCAGCCTTGACTGTATTTCCAGGGATCAGACAGCTCTCTCCTGTCAAGACTATTCCCTGGCTAAAGTTTGCATGAAAAGGACACACAGGTTTCAGGGGTCTCAAGAGCTGAAAGCCCAGTGCTTTCAGCTGTCCTGAATGGCACCACACACACAGTGATGGGAAGACTGGTGTAGTGGGACACTGACCACAGGCGTGTGGACCACAGCACCCTCCTGTTCTCACTCCAGGCCCCAGGTTTCACTTTTTGCTTTCAGTTCTTCCTGTGCGAGTGAATCAGGTCTGCCATGAAGGCACATCCCAGCTCCCATACCTCCGCAAATACTGCAGCTTCCAGCACTAATCCAGGATTTAGATCCTAATGTGTGCAGCACGAAGAGCTCTGTGGGAGTGCAAAGCTGCTGAACTCCTGCCCCAAAACGTTTGCAATGGGATCAGTAGCTTTCCTGACAGCTAGCAAGAACAAAGGAAGGACACTGGAATCCCAGCTGGGTTAGGGGAGCTCTGGCAAGGACAGCAGACTCAAGAGCCTGCCCTTTGGCAGGCAGAAAGGATGTGCTTGGACCTACGGGGACCCATCTCTTCACCATCAGCTGCAAAGAAGGAGGGAGGGAACAGTGCATACCAGGATGGTGGCAAATTCCCTCTCCCCTTGGTGACAAAGATCCTCTCCCCTCTGCCTGATTCAGAGCAGAGGCACCAGGCCATGTCGGGACGCAAAGAGTAAGGGAGAGGACGGCAGAGGCAGCACTAAGATTACACAGAGGGCAAATGTCATCAGAAGTCAGGCACTGAGCTACTGGATCCCTGCATCATTCCTTACTCAGGGAGAAGGTCCACATGGAGGCCACTTCCAGAGACCACCCAGTGCTGAGCCCACCTAAAGGGTCAGGAATAGTGGGGTAGGGGATGCCAAACTCCAAACAGCAACAGAAAAGGAGGACCTTGGGTGAGACAGACAGGGAGAAGAGACATTGACCCAGTGCACAGGCCTAAGCAAATCTATCTCCAATGCAGAGTGGCACCAGACAGGTTGCTGCTGCCCCTAGGACATCATTCCCACCTGCCCAAGGGTGCTCAGTAAGACAGAAACAAGGTTATCACAAGGCAAGGAACATGCGACCAGCACTTTACAGAGGACACAAGGATGGGTTTGCAAGCAACAGCAAGGAAAGGAGCCTACCTGAATCTTCACAGCAATAAGCACAGAGCTCAGCTCTTTGTCCAGCTCTTTCAGCACTGTGAGTTTCTTCAGGCGCAGACTGCAGAGTCTGTAAGACAGAGAGAATGGGATACATTCAGGAACCACCATCCCTGGGGCCCTGCTACATGGTACCCGGTGCTCAGAAGGCAGCCTGGATGCTTGGCCCAGCTGCAAGCGCAAAGCTTGGTCAAAGAACACTGGCATTCATGGGCTCCCGAGACAGCCCATTGGGGAGAAGAGGAAAGAAGGAAAATTAACAGAGCTAAAGCAGGCTTAAGGGATTAGCATGCGACAGGAAGTCCAACAGCAGGCCATGTGGTAAAGAGATTCCTTCTCAAGTAGGGCTGTTGCCAGCTCTGCTTAAATCTACCTTGGCCACAGCGCTGTTTATTTATAAACCAAAGCACTTAAATCCACTCTTATCCTGCCTGGACTTAGTTAAGGCAAATGTTCCCATCGCAGCACAGCCCTTCTCTTGCACAGCACCCAACACAACTGCAGCCCTGCAGGAAGCTTCATACTGCAGAGCCCCTCAGATAGCTCTAGATCTGGGGGGAACTGAGCATGGGAAGTGTTACTTCCAGGAAAAAAAAAAACCACATGAAGGAGCCTGTGGCTGAGTGAGAGGAGCTACNCCTGCCTGGACTTAGTTAAGGCAAATGTTCTCATCACAGCACAGCCCTTCTCTTGCACAGCACCCAACACAACTGCAGCCCTGCAGGAAGCTTCATACTGCAGAGCCCCTCGGATAACTCCAGATCGTGGGGAACTGAGCATGGGAAGTGTTACTTCCAGGAAAAAAAAAAACCACATGAAGGAGCCTGTGGCTGAGTGAGAGGAGCTACTTTTGCTGCTTAAAGGATTAGTCAGTGCCTGTGATCCAGCAAACTCGCCTCTGCTCCACGTTCAGTGGCAGCGCTGCTGCAGCCGGTGGTACCCAGGAGACCCATGTGCTGCACCTGAGAGTCAGGCCACCCTTCCTGGAGAGCAAACTGGTTACTACCAACACACACTCTGCTCTCTGAGGGACACAGTTATTTACCCCAGATTTTTTGGGGTGTTTTCCCTCCCCCCAGAATGAAAAGGCTTGCTCTTGCCTTGCTAATGGACAGTAACAGTACATCCCGGGAGGGGAATCGACACTGGAAATGAAAGGACAGACATCCCTACTGCAGGAGAGGTGTAAGGCTTGTCAAGCATTCACCTCCAACCACATCCCTGCCCTCCCTGCTGATGCTGAAGGTAGTTTAGCTTGTGCAGGAGGTTTGCTGGACTGTGACTGCAACCCTGCTGCTCTGTGTTTGAGTAGCAGGGGACAGTGAAGACCAGAAGTCAAGAAGCAGGGGATGCAGGTAAGCTTCAGCAGCTTCTTTGACAGATGGCCTGGATTCCTTTAGCCAAAGCCCAGGGCTACAAGTCTCCTAAGCCCTGGTACACTATGCACCCCAGCACTCCCATCAGTGATTCCATCTCCATCTACCCTTTCCCTCTGAGCCTTTGCTTTAGGAAGGGAGAAATCTAAATCACAGAATCACAGAGTGTTAGGGACCTCAAAAGATCAGTCTCCCTGCCAGAGGAGGATCCCCTAGATCCATTCACACAGGAACATGCCCAGACAGGTTTTAAACACCTCCAGAGAAGGAGACTCCACACCCTCCTGGGCAGCCCCTTCCAGAGCTCTGGCACCCTCACCAGGAAGAAGTTTCTTCTCCTCTTCATGTGGAACCTCCTCTGTTCCAGCTGACACCCACTGCCCCTTGTCCTAGCATTGGGTGCCACTGAGCAGAGCCTGGCTCCTTCCTTCTGACACCTGCCCTTTCCATATTGATCAACATTCACAGGGTCAGCCCTCAGCCTCCTTTTGTCCTCAAAGAGACCCAGCTCCCTCAGCCTTTCCTCAGCAGGGAGATGCTCCACTCCCTTCATCATCTTTGTGGCTCTGCACTGGACTCTCTCAAGCAGCTCTGTGTCCTTCTGGAACTGAGGGGTCCAGAACTAGGACACAACACTCCAGATGTGGTCTCACCAGGGCAGGAGAACCTCTCTTCATCTTCTAACCACCCCCAGATGCCAATGAGCTACTCAGCCAGAAGGGCCCATTGCTGACCACCAGGAACCCCCAGATCCCTTCATACTCCTTTATGAGGTCCCAGCAGTACCTGGTGTTTTTCTTTGGGGAAGAGCAGATACATACTGCTGCTCAATCGAGCTCCTGTATCTCTGATGAGGCCCTTTAAAGCTTCTTTCTTCTCTTTCTACCCCTCTCCAGTTTTCAAGATCTCTTTTACACCATAGAGACCCTGGAACTCTGCCTCTGGTCTGTCCCATACAGCATGCAGGAAGGTGGTTACCACCTTCCACCCTCCGCAGCAGTGTCTTTAGCTCAGGTACAGCTTACACCCTGGAACTCCAACCCTCTCTCAAGTCAGGCATGAACACGCATGTTCTGGAGTCTAAACGTACTTACCTGCAGTACAGGAGCACACAGTTTTTAAAAGGGTGCTCTCTAACAGCTTGGCTGTCCCTGATGACCCTGCTTTTGACCGGTTACTTAATCAGTCCCTGCATCAGCCAGATCTGTGTCACCACTAGGTGTTTAGTGCCAGTACTGGACAGCAGTGGGTCTCACACTGATCTCTAAAGGACAGGACAGATCCACAGTGATCAGGACCGTATGCCTCTCTGAACACTGCAATCAAATCCCATGGCAATTACCCCACGCTCTTGTCCAGCACTGATCACTGTGTGATTCCCCCCACCCTGGCCAAGTCACAGACGTTTTTGGTAGGGAAGTTGTAAATCTGGATCTAATTAAACAGAGTAAACAGCAACTGCTCTCCAGGGGCTTCCTCTAGATTGAGTTTTGGTGAACATGACTGTCTAACACTCTGACAGCAACAGATCAGGCAGCAACAAAGGAAATAAGCTCCAACAGCACAGCCTGACAGCCTCCTGGAACTCTAGTACCCCTACACTCCACTGCTTGTCACTTACTGATGAGAGATACTCACCATTTCCTGGTACTATCTTGAAGAACACTGCCTTCCTTGCATCACTAACTGGGATGCTTTGTCAATCAAAACCCCTCTCTCCTGATCACAGCTCTTGAAACACACAACAAAATAAAGTGGCTACTGCTTCACTCATTCTGCTCTACCTACCTGTTCAACCTGGTACCCAACCAGAGCACCCTGCCCTCCCACTGCTGACTGAAGAGGTAGCACACAGGAGTGCAGGTACACACACATCACTGCTCCCACCCCAGGCTACGGGTGGAGGTTACTGTAATGAAAAGGAGCACACGAGCCTCCACACAAACACACACACTCCAGAGTACCAGCCCCAGTCTCCATACCTGGATAAAGAATACGAGACAGGGCTTGGGCAGAGATGAGAGACAGCTCACAAGGTACAGGACACTTCTGCTCCTCTGCTCAGTCGCTGTGCAGCACCTATTTTCTGCAGTGTTTCCACTATAGGGCAGAAGGCAGCCAGCCAGGACACAAGGGGCTGGGTGATGGGGATGGAACAGAGCTCACAACCCTGCAGACTGGCTCGTCTCAGAGAGCAGTTGGCACAAGTTTGTTTGTAGCCACTGCTTCCTTTTTTGCTGCTCTACCAGATCACTAGAGCTTGGGCAATTCATCTCATTCTCCCATCCCCACCGCACAACCCAGCAAAGCTGCTGGTCATCCAGTCACCCCTTCTCAACTTCCATCCTCAGCACTGCTTTTCATTTGAAGTGAGAAGGGAGGGTGTAGAAAGGGAAAGTGAAATGCTCCAGGTCACAGAGAAGTTGGATCCCACTGTGAACTTGCACCTCTGGTCACCAAACACCACTCTATCTAGAATCAGTTTTTATAGAAGGGTTTATGACTTATACTCAATATAACAATCTCTTCAGTAAGAGCAGAATCATTGAACTATTGAGGCTGGAACAGACCTCTAAGATCACCAAGTCCAGAACAGATGGAGGTGAATTTTTCTGGGCTCTTATCACCCTCACCGAGTCCCCTTTTCCTACTCCGCACAATCTCAACAGGCAAATTTCCCTGCTCTGCTTTTCCAGAGGAGAAGGTTCATCTAGTTCCCCTGAATTGCAATGAACTTCCATCTGCCAACAAGCAGCTACTCAGGAGCAGGGGAGCGAGAGAGCAGCCAGCACTTCTCAGTAGGAATAGCCAGAGTGTAAGAACCAGAAGCCCTCAAACCATGCCAGCCTGCCCTCAAAGCAAAGCAGAACTACATCAAAAGCTGACCTCCAGCTAAATCACTGTCTCAGACCCTCCTCTACTGCAATCAAATCAATCAACAAATAGATCACTGTGGAAGGAATTGCATTATGGCAGGCACCAGCTACTCCCAGCACTGTGAGCCAGCCTCCCCATCCCAGACACACTGCCCTGACACTGCCCACTCACGATCTGTCACCAGCATGGTAGGCACACAAGTGCTAGCCCCTGAGGAATTGCCTTATGTGCTCCTTGGACTCTGCTCCAGCCACAGACTGCCAGGAAGGAGGAGGCCAGCAACGTTCACATGTCCCTGACTGGCTTGTTTCCAGATGCAGGAGAGCACAGCACAGAGCTCAGTTAGGGTGGTGCTGCCAGGATCTCAGTCAGGATGTGTGAGGCAGAAAGGGAGGACAGACTGCTGACACAAGTTTCCTCACACATTTGATACTGGTTACAGTCACAGAATTATTGAGACTGGAAAAGCCCTCTGAGCTCATCCAGCCCAGCCTGGGACATAACATCACCCCATCAGCCAGACCAGGGCACTAAGGGCCACAGCCAGGCTGTCCTTCAATGCCTTCAGGAATAAGGACTCCACCACTGCCCTGGGCAGTCCAGTCCAGGATCTCATCACCCTTTCCATGAGGAAGGGCTTCCTAACACCCAACCTAAGCCCCCCTGGTGCAGCATCAAGCTCTGGCATCTCACTCTGCCACTAGTTGCCTGGGAGAAGAGACAGACCCCCGCCTGACTACAACTTCCCTGCAGAGTTGTAGAGAGGGAGAAGGTCCTCTCTGAAGCCCCTCTTCTCCAAGCTAAACACCCTCAGCCTCTCCTCATCAGATTGGCCCTCAAGTTCCTTCCTCGGCCTTGTTGCTCCTCTGAATAATCTACTCCAGCACCTCCATCGCTTTCTTGAAGTGAGGGGGGCCCAGAACTACCTCCACTACTCAAGGGGAGGCCTGCCCAGTACAGGGAGAGAATGACCCTAGTCCTACTGGCCACACTGTTGCTGATTCAAGCCAGGATGCCATTGGCCTTTGGAGCCACCTGGGCATCCCATTCATCCTGTTGACTCCTGCTCAGCCAGTTGTCAACCAGGTCCCCCTCTGCCAGGATGCTCTCCAGCCACTCATCCCCTAGTCTGTAGTACTACAAGGGGTTATTCCATACTCATGTTAGCATCAACACACGATCTAATCTCTCCCTGGCCCATGGCACAGTCCCCTTGAACCCACTGCCAACCTCAGAAACAGCTGAGAAAGTCACTACCATTGTTTCCACCTGTCCTGGGTTGAAATAAAAGGTGATCTGGCCTCTATGAGGTGTGCTTGAGATTGCAGGCACCAACAAAGCAGCTCTCATCAAATTGATCAGGCAGTGAAGCAGCTTGGG
>VZRI01007731.1:1668-24385 GCA_013397515.1 Upupa epops
CTTACCCTTGTTGTACCTCATTAAATTTCTCTCTGCCCAACTCTCTAGCCTGTCCAAGTCTTGCTGAATGGCACCACAGTCTGCTGGGTTGTCGGCGACACCACCCAGCTTTGTGTCCTAAGCAAACTTGATGACAATGCACCCTAATCTCTTAACCAATTCATTAACGAACAGATTGAAGAGGACTGGTCCAAGTACTGATCCTTGGGGAACCCCACTAGATACAGGCCTCCAACTAGACTCTGCCCCATCGACCACTACTCTCTGGCTTTTATCCTGCAGCCAGTTCACAATCCACCTCACTACCCAATTATTCAGTCCACACTGCCTCAGTCTGCGCTTTACTCTTAACATCTCTGTGTAGAGTTTCAAATCAAGCGTGCTAGAAAAATGGCATGCATTGAAGGAATGGCACTTAGAGGGACCCTTGACAATCATAATCATAGAACCGTCATGGGTGGAATCCCTGCACTCCTCCCCTGCCCTTCTAATTAACTTCAAGTTGCTGCTTTATAAAACTCCCACTGATGATCTCTGCAAAGCTGTGTACTAATGAAGACAGGGGAAAAGATGTCTTAAAGTAACAATAATTCAACCATGTTAACTAGTGATACTTGAACTTCCAGCTGGTGGTAGTGCTTCTGACATGTTAATCACAGGCACATTTGTTTTGTTTATAGGGCTTCTTTCATCACTCTGCCTACATTTTTCTTTATTGACACATCCACAGAACTGCAACTGTGCTGATTCCACAAGAGAGAAGTTCACAGTAAAGGGATTAAAACAGACATCCTATAGCATCAATCTCCAGCTGTCAGTCAGTCTTTTTTATCTGCCAGCATGTGTAGACAATATCAGTTCCACTAACAGCCCCTCCTTTAGCAGCACTGGACTGAAACAATGCCATTAAGACGCTAAAATAAAGACACATAAAGCAGTGGGAATAGACACAAGATTCCATAAATCCAGAAAGCTGAAGCAATGAATTGGCTGTATCCTAAACACCAGCAGCACTGTACTTTGGTTATATTGGTATGGTAATAATTAAAAAGCTAATAGGCATTTTATTTTGGAAGTTGAGAAACTCCTAATAGTGAAGAAATAGAGCTTGGTAAAGTGAGAATGGTAACGATCTCTGTTCTCATCAACAGGGTCCTATTATGCAAATACTTCTTCTCCCAAAAGTCATCAGCTGAAGAGAAATCTAGGCAATACCTCCTTCTTCTTTCTATATATGAGATCCCAGATTGAATTCAAGGTTTAAATGGAAAAGTAACTGTCCTAAGCCAGAATCAATTCTCTGTTCATTGATTTTAATTTTCAGCTCAGTTTCTTCTAACTGCACTTTTTGAAGTTAATGACCTATTTTTGCACACTCTCTGCTTCCACAGGTGTCAGTACCTAATGTTTACAGTTACTACCAAGGATTAGAGCGCACAAAGGCTCTTGTTTATCCTTCCTTGCTCCTAAAGGGACCAAGGTCACTGCTAAATCTTGCATACTACATTGCGGTGCCCTACATTAAAGGGTCCTAAGTAAAGAAGACACACCTGCAGGCAGGATGAACAGAGCATGTGACTCAAACCTGACCAAAAAGGAATTCCCATATATACATAATATTCAGTATATATCTGAGAAACCATGAGAATCATGCCCTCTTCTTCAATGGTCAGACACCAAAGAGGACTCTGTTCTTACTTCAATCTGTGCATTCCTGAATCCAGTTCTAGAATTCAGCTCCTGAACCTATTTCACCTCTGCCACCAAGTCCAGACCACTGCCTGCCCACAGTATCAGTGGTGACAGCGATGTAATTGCCACCAGGCTGAGTTTGATAATGGTTTTCTATCTATTTGTACACAGCTCGTTTTATTGTTATTTTTCATTAACGCTATTTCATTTTTCTTTTACAGTCCTTAAGTCTCTCTCCCTTATTCCTTTTCTCCTCCCCTCCTAGAAAGGAAGGGAGTTAACAGAGAGCATATGTCATTCATCTAGTGTCCCACGCAGCCTTACTCTCATGGCACACATGCTCTGCATCTACAACCGGGCAATGCTGTTGTAACCGTCTGCTAACAGTACTGCCTTCCTCCTTATTCTACAGCTACACGAGACACTTGAACAAGCTAAAAACTCCGAGGTGAGCTGATAACAGCTCTGCTTCCATTAGGTTAAGAAATAAGAAGCTGGTGATACTATTTGGAGCTTACAATGCAGACAGAGTATTAACACTGATGCTCCTGAGAGATTCAAATACAGAAGGGGTATCCAGTGTGAGTTGGTGGGTGTGGTGCAGCATGCGTGCAGAGGCAGAGAGAAACAGCAGATTAACTCACATTTTCATGTAGTCCTCACAAAAAGGAACCCTTGATGGCTTTTGAAAATAGCTGCCAGGCTGCTTGGGGAAGAAAGGAAATTCACAAAAGCCTCCTCCTCTGTAGGTGAAGTTGAACACATACTGAAAAGTACATTTCAAATGGGAAAGAAAAAGCTGAGAAACACAAAGCAGAGAACACTGACCTAGCAACATGGCCAGGATCTACATTCAATAGGGAGTGGGGAAGGTTCTAACGTCATCAGGTTTCAGAGCATACCACACAAGGAGATGAAGTTGGGGGACGCTGCTAGTATGCTCTACCCCAGGAATATGCAGCATTGCTGTCACCAGCACCATACAACCAGATAAAAATATATTTTGAAAGTTGCTATGAGAAAAACTAGCAAGTTACTTCTATTCAAGGCAAACACCCTGTCTCATGAAAACATTTTCTAACCCACTTGCAGTCTTATTCACAAATTTATTTCACCATCAGAATACCTATCAGCTGCAGCATTGTTCAGAGTGTCACCATTACCTACCGTAACAGAAAGAGATTGTACACAAGAATTGCCTGAAGTTAGCATTAGCAGCACTGATTAAGCCAGTTACAGGGTACAGGCAGACACACAACTAGAGAGCGGCCTGGCAGGGAGGAACCTGAGAGTACTGGTTAACCACTGGCTGAACAGGAGCCAACAGCGTGCCCAGGTGGCACAAAAGGCCAATGGTATCCTAGAATCATAGAAACATTAGGGATCGGAAGGGCCCTGGAAAGATCATCTAGTCCAATCCCTCTGCTATCACAGCAGGATCACCTAGACTGAGTTGCACAGGAAAATCTCCAGAGAACGAGACTCCACAACCCCCCTGGGCAGTCTGTTCCAATGCTCCATTACCCTCATTGTGAAGAAGTCCCTTCTGATATTTATACGGAACCTCCTCAGTTCCAGCTTGCACCCATTGCCCCTTGTCCTAGCACCAGATGACCTTGAGAAGAGCCTGGTTCCATTCTCCTGACACCCACCCCTCACATATTTATAGACATTATTGAGGTCACCCCTCAGCCTCCTCTTCTCTGACCTAGAGAGACCCAGTTCCCTCAGCCTTTCTGGGTTCTATCAGCAATACTGTGGCCAGCAGCACCAGGGACATAATTATCCCCCTGTACTGGGCACTGATGATGAGGCCTCCCCTCAAGTATGGGGGTAAGTTCTGGGCCCTTCACTTCAAGAAAGAGATTGAGAGGCTGGAGCAGGTCCAGAGGAGCAATGAGGATGGGGAAGGGAGTGGAGGGAAAGCCTGATGAGGAGATGCTGAGGGAGCTGGTGGAAGTTTAACCTGGAGTAAACTCAGGGGGAACCTTGTCCCTCCCTACAATTCCCTAAAGGGAGATTGTAGTCAGGTGGGGGTCAGGCTCTTCTCCCAGGCAGCTAGGGCCAAGACCAAAGGGCAGGGCCTGAAGCTGCCAGGGGAGGGTTAGGTTGGATGTTAAGAAGCCCATCCTCACAGAAAGGGTGATCAGACTCTGAAATGGACTGCCCACGGAGATGGTAGAGTCCTCATCCCTGGAAGAATTTAGGGACAGACTGGATGTGATACTTAGTGTCCTGGTCTAGCTGATGTGGTGATGTTAGGTCATGGGCTGGGCTAGATGAGCTCAGAGGGCTTTTCCAGCCTCAATAATTCAGTGAAAGTATGGCAAATCCTGTATCAGTTATAGAAGCAAAACTTTCACTTCTGAAGTGCTTTTTATAATGGAAAAAACAAAACCAAACATAACTGAGTCAGTTGTTTAGGTTTTTAAAAATACTTTTAATGAAGTGATGCTGAAAATCATTAGGTGAACAATGGCAGCATTTTCTAGTTTAAATTTAAAGTGAATAAAATAAATAAAATACAAATAAGAGCATAAACAATGACAAGTAACAGCCTTTGCAGTATAAATAAAGCAACAGTTGAATTTTAGTCCACCAATGTGCTCTTCAGTATAGGATACCTCTGTTTTTACTGTGGATTAGAAGCCTCTGTTTTCTCACACCATTTCACAACACAGCCATACAAGAAGTTCAGTTACTGTCATGATATACAGAAAAATTAATGCTCAGCAGCACCAACAGCCAGACACTCACAAGCTGATGTTTGTCCTTACAGAAAGGACAGCTGGATCCTTTTTCACTCATGCTTTAACTCTCAAGTCTAAAAATAAGTTCTAGGGCTCTTATTTCAACTTTTTTTTTCCTGATTTCTCTGTGATTTTAGATTAGCTGCTAACATTTGGTCCTTACATTAACAGCAATCTTACAGTTAATTAGAGACATCATCATTTCTTGGAAAGTAGCATATGGAACTGTGATTCCAGATCTTCTCCATCTGTTTAAGCAATGACTAGACTCTTTATGGATGTAGATTAATCACCCTAAAACATAAAAAAAAAAACCCACGTCAGTCTCAGGCACTAGCATACCAAGATCGTCAGTTCTCAGCTGTCACTAAACAGACAAGCTTTCTGAAACTAATGTAATCTAATCTATTACAAATGTTGGCTTTTCTTCATGTCAGTTATAAGTGCCTTTTGAAACTTACTGGGAAGAACACAGAATCTTTACAAACAGTGTAATGAGATCATGAAAGCAGACTGTTTTGGTTTTTTACATGCAATTACCAAGTGTTTTCAGTGAAGTAACCACACAAACAGAATCACAGAATAATCACAGTTGGAAAGGATCTCCTAAACCACAGAGTCCAACAATACACACACCAACAAATAACCTAAATACCTGAGAGACTGAAAAACATGAAATAACCCCCCCATGCCTGCAACTCTAGGCTGTCACAAAGCACCATGTCTACATGCTTCTTAAATACCTCCAAGGATGATGACTCAACCACCTCCCTGGGAAGGCCATTCCAGTGCCTCACCACTCTTTCTGTAAAGAAATTCTTCCTAATATCTAATCTAAACCTCCCCTGCCTCAACTTCAGACCATAGCCCCTGGTTCTGTCATTAATCACCAAGAAGTCAACACTCACTCCTCCACAACCTCCTTTCAGGTAGCTGTAGAGAAGGAGAAGGTAAAAGCTGTAGAGAAGGTCCCCTGTGAGCCTCTTCTTCTCCAGGCTAAACATCCCCAGCTCCCTCACCTCTTCTCATCAGACTTCCCCTCTAGTCCCTTTTACCAGCCTCGTTGCTCCTCTGGAACTGCTCCAGCCCCTCAACCTCTTTCTTGAGATTAGGGGCTCAGAACTGCCCCCAGTATTCTAGGGGGGAATTACGTACCCTCCTGAAGAATAAATGGATGAGGGATTCTGGGCATGTCTAGTTTGGAGAAGAGGAGGCTGAGGGGACACCTTCAGAAGGGAGGTTGTAGCCAGGT
The DNA here is from genome assembly GCA_013397515.1 of Upupa epops. Taxonomy (NCBI): domain Eukaryota; kingdom Metazoa; phylum Chordata; class Aves; order Bucerotiformes; family Upupidae; genus Upupa; species Upupa epops. The sequence goes on from VZRI01007731.1 coordinate 7,363, forward strand.
GGGGGTCACGTTCTTCTCCCAGGCAACTAATGATAGGACAAGACGGCAGGGCCTGAAGCTGTGCCAGGGGAGGATTAGGTTGGATATTATGAAGCCCATCTTCACAGAAAGGATGATCAGACCCTGGAATGGACTGCCCAGGGAGACAGTAGAATCTCCATACCTGGAGTTTAAGGACAGACTGGACATGGCCCTTAGTGCTCTGGTCTGACTGATCACAAAATCACACAGTATGAGGGATTGCATGGGACCTCAAAGGATCCAGTTTGATCCCCCCTCCAGAGCAGGATCACCTAGATCAATTCACACAGAAATGCGGCCAGGTGGGTTTTAAATGCCTCCAGAGATGGAGACTCCACATCCTCCCTGAACAGCCTGCTCAGGTGCTCTGTCACCCTCACCATGAAGAAGTTTCTTCTCGTATTTATGTGAAATCTCCTAAGCTTGATGATCTCAGGTGGCTTTCTGAACCTCTGTAATTCTGCAATTCAGGATCCTATACACAAAGCATATGGGCATGATATAAAAAAAAACAAGACCTAATGCATGCCTTCTTACCAAGTTTCCAGGGCCTAGTAAATCCCTGGGTTACATTCTCCCAAAAGGGAAAAGTAACTGTACAGAGCTTACTCCATCAGCATCAACTGCATTCAGTCTAATTACACCTTACTGTGACAGAGTTGTAACATTGTGGTAACACCAACTACTAGAGACAGCATTTTTGAAGGCTGTGGATAGTTTCCAACAGATACCTACTTTTAGCTGATTCTAAGTCCCCATTTCCTTCATAAAAGAAAACTGAGAAGTTTCACAGAATGGTAGGGGTTAAAAGAGACCTCAGCAGATTATCTAGTCTAATCCCTACCAAGGTCACTTCGGAACACAGGAATACATCCAGGCAGATTTGCAAAGTCTCCAGAGAGACTCCATAACCTCTGGGCAGCCTGTTCCAGTGCTCCATCACCCTCAAAGTAAAGAAGTTTTTCCCGATGTTGAAATGAAACCTACTGTGCTCCAACTTGTACCCATTCCCCCTCATCCTACCACATGGCACCACAGAAAAGAGACTGGCCCTACGCTTCAGACATTTATAGATATTAGTAAGATTCACACTTAGCCTTTTCTTCTCCAGGTCTCTCAGCCTTTCCTCAAAGGAGAGGAAACCCTCAGAGTTCTCACCTGAACTCTTTCCAGCAAGCAGTTCTGTGTCTCTTGAGCCCAAACCTGGATGGTGGAAAAAAACAGGGGAGCCCAAAACTGGACACAGCACTCCAGATGTGGTCACACCAGGGTGGAAGGAGATCTGCTGGACACACTTTTCTTGATCTTCTTGGCCACAAGGGCACACTGCTGTCCCATGCATAACTGACTGTCCCCCAGGACTCCAAGGGACTGCTTTCCATCAGGACAATCCCTAAGCTGTACTGGTGCCTGGTGTTGTTCCTCCCCAGGGGCAGGACTCTACATTTGCTCTTGTTGAACCTCACCAGGTTCCCTTTTCCCCAGATCTCAGTGGATGGCAGCACAGCCCTCTAGTGAAACAGTTAGTTGTCTCAGGTTTGCATCATCAGAAAACCTTCTGAGGCTGCACTATCTCTTCACCCAGGTCACTGATGAAGATGAGTTTACATCTGGAACTGTAACACGTAAGCTTAATTCTAACCGAACTAATATATCACACTTCTGCTATGATCCCCTGTTTACAAAATCCAACTGCAAGGTTTACAGAATATGGTCCTGAATTTCTCTGGAGGCGGAAAAAAGACTGGCATCCAACACAGACAAAAATCTCCAACCTTATGGGTTGGCTTTGCTGTCATCTTTAAGGATGAACTACAGCTCAGAGCTTAAAATTCAGGGTCAGGGTTGGGGACAGGGGCAGGAAAACCAAGGTGTTCTTCCTATCTGTGCTTCAGTGTTACTTAACCTTTCACAACATTTTTCCATGTCTGCATCATTTCTAGCAATTGCTAACCAAGTACTCATGTAGAAAGTCTAGAGAATAAACTCAAAGCCATACCTTAAGGATTAATGAGAGTTCAGAATGGAATTCTGAAAATAACTCTGCTGCACACTGAAATATGCTCCTTTATTCATTCCAGTGCTTTCGACTAATCCTGAACTGAGATAATGACAATCAGACCAGATTAGCTCCATAAACAGTAGGCAACATTCAGCCTAGTGCAGTCATTAATTAAAATATTTATTCTGCGAAAGAAAACAATGTTAACAAACATACCCAACTTTTTATAAGACAGAGAAAAACTGTCACAAACAGAAAAGAGAATAAGCAAAACAAAACCCTCACTGAAAATCCCAAGAGCTCCAGTCTCCATGTTGCATTACATAAATGCACAACAGCACACAAGAGAAAAAGCAGTCTGAGCAGCGTGGCAGGTTACTTATTAATAGCTGCAATGACCCCCACGAGATTTTTGGAATCACCTCTCTTACTACAAAACCAAACTGATGCCCTTTTCCTTTCTCCCAGTTCTTGGCATTCTCTTTACAGGAAAATAAGATAGCACAGCAGAAGTTGCAGTGCAGAAGATACCAGGGCCCAAAGAGACAAAGACAGCAGGGTACATTGGTGGGAGGAGCTGTCCCCTGCCACAAGCAAGGCAGAGGGACATGTTTTGACCGTCTTACTAGGAAAAGAAGGGTCCAGAAATACATTCTGCAAAAGAAGTGTTGGTAAAAGCAGGGCATACACCTAGTACCTCTGACGGTCCACATAACATAAAAGACATGCTGCATTATAAAAGGATGCTGAGAGCAACATCTTTATTTTACATTACCATTGCATTCTACTACCATTACATTACAAATATTAATTATATTACCATTGCATTCTACTGAAAGCTTTTTATCCAGTTCCTCCTTCTTGACCTATTGTACACCACTTGACTTTAGCAAAGTTCTTGCTATTATTTACAGAATCTTTCAGACTTCACAGAATCATTGGGAGGTGGAAGTGACCTTTAGAGATCACGCAAAGCAGGACTGCCTGAAGCACATTACATAGGACTGCATCCAGGAGGGGTCTCAAAATCTCCAGAGGAGACTCCACCACCTCTCTGGGCAGCCTGCCCCACACCAGTTACCAGCCAAATAGCTACTGACCACAATGGCAGACTCTGACACAAAACAAGCCCCCACCTCTTATTGGGATTGCTCAAAAGCTGCCATAGCTGTATTTGGGGAGAGTGGTGTAGGGAAAGAACTAGATTTTGCTTACACAAACACTTACTACCCCGAAAGCCCCACTCCAAGCGGGCTTAGGAATGACACAATCAAACAGTTTCATGTCAAAGGAGCAAAGAGAAGACAGTGGAATGGAATCTTTCTCCCTGCATCTCAGGATGCGTCTGCTTCTCACAGTATTTTTCTGCAAGCTACCAAGTGATCTCTGCAGTGGTGGGGAAGGTCCTACGAATGAGGCACCACAGGAGAAGACTGTTTCTGTTCCAAATGTGGTCACAAATGTGCCCAAGCCCAGCACTTCTCCCTTTATTTTAGCAGCAAACACTCCACATGGAGTTTTTAAAATACAATTATGTTTTATTTGCTTCATTTACCTTGTAATAAGAAAATCCAAAAAGCATGTCTCCACAGGCCTTAGTGAAACAAAGATCAAGTCTTCGGTTAAAAGAACTGCCCAGCTTTCTAGCAAGTGTAATTTCTGTAATTACACAGAGTCTTTGTACCACCTACTAAGCTCTTTGCTTCAATCAATCATTTGTGCCCAAAAGCACATCCTTATGTTTCTTCCTACACCACAGCCATCCTCCTACATCACCAAAGATGTAACAAAACAGTAATTAATCGCAGGCTGGATACTTACAAGGATTGCTGCTGTTTGCTTCTGTCTTCCCAGCCTTGGCAAGTTTGGCTGAGTTCTGCTGTGCTTTGCCTTGCTCCTCTCCAGTCAGCAGGGCTTTTATTTCAGAGGGGATTTTCCCTTGGTCCATCGCTATGCACCACTGCTTGTACTGAAATGTGCAAACACAACAGGCATTAGCAAACTGCCAGGATCACACCAGCAGACAAAACAGAGCTATAAACTTTACTTTCCACTATACTCCTCTAAGGTTGAAAGTATCTTGCACAACTGCAGAGTATTAATGAGCTAAGGACATGTTCTTGATTGCATACCTGGACTTAGTAAATCCTGTTTCAGCCAGTGAACTGCTACTCAGTGGCACTACCAGACACAATGCTCTAATTATTGAACACCACGGAACACACTGTGCATTTTCTTGCTGCTGGCACACCAGAATACCATTCCAGTTCATGGCCTATTCAAAACAAGTACTTCATTTGCCTCTCGGGCTGATTATCAGGAGGTTCTTTCTGATTGTGCGAGGCACGTACAGCACACATGCCTTATTCCTAATTCCTTCATCTTAAATTCTCCATTGACAAACCCTGAAGCACACTAAAAAAACCTGTGTTTGGCTGACTTTCTACCCAGTTCTAACCCTATTTACTTGTGGTCATTAGCCCTGCCTATTCAAAGAAGCCTAACACAAGATCAAGAGAATATCCTCAGTTTCAGTGCAATTTCAGAGGCTCCTTGGTGTCACTGAGGAGTTGAGTTTGTATTTCCTGATGAAACATTCTCTTTGACTAGTACAGTCAAGACACCTATCTTACAGGTGGTAAAACACAGGATGGCTGCAAGAATCAACCTCCCCAAGAGATACAAAGGTCTGTGGAGAAGTAATGATATAGCATGGATTTAGAGTGTTCCCTGCCCCCCCCCCTTGATGTTTTAACACCTTTGTTTCTACCCTCTTCCTCTTCTTGTCAGAAGTTTTACAAATCAAGCATTTCATAGAAACTCAAACATAATGGCACTTTGCATGCTTCCAGTTCAACAACTTGCATCAGAAGGTTCATATTCAAGTCAGGTAGGCAAACAACTGAATGCATCTGTTACTGATGTCTTGATACTTCACGGCTAACCAAACCTCACTCTCAGTCACAGTGATTACATTAACAAATCCACAAGGACAAGTCCCACCAAAACCTGAGGGTTAGGTAAATGATAAGCTTCTTACCATTTCAAGCTCTTCTCTTAGAGCACAGATGGCTCGCTCTCTAGTTGAAACCAGCTCTTCCAGGTACTGGTACCTCAGCTTCTTCCTGGCTCTGCACTCTCTTGCACTCTGCCGACTTCTTTCAAGTTTTGCCTTCAAGTCTATTTTGGCTGGCTTACGACCTCGCTTACCTGGTTTCTTTACCTTCCCTCCAACTACCTGGAAAGATAGATTACCATAAAGATCACTTCTGCAGAAGCAATGCTGTAAGCATGTCAGTGCCCACTAGGTGTCTCAGGTAGGAAGTCTTGCATAGACTTTCACGATTCTGGAGCAACAAAGGAAGTAAGATGGTTGTCCCCCACTGACAACATCAAAACCAAAAAGGAGGGGTATGACATCACAGAGAAGTCGATTCTTAAATAACCCTATTATAAGTGCTACTAATCTGATTTGGAGAAGCTCCACAGAGTGGTTGAAGTCGGCTGGAACCTCCTGGAGGTTAGCTGGTGCAATCTTCCTGTTCCAGCAGGCCCACCCAGAGCTGGCTGCCCAGGACCATCACCAGAAAGCTATTAAATATGTCTAAGGTGAAACTCCACAAGCCCTCTGGGCAGCCTGTGCCAGTGCTCAGTCACTCTCACAGCAGAAAAGCATTTCCTGATGTTAAAACATTCCTGTGTTCCAGTCTGCCCACTGACTCCATCCCTGGCACTCAGCACAACTGTCTCAGTCCTCTTTAGACCTTCCCCCTTGGACTTTTGTGCACATTGACGAGGATTCTCTAAGCCTCCTCAAGGCAGGATGATCCCAGCCTTCTGTCAGCCTTTTTTCATAGGAGTCAGGCTCCAGTTCCTTAATCATCTCAGTGGACTTTTGTTGGACTTTCTTCAGTGGCTCTATTTCTTTCTTGTATGGGGAGTCCAGAACCAAACACACCACTTCAGATATCTAGGAGGATATCTGGGATGTTGAGGACATGGACACGATAGCCACCTTGCAATGAAACTGTTCTAGTATCAGCAACAACCCCTGACCTAACAATTGCCAGCTCTAGAAATATATTATGAAGTTTAATATTTGATTTTGGAAGAAAAAATCTTTATTTATACTGATTAAATGCCCATGGTTTGGGCCTACTCTAAAAAGGAAAGTTGTCAGAATTATTCACTAGCCACCAGAGTTTCTTCAATCCCAGTATCTTTCACAGAAATCTAAGTTTTTTGAGTAAGGAGAGAACTTGATTACATGACCTCTGCTGCCTCTACCTGACCACTCTACCCATGCTTTACCCTCCAAACACTATCACACAGCCAGGAAAATGCTCTCCCTATCCCTCCTTCTTCAGCCTATGCCAGTGTTCAGCTATGCCAGGCACCCTGCTCAGATTTCCCTTGAAGAAATGTAATCTCCTATGTTCTTGTCCCTTCTTCTGTGTGATTTTTCTTGTATTTTTTAACAGGTCAGAAAGCTTCTTTTGCTACAAACAAAACAAACAAAGGAAAAATGTCTTCTTTGTTTACTCTCTACTTTCCACTGAAATGTTGTACTACTAACAAGAGAGCAGGGAACAAGAAAGCCCTAAACATGTCGATTTGAATCTTAGTACACTGGGCATCTGGAAGTATTGCCCTGTAAACATTACATCAGCCACACAGCCCAACATCCCTCTGAAGTGAGGATTTCTCTTTATTTGCATTCTGACTGCACTGTTGGAATGGAAGGGGTGTGGAGAAACACTACTGACACACATCCCTACAGAAAAGAATGTCACTGCTGGTTTAGTGGTTCACCATCCCATCTATGGAACAGACTTACTCTAATAGGCAGTGTTCAAACCACAAAAATTTATTAGTTTAAAAAAAGCACTTTTAACTGTGTAATGCTGCAAAGCCAGTCAGCTCTGACACTCACAGTCACTTGTTATACAAACTCAGCAGGCTGAAATAAAATCAGGAACATAGTGAACTGATGTGCTACAATGAAGATAAATAAACCTCATGATTAAACAATTGAGCCTATTCTTCCTTTGGAGAATGAGTCAACAGTCACATGCCAACACACTCCTGCTATCTCTACACTGCCTCTCCTCATTTATTCAAGAGTAGCTGCCTACCTTGAGTACACAAAGAAAGTACCTAATGGACACCTAGTGACAACGAAACAAACTTCATGCATTCTGAAAAGCAAAAGAAAAATCAAACTCTTAAATTTGAACTGCTGAAGACAGCCTAAAAAATCCATTCGCTTCCCCAAGGTGCTCTCCTTACAATCTTTTAGATCAAATACTATTTTCACTAAAGTAGGACAAAACTGACCAGCCACAGTAATAGGGTAAGCAGATCCAAGGAAAGAAAAGTGACTGTGCATGACAAGCACAACTCTGTCCTCTCATGGACTTCATGCGATTGCTGCTCCTATCAGCAGGAGTTACACACACGCGCGCACACACACACACACACACACACACACACACACAGAGTCTCCCCAGGAGGGGCTGTTGGCACTCACAATTAGCTGGTTACTATGAGGTTACTATGATTTGCACTTGAAGGATTTCTGGGTATTACATTACAGACTACAGCCAAAGTACTTCAGCTCTCAAAGACTTTTAGCACCTGAGGCTTTTCTGTGCCAGTGCAAGGTAAAACAAAATGTCTGGACTGAGGAGCTAGATGAAATCTTGCAGTGACACATACTCCAGATGTCTTAATAAATCATAGGATCACAGAATGGTCAGAGTTGGAAGGAACCTTAAAGATCATCTAGTTCCTACCCCCGTGCACAGGCAGGGATGCCTTCACTAGACCAGGTTACTCAGGGCCCCATCCAGCGCGGCCTTCAACACTGCCAGGGATGGGGCAGCCACAACTTCCTTGGGCATCCTGTTCCAGCATCTCAGCACCCTCACAGGAAAGAAGTTTTTTCTCATGTCCAACCTCAAATCTCCCCTATTCAAGTCAGGAACCCTTTCCCCTTGTCCTCTCACTACACACTCGTGTCGAAAGGCCTACCCCAGCTTACTTGTAGCCCCCTTCAGATACTGGAAAGCTGCTAGGAGGTCACCTAGGAGCCTCTTCTTCTCCAGGCTGAATAATCTTTCCCACTCTTGAGTTTTCATGCTCTAAAAGAGCTCTCAAGATCCAAGCCCCAGCACACCACAAAACTGCCATATGTACAACATAATTCTTAGTTCTGCAGAGGAACATGTCACAGCCATGCCTTTTCATCATGACATGAGACAAGTGAATGGGTCTTGTTTCATTCTTGAAATGAAACAGCTACAATGCTGTTTCTCTCACGCAGCAAGTTAGAGACAGGCAAATAGCACCCATCCCTTCCACAGTAAGCACTCTGAGCTGGCACTGCCAAGAAAAACCACTCACAAGCAGAACAGCTTCACAGCAGTTAAATCCATCCAATCATACAGTGTCACAAAACAATTTATTGAATGATCTGTTATTTTACAGCACTTTGTGTATGTTTACATGCAACTGGTGCCTTTTTTTTTTTAAAGGATAGGGTTCATATCAATGCATAAAGAATACAAAAGGAAAAGGAGGCTGTATCTTTATACCATTAAGATCTCAAATAAGCTGGAACAAACTCTGTTTAAGGCTTGCATTTATTTAGGTCAAAACAACCCTCAGCTTTGGTCACAACAACCCCCAGCTGCACTACAGGCTTGGGGAAGAGTGGCTGGAGAACTGCCTGGCAGAAAAGGACCTGTGGGTATTGGCTGAACAGGAGCCAACAGTAAGCCCAAATGGTCAAGTCCAACAGCATCCTGACCTGTATCAAGTGTAACTAGGAGTAGGGAGGTGATGGTGCCTCTGTTATCTGCACTTGTGAGACCGCACCTTGAGTACTGGATCAAGATTTGGGGTCCACAGTATAAGGGCACTGAGTTGCCGGAGCGGGTTCAGAGAAGGGGAACAAGGCTAATGAGAACTCTGGAAAACAGGCCCTATGAGGAGTGGCTGAGGGAACTGGGGTTGTTCAGTCTAGAGAAGAGGAGGCTGAGAGGAGACCTTAGTGCTCTCTACAGCTACCTAAAAGGAAGTTGTAGTGAGGCTGGTGCTGGTCTCTTCTCCCAAATTACTCATGATAGGATGAGGGGAAATAGCCTCAAGCTGTGTCAAGGGAGATTCAGATTGGACATTAGGAAGAAGTTCTTTTCCTGAGAGAGTGGTTGGGCACTGGAACAGGCTGCCCAGGGAGATGGTGGAGTCACAGTCCCTGGAAGTGTTTAAAAACCAAACAGCTAGAGCACTTGAGGCCATGGTGTAGGGGCTGGGGAGATGCTGGGATGAGGGCTGGACTTGATGATCTTGGGGTCCTTTCTAGCCATGAGGATTCTATAATTCTATATGTAGATCTATGTGGACATAAACCAGTTAGAAGAAACTTCACAGTCTGCAAATAAAGGAAACACTGGTGGAAGCTGCTTTATACATTGCAAATACATCCTGGATCCACTATTATCAATTAACTGCTTTCCCTCTAGTCACTCCTAGATAGCTTTCTACAGGCAGGTGCACTAACTGTGTGCTCTCTACCCCAAGAGCCTTTACCCCTGCAGCAGAAAAACTCCAGTATTTTGAAAGCCTGCAAGAGTCATTTATCTGTGACTAGTTCTTCCTCTAATACACACTGCTGCTTCCCAATGTATATAGTACCTGAAAAGTTAGATGTAGTCTTGTAAACTAATTAAGTAACCTCACCTATAAAGGCTGAAATCACAGTGACAGAATGTCTCCATTTTTCTTCAGAGGTATCCAAATTCTGTTTTCACAGAAAGCAGTTACCAAGGAACTGCTATAGCACTAAACTCTTTCCCTTACAGAACTAACAGCTAAAACCATGACAAAGTGAGACCGGCATCTGAAAAAGCTCTAGTCTCATAGAAGCACAGAACAGATTAGGCTACAAAGGACCTTACAGATCATCCAGTTCCAATTCCCCTACAACAAGCAGGGACACCTCTTACTAGACCAGGTTTCCCAGAACTCTGTCCAATCTGACCTTGAAGGCTTCTAGGCAGAGGGCATCCCCAACTTGTATGGGCAACCTGTTCCAATAATCTTGCCATCCTCATAATGAGGAATTTGTTTCTAAAATCTAATCTAAATTTCCCCTCTTCTAGCTTGAACTAGGAAAAACATTTCAGCTAAATTCTAGATTTATGTCTTCATGTTGATAAAGGAAAACGTTTGACATTGGGAGGATGAAGTTACAAAACAGTTACTTTGCTATTAATGTAATTTAGTTCTCAATTTTTTCAGTGAAATTCCTATCACTGTCACAATTGTACCACACATTCATTTGATAAAGGCACATGAGCACCACATGACAAGTTTTCACACTCAAGCCATGCTGAGAATTTTTCAAAACTCAGAAAGCAACTTGAGCTAGGCCTAACAGCCTAAGTGTAATTTCACCTAGCTGGTGTCTGGCACAAAACCCATGATAGTACCATAGAATCATAAAATGGGGCAGGTTGAAAGAGATCTCCAAAGCCCATCTAGTCCAACCCCCCTGCAGTGAGCAGGGACACCCTCAACTCAGGTTGCCCAGAGTCTTGTCCACCCTCCCCATAAATACGTTCAGGGATGGAACCTCAACTACCTCCCTGGGCAACATGTTCCAGTGTTCAACACCCCTCCTGCTTCTTCCCAACATCCACAGCCACCACTCCAGTGAGCTGGTACACCCAAAAGCATCCGAGGGTTTCAGTTGTGAAACACTGCATTGAGTGGATTCTGCAGTTATCTTTTGACTCCTCAAATGTGTCCTGTAGGTGCTGCTTTAAGGACACCCTGTTGCAAGCAGAAGGAGGAGTTCCCAGTGCATCTTCTGACATTTCTTTCCGCTTAAATGGAAAACTCATACCTCTAGAGATGCCACTGTGATGTTCTCCTAAGACAATGCAGGAAGAAGCAAAGCACCAGCACTCAACTCTCACCCTGACACTTTATGCTTTGTCAGCAGATACTATTTACAGAAAGAAATCCACTGGCTTAAAGAAAAAGGCAGACGCAGCATCCAAGCCCTATGCTGCACTGGTGGCAACAAAGGAGGGAGGGGGACGCGGCGGGCAACGGGAGAGGGAAGAAAACTAAGAGGACAGCTCTCCCCCGCCCGCCAACTGCGACCAGAGGCCTTGAGGTAAGGCTTTCCTACAAGTTTACTGCAAAAACCTTAGCGGGAGCACTCACCTCACTTCCAGGTCCCTGCTACGGTGCTCTAGGGAGCTACATCACACTTATACTGCGCTGCGAGCTCGAACCAGCTAGGCTGGCGCTCAGGAGGCACACAGAGGCTCCCTACACCGCCACAACGACTGCCCTCGGCCACAAACCGCCTGCAGCCCGCGGGCCAGCCCCACAACCCCCTACCTTGCTGTCATCCATGTGTACCACTGGTTCTGGCCCTGGGCCCGCCACAAGCACGACCCCTCACCGTCCTCCGTCACAGACCCCGACCGCCGTCATTGCTCGCCGCCCTGTTTGTTTACAGCCGCCCGCCCCGCCTCTCCCCGCGCTGCGGGAGTGGCTGGGAAGCGGGGCGCACTAGGGAGGAGCAGTAACGACCCGCCTCGCTGCCATCGGCCGCGGCCCAAGTCAAGCCAGGGGAAGTACAACCACTAGCATGCACGGCAGCGGGGAGAGGCCAGGAGCAACCGTTGGTCCCCGCCCTGCCCGGACAGAGAACTACAAATCCCATGTGGCGCCTATGATCACCCTGCCCTGCCTCCCTGCTGAGACGAACGAGTGCTGCTGCCTGGCCTTGCTGCACTGGGCATACTCCTGAGTCTGTGTGAAGGCCGCTGGCAGTTTTGACAGGCATGCAGGGTCCGAGCCCTTATTTTAACCCCAAGCCTTACCGACGCTGCTGTGACCTCTCCTGCTTGGCCAAGCTAACCTACCTGCCTCACAGAAGCCTGTGATGATGGTGACAGAGATATTGAGCTTCCAGACAGGCTTATTAAAATAAGCTTTTAGGACAGAGTTTCTCCTGCTGTTTGCCTTGCTTTGCAGTACAGTTTCCTGAGAAGAGAACTGAGGTTTACTGGTCACTTGGACCCTGGAGTTGTTTAAAAAACAAGTAGATAGAGCACTGGAGGCCATGTCTAGGAGTTAGGGAGATGTTGGCATGAGGGCTGGGCTTGGTGATGTGAGAGGTCCTTCCCAGCCTTTATGATTCTGTGATTGAACACTGTGGGCTCCAGGGACTGAGGTCCCAACCCTCCAAGTCTGAAGAGGCAGCCCCTCTGAGAATTATAATTTGAAATAATTCTTGCCCTCAGTAAGGCATTTCACACTGCCATAACATTCTCATGTGGAAGCTCATGAAATGTGGATAAGAAAACAGTGAGGTGAATTGAGTCCTGATTGAAGGTACAGGGTCAAGTGGCAGGCTTGTGACCAGCAGTGTTCAAACCATTCATTGGATGAGGAGATAGAGCTGCCTGTCAGCAAGTTTGCTGATGGTACAAAGCTGGGAGGGGTGGGCGACACACCAGAGGGCTCTAGTCAGAGGCTTCTGGGGAGCTGGGCAGAGAGGAAACTGATGAGGTACAACAAGAGCACCTGGGGAAGAACCACCCCATGCATAGGTTAAGGGCAGATCAATTGGAGAGTATCCCTGAGGAGAAGGATTTTGGAGTCCTGGTGGACAGTAACTTGACCATGAGCCAGGAGTGTGCTGTTTTTGCCAAGAAGGCCTATGGTACCCTGTGATACACTAAGAAGAGAGTGGCACATAGGTCAAGGCAGGTTATCCTCCATCTGTATTCTGCCCTTGTGAAACCACATCTGGAATACTGTGTCCAGTTCTGGGCTCCCCAGTTTAAGAGAGTGAACTAATGGAGAGAAGTCCAGCATAGGGCAATGGAGATGAGTGGGGTTACTGCACCATCTCTCTCATGGGGAAAGGTTAAGAGAGCTGTGACTATTTAGCCTGGAGAAAACAGAGGAAAACAGATGAAGGGTAGGTATAGAGAGGATGGGGTCAGACTGTTTTCAGCAGTGGCCAGTGACAGGACAAGGGGCAACGGGTACAAGTTGGAACACGGGAAGTTTCATTTAGATAATGAGGAAAAACTTCTTTACTGTGTGGGTGACAAAACACTGGAACAGGCTGCTAAGAGAGGTGGTGGAGTCTCCTCCTCTGGAGACATTCAAAACCCTCCTGGATGTAGTCCTGTATAATGTGCATCCTGCTTTAGCAGGGTGTTAGATGACATGATCTCTAAAGGTTCCTTCCAACTCTGACAATTCTAGTTTCCCCCTGCTTTTCATGTCAACACATATTAGAAAAGGTTAATTTTGAATACTTTTGATGCAAAGCCAAAGCTCTGCATAGTTGCCCCTGGCCCAGGTCCCTTGAAGTTAGGCCCCTGCTTGCTTGAAAGACACATGTACCACAGTGAACAACTGTCAGTATGGTCCATGTTTCAAGTGCACACTGAAGCACAGCCAGACATGTTTCATGTTGTTGCATGTTTCTTTTTATTCATGCAACTCTATTCACAAGAGTTTCCCATGACTTAATCTCTCTCACAGGCAATTGTTAGGGCTAAAGGCTTTGTCATGGGATTTTCCCCATGAATCACAGACCTTCCTTTGGAGAGATATACTTTCTGGGTGGCAGAGACAACACAGTGTTATGAGCTGCTTTTTTCTCTGTGCTTATATGCTTTCCAGATTTCAAGGGCAAGGCAGTTTGCACATTGTTTGCCTATCCAAACCTGAGGTATCAGTTTTTACAACTCTGCCCCTGAATTAAAAATAAATAATAAAAAACCCCAGTACATTAAGCAAGAGGCATGAGCCTCAGACTTGCTCTGAGCTTGCTCCTATGGTCCCCTCCATACTCTTTGCTTTCAAATTCTTGAAGAAAGTGTGGAAGTGCTTCATAGTACCTTTGGCACTATCCTGGGGCCATAAAGCTGGCTTTAAAAGCCAGTTGGAAGTTTCCCTGGTGAATGGAAATACTGGGTGGCAAAGAGCCAACATAGCTCCCTTAGGCAACCCTCTGTTGCAACATAAGCGGAGGAAGAAGATTAGGCAGAGTCCTGATGCTGATTCAGAAATCCTCTTAACCAGCAGCTGCATCTATTCCTTCCACTAGATTACTCCACACTAATTATTCTGCTTTATATCAATTAAGAAGCAGAACTATCAGCTTCTGATCAGCATAAGCACAAGTTTCCTGACTAAACACTTAAAGAGTTTCCATTTTTTCAGCATGGAACAACTAAAAATACGCTACTTTACTATTACAACTATGCTATCCTGCTGTATGAATAAGAACATACAAATTGAGTAGAAGGCTGTTACAAAGAACAGTTGTGAGTGAAACTGAATATTACATATGTACACATATAGAGTACATAAGATTATGATGGTTTAAACTGATTTTAACAGCTAGAACAAAGTTCTTTATAGAGCAACTCTTGGAGTTTACTGTCACAGGGCAGAGAGCTCAACAGGTTCAGAAAAGGCTTAGGCAGGTTTTTGTTTCATCAAAAGGCAGTAAATGAATGTATTCTCTTATCATCCCTACTCTAACAGTTTGGGATCCTGGAGATGTAGAGTGGAGAAAAGCTTAGGAAAAGATCGAGTTCATACATTTTCCCTAAAAGACAGAATACTGAACTAAATGGACCCATAGTCTGACCCAGAGGGACATTTTTTCATATTGTCACAATTCTGATCCCCAGAAACTTACAAGTGAGTTAATAATTTAAAATAAAACTTCCTTGGTTAAATTAAAGACAGGTGATCTGTGTACTAAACCAACTGAACCTCACTAACTGCAGGTTACTGTTTTTTTTAACACAGAATTATTATTTATTGAGTCTAGAAAAGCCCTCTGAGGTCATCCAGGTTAGCACACGACCTAACATCATCACATTGGCCAGACCAGGGCACTGAGTGCCACAGCCAGTCTGTCATTAAACACCTCCAGGGAGGGCACTCCATCACTGCCCTGGGCAGTTCATTGCAGTGCCTGAGCACCCTTTCCGTGAGGAAGGGCTTCCTAACATCCAACCTAACCCTCCCTTGGCAGCTTCAGACCTTGCCCCCTCATCCTGGTGCTAGTTGCCTGGGACAAGAGCCCAACCCCCCACCTGACTTACAATCTCCCTTCAGGGAATTGTAGAGAGGGAGAAGATCCCCCCTGAGTCTCCTTCAGGCTGAACACTCCCTGCTCCCTCAGCCTCTCCTCATCAGACTTTCCCTGCATTCCCTTCCCTCCCCAGCCTTGTTCCTCTGGATCCAGAACTACCCCTAGTACTCAAGGCAATGCCTCACCAGTGACCAGTACAGGGGCAGAATTATGTCCCTAGTGCTGCTGGCCACACATGATCACTCCTAAGCACTTCTCTGTAACATCCTGATGATTTTATTGCTAATCCATGGTGACACACTCCAAGTTAAACACTATCTCATATTAAACCCAAAGTGTTGGCAGTTCCCTGCTCCACTGAACTATATTTATTAAAAGAAGGGTTGTGTTTCTGAGATCCAGAGACTTTGCGGAATATAAATTGGGTTTGGTGTCCAGGTGATAGTTGAAAAAGCATTGCTTGTGTCAGCATGACTAAAAAAAAGAGGTCTAACTCATAGGGTAATTCATATTGGTGCTCATATCTGCAGTGATGTCAGCACATCCAAAAGAGATGTTTATTCTCCCTAGAACTGTAGATCTTTTAAATTGGGCAAATCTAAGTCTGCTTCTCTGAAAGCTTGCCTGAAATAAGAATTCTTGCAACCTTCTGTATCAAGACTCGGCATTTTGTTGCAGTTTCACCACTGTATTTTTGTGGAGCCTTCTCAGATTCAGAGCCTTTGAAATCAGATTGTTCACGGATGTGGAAAAACAAGAATGCAGTTAAAAGCTTTTCTTGCTTCTCTTCCAAATGTACCAAGACATCTCTTTAATAGAAATGCTAACCTACTTAGGAGGAAATACTGAAAGAACCACCTATTTGTCAATCCCTTGAGTTTTTTGGTAGAAGCAATATAGCAACTGCGTTCTCCTCTACCCTTTAATCTGATACCAGAGAATCGTAGAATCATTAGGGATCGGAAATGACCTCAAAAGATCATCTAGTCCAATCCCCCTGCCTTCACAGCAAGATCACCTAGACCAAGTTGCACAGAAACATATTCAGGCAGGTCTGGAACATCTCCAGAGAAGGAGACTCCACAACCCCCCTGGGCAGTCTGTTCCAATGCTCCATTACCCTAACTGGGAAGAAGTTCCCTCTGATATTTATATGGAACCTCCTGTGTTCCAGCTTGAACCCATTGCCCCTTATCCTATCACTAGATGACCTTGAGAAGAGTCTGGCTCCATCCTCCTCACATAATTATAGACATTCATGAGGTCATCCCTCAGCCTCCTCTTCTCCAAGAGACCCAGCTCCCTCATAAGGGAGGAGATCTACTTCATCATCTGTTGCTCTACACTGGACACCCTCCTGCAGCTCTGTCTCCTTGAACTGAGGTGCCCAGAACAGGACACAGTACTCCAAATGCAGCTTCACTGGTGCAGAGTAGAAGGGGAGAAGAACCTTCCTTGATTTGCTAACCACCCCCCTTCTGATCCCCCCCCCTTGGATGCTGTTGACCCTTTTGGACACAAGAGCACATTGCTGGCTCAGTCATCTTGCTGTCTACTAGGACTCCCAGGTCCCTTTTTCCCACAATGCTCTCCAACCTATACTGGTACCTGGAGTTGTTATTGTCCAGAAGCAAGACTTACCCTTGTTGTACCACATTACATTTCCCTCTGCCCAGCTCTCTAGGCTGTCCAAGTCTTGCTGAATGGCAACACAGTCTGCTGGGTTGTCGGCGACACCACCCAGCTTTGTCTTCAGCAAACTTGATGACAGTGCACCCTAATCCCACATCCAAGTTATTAATTAATAGATTGGAGAGGACTGGTCCCGGTACTGATCCTTGGGG
>VZRI01007732.1:138-35923 GCA_013397515.1 Upupa epops
CCTCTGGGATAAACCTCTCCCATGTGGACCTGTAAGATCTGGTGTCTTAGAGAACCAACCATTATTAAAGAACCCAAAGCCCTGTCTGTAACACCAGTCTCGTAGCCAGATACTAATGGACTGAGTCCTTCTGTTCCAGCCCGTGTCCTTACCCCAAAGTGGAAGTAGTGAAGAAAACACCATTTGTGCCCCAGACTTTTACCAGATGTCCCAAGGCCCTGTAGTCCCTTTTTCATTCCCCTCAGGCCGCGGAACACAGACGCTTCCTCCCCACCCGTTTAGACGATCAGCAATAGGCAATAGTCATCTGATCTCACCAGGTTAAGGAGCATCCTAGCAATATCCCTGATCCTGGCTCCAGGTAGACTGCAGATTTCCCTATGCTGAGGGTCAGCTCTGAATATTGGGCCCTCAGTCCCATTCAGGAGTGAGTCTCCAATAACTAGAACCCTTTCCTTCTTTGTGGAGGAGGCTGTCATATTACTGAGAAATTTCCCAGATTTCTGCGACCTTGCTTAGGCCTCCAGTAAGGGTTCTCTTTTCTCTATATCCTTATTGGACTGGCTGTATTCAAGTAAGGGCTCATATCTGTTACTCAGCGGCAACTGAGAAGGCGAGGCAGACAGGGCTGCTGCTCACCTTCTGCCACAACTCTTCACTAGGCTCCACTCACCCCTTCTACTTGGGCTTCTGTCCTCCTTGTGAGAGGTGCAGGATACTTGCTCTCCTTGTTTCCAGGTCTTACTTGGCTGTTGTGCAGACTGGATCCACCATTTTAGCCTCTCCAATTCTCCTGAGCCTTTCTACTTCTGCCTGTAGCTCTGCAACCTCATCTTGCAGCTGTGCCACATGGTTAAACAGATTATATACCTGTGTGCACCGTAGACAGCCAGGAAAACTCAAGAGAGTGTTACATTCCTGGCAGCCTGACACCTGCACAGCCTCATCATGTTGGGGGGCCTCTGTTTGAGTTCCCACATCTATATGCAGTGGTGACCGTAGCTTGGTTTTCCTCTGCTGCCACGTTGTTATCATGGGTTTTTGGTCTCAAGGTCTCTGCTGGGTTTTTTTAGCACCTCAGCCTTGTTTCAAGAATTGACACCTTATTCTTAAGTGTTTTCAGGATGATGATATCCATGGAAGCTCCTTTCTGACAGCTTTCTTACACACTGCACTGATGCTATAGATAATTTCTGTACAACATTATGCTATTCTGCCTTTGGACTTCTGTATCTCTTGCAGAAGGAGGAGGAGGAGGTGAGCTGTGTTATTTTCTTATTCATATCACCAAAGGCCTTTATTTGCCTGTAAACACACTATTTTGTCCCAGCTGCCTGACACTTTTGCCAGTCCTGCACAGCAAGGTGTCCTGCAAAAGAGCTTCTCACATGGGAACATTCACAGACCATCCTGCTTGTCCGGTGAGTAACTTGTGTTACTGGCACCAACAGCCGCAAATTCAGTAAGTATACCTACATGGGACAGAGCCACAACTAATACCGGGGTAGTGCAGAAGATACCTGTGGTCTCCTGCCCTCCCCAACAGTGCCTTCTCCAGGCAAAACCTCCAACTAGGGCTGTTGTTTTATCCCTCTGTTATTGCAAAACAAACAACAAACAAGGATCTGCGAAAGGTGCATCTTTATGACACTTGAGACTTGTCTTACAACTGCAATATGCTTACCCTTCCTTCTCACCTATATAGAGTTGAGGAACTAAGCACGTGGTGCACTAGAAAATATTGAATCAGCTCATAAACAACAATGGTTATTCCAGATTCTGTGGTCTACAAGTGAATCATATTAATTAGGGCAGGATGAGTCAGCTCAGAACCAATGGACTTGACACTGTACCCATCCTCTGAGCAGAACCAAACCCAAAGCTTTTCTGAAGTTTACCATGCTTTGTTTGCTTTCATTAATTAATCAATCCAGACTAGATGTGAAAATACCTCAAGAATTATTTAAATTTTTTAAAATTATTCAAAGCTTAGTCACCACCATAAGCAGCAGCTATAGGACAAGAACATCAGTTCCTGTGAGATTTATAGCCTGACTTTCTGCATTTGTGCCTGAGGATAATCTTGGTTTCTAGCTTGTCACCTTACCATGAAATCACAAAGACTTAGGAAATGTAAAAGAGAACAAGCTATGTGGGGGTAAATAAATAAATAACAAAAAATTGTACATACACCAACACATCCTTCAGCAAACTTGCAGCTACTGAAATATCACCGTTTTGGAGTCAAATTGGTGGTAACAATTGACTTATCAACCGCTGCTGTGCAGTATGTAATGCTAACAAGTTGGTCTGTCAAGTCTCTTAGCAACATGAAATCAGTCAGTCAGATGGTGCGAGTGGTAAGATGAGGCATATGATAATGGAATTTTCCAGGTTGGTTATACTTTCTGGGTTTTATCTCCCTCTGTAGAACATCTTCCTTCCCACATGGTTTTAAAACGTAACATCCTCCTGCTATCTTGCAGTCTGGAAAAGGCTCCAAAAGTGCTGTCTTGCCTGGCAAGTGGCAAGTGAAGATGTGGTGGAACACTGTACATCAATTGAACAAATGATAAAGACAGCCTCTGGTGTCTGCATGGGTCTGCTGTAGATTTCATAGTGTATGTAGTGGCAAATTTGCCAGGTGCTTTGTAGGAAACAATCAGCATGCACACACTGTAAGACCATATTCTCATGCTTAATTACAGCAACTGTAGCATCAGCACAGCTTAAACACAGTGGCTTTCAATTTCCAGTATTAAATCAGAAGAAAACAATGAAATTCAGGCCAGTTGGCTTCCAATTCCCTGTCTTCATATTGTGGTTTCATCATTCTGTTCTCTAAAAAGGTTTTATTCAGCCTCTGCCTTTTATATGAAGCCCTGTGAATCATCTGAAATAAAATACAAGCCTGATAATTTGTTTTAAAGCTGAGATTGCATGTACATCATCTGTCCTGGTGCAAAACTGTTCTGTAAAAATGGCTTGCTGATGTTGGTTAGTTCTGTATTTGTTATTTTTTCCCCTCTCTTTATGCTTTTGTGTATCTGTCCCCAGAAGATCATAAAATTATTTTAATTAGGGATGCCAACTTCTGCCTGAGAAGCAGAGGGGGTAATTACATCATTTATATGCAAAATGGGTAATTTTCTCCCTGCTCTTCACCATTCTCTTCTTTCCATTTATTCCCCCGTATCTCCACTCTTCAGAGTGGGGCTATTTAATTTTATTTTGGTCCATCTGGAATTTCTCTGCCACTCTTACATCCAGCCCCAGACACAAAAGTAGGAGTCGCTTTTACTTTAAATCTTCACAGCTCCCTCTTCTCATGTACTCCTGACTCTATTTAATATCCCTTAGGGAGCTTAGGGTTCACCAGAGAACACAGAAGTAGCTTCTGACCTCTTGTACATCAGCAATATTTTACCAAGTATTATTAAAGAAAGGAAAGTTACAGAGACACCCATCCTGAATACGAAAGCTTTAAAAAGAAGAGTGCATGGAAAGGGAGTACCATCCAGAAAGATGTAAGAGATTTCAAAAAGTCTTTAACAAACAGTGCAAAAAATGGGCGAGGCATGCTAGCAACTAGAATCACCATTGACTGGAAAAGCAAGGAGCAAAGGCTGACAAGCAAGCACTCATCACACAGAAGCAGTGTAATGCTATGTAATGCTGACATTCTTCTGGCATTACATTCTTCTGAACCTCTTAATCTCCTTTTGTTTTGCTTTTTGGGTTTTTTTTGAGTTGATTCATGCAGAGGAGGAAAACCTTGAAACCTCTTCACTCAAGCTCAGAGAGACAATCTGCAAATGAAAACAGAATGTAGGAAATACACTCTTCAAATGGAAAATGATGAAATATGAAATAACTGAATTTTTAGATTTAAGAACAAATCTTTAACTCTGGTGGGAGAATTAGTTGCCAGTAAGAACCCAAAACCTCACTGGTATCTATGACAAAATACCTAGGCTTCTGAAAGATCCTAGTAATGAGACCTAAGTTGTATCTAAGTTTCCCATACTAGTATCTGACTCTACCACAGTATTGCTCAGTCTAAACTGACGGTCTGTTCATACTGCTGATCTTACAAAGAATCTTAGTGTAACATGAAGAGTGGCCTCAGGCATTAAGAAATGCAGACAGCCTCTGGTATACAAGGGAAAAATACATTAAATTTAAAATGAAAAAAAAAAAGAAAGAAAAGCAAAGCCCAAGAGCTTCACTGAACTATTCCTTTGCAAGAGTCTGCATAGGTCAGCACAGTAAGATATAGACAAAAAAGGATGTTTATATATTGAAAAGATTTATTTCATACAAGCAAGGGATGCAGCTTTAACAGAATATTATTAACTATTAGACTGGAAGCAAATGTGTATTTAACTCTTGAATTTAGTTGAATTGTGAGACATTGCAGTAGCAGAAGCAATTAAAAGCTTCAAAAGTAGACAGTAAATGGTGAGATGCAGGACTTAATCATAGAACAGAGTCACAGAATCATTAAGATTGGAAGAGACCTTCAAGACCATTATCCCAACACTACCGTGATTACTAAATCAACATTTTCAAACACCAGACATACACAGTATTTGAACACTTCCAGGGATGTTTACTCCACCACCTCCCTGGGCAGACTGTTCCAATCCCTGACCGCTCTTTCTGGGAAGAAGTTTTTCTTGATGATGTCCAAAACTAAACCTCACCTGGGACAACTTGAGGCCATCTCCTCTTGTCCTGTCACTAGTGACTTGTAAGAAGACACCAAGTTCCACCTCTCTACAACCTCCTTTCAGATAGTTGTAGACAGTGATAAGGTCTCTCCACAACCTCCTTTTCTCCAGGCTAGAATTACACAGTGTATATATAACAACTGCGTTGATTTCTCTCCTTCTGTGGGAATGAAAGCCCAGGAAAGCAGCATCTGAGAAGACCCAGAAGAAAGCTACAGCATTATTTAGGGGAACCAAAAGTGTAATTCTTTTTAAGGGAAGATGAAAATAAATTGTTAGCCAAACAAATAATCCAGGATACTGAGAAGAAAAGTACCCTTGGGTAGAAAATATAACCTATACGCTCAATTTCATAATTCTACCCTTAATGATCAAGCGGAGGGTTGTAAGAGAGATGGGAACACTGGAGAGCATCTTTTCAGGCATAAGAAATTTCTTAACAGAAGTGTATGTGCCTCCTGGAGAATGACCTAGATGTTAATGCAAAAGCAGGACAGGCTTCCACCTCCGGAAGTCACAAGACGACAGGAACCACCACGACTGGTCTTTTCAGAAAGGGAAGAAAAGTAAAGAAATAATTATCTTCTCACTTATGTGCTGATCATCACATCTGTGATAGTCAGAACATAGCAGATACTTTTAGTTGAATGCTTCTTTGGTACCAGAAGGCTCTAATTATATTACTGTACTGCCAAAAGGAATTCAAGCCATTTTTCCTCAGGCTAACTATAGGGTTAACTCCCTGTAACTATGTTTTTTCACTATGGATATTTTAGCAGCAAAACACAGACCTGTTCAACTGCTGGACTTCAATCCAGATACAGATTGTTAGTGAATCATGCTTTCACCTTTCCTATGGAAAAAATTGTATCATACAGTTTTCTGATTCCCTTCAAGAAATCATTATTGTAAGCAAGAGGTGAGGGAGATGTAATAAATTCCCTATTGAGCAGGTTGTAGAATTCTCAGCAGATGATGAGTAAAAACAAAAAGGTAATGTTTACATACAAGGTATTTTGAGAAACAATAGTAAAGTCTGAATGGAAGTTTTAACAAGTCCAGGAAAGAGCCAGAGTTCTAAACCTCTTTTTAAAAAGAAAATTGTCTTAAATTTTCATTTATTTTTTTTTTTTAAAAGCAAACCTAAGCACAAAATAAGTTAATTTTCTCAAGTACAGCAGTGATCTGGAATCACCTTAAATAAGACTATCTTGGGCAAGAAAAGCAAGTAAAACCCACTGAAACGGTGAAATACATAAATAGGTATCTAATGCAGAATCTCAGTCTCAAAACCTTTAAGAGGTCTTGTGCTGATACATCCTAGTAATTAACGATTCTTAATTATACATTAAATCATTATTTACTGCCCGTGGAGACCCTCCACCTTAATTTACTCAGTTCAATCCTCCAGCAGTGGGGAAGAAGTCTCAAAAAGTCTCAGCCTTCTCCCAAGCAAATGAAGGGCAATTATCTTCATTAACCCACTAAAAAACACAGGGAATTCCTGTTTGAGATCAGTGATTCCGATGCCCTGCAGGGAAGCTCCCCAGGGCCAGTGGCTCATCATGATCAGGGCCGTCACCACCACCACAGCCACCAGTATGGACGCTGAGACTAAACAATACATCCCAGGGCCAGGCTGCTTGGTTCCCCAGTGATCACTGAACCTCAACTACCTACACTCAGACCATCAAGAGAGGGCAAACAAGCAGATTATTCTCTCACATTATCTGATTACTGAAAGGTGATGACTATGAATAGCAATTTCATTACACCATTCTCTACTGAAATTATGGGGATATACTGCTGTCCTTTTGTAGGATTTGTGTGTATTTAAACACCTTGCTCCTATGAACCAGCTGGCTGCTCATGCAGAGCAGATCTGCACATTTTATGGTGCCTGAACTATGGTGTTCTGTTGATCTGCTGCCGTTTGAAACAAAACACAGTATCACTGTCAGCAAATATTGGGGGGAGTTTCCAATACTGGTCTCTCCAAACTGATGTGGGCATGCCCAGACTTCAGGGACTTTACTGGCAGGGATGCATCACACTATCTGGCTACCTGATTTCCCTTGTCAGCAAGAGAAGCTAGCAGACAGGCACTTTGGAAAACTTCAGCTTCACAAAATGTATTTTCCCCTGTTGTCCTGTCTTTACTTTGAGGCAGGCAGGAGAGCTACTGACTAGTACTGACTGTAGAAACCACTCTCCACTAGGGCTGTGTTTGCAGGCAATATTCTGAAAAAATGATCCATCATATGACATGAGGAGTTTACAGTATCACAGAATTATTGAGGCTGGAAAAGACCTCTGTGATCATCCAGCCCAGCCTAGGGCCTAACATCACCACTACCTAGGCCATGGCATCAAGTGCCAAATGCAGTCTGCCCTCAAACACCTCCAGGGATGGTGACTCCATCACTGCCCTGAGTAGTCCATTCCAGTGGTCATCCTTTCTGTGAGGAAGGGTTTACTACTATCCAAGCTAACCCCCACCTGCTGCAGCTTCAGGCTCTGCTCTCTCATGCTGGTGCTAGATGCCTGGGGTAAGAGCCTAACTCCCACTCAACTACAACCTCCTTTCAGGAAGTTGTAGAGACGAAGAAGGTCCCTCCCTAGTCTCCTCTACACTAGTCTTCCAGCCTCTCCTTATCAGACTTTCTCTCATCCCTTCCCCAGCCTCGTTGCTCCTCTGGACCCTCTCGAGTGCCTCAATCTCTTCCTTGAAGTGTGTGGCCCAGAACTGCCCTCAGTATTTGTGGGGACACCTCAAGGCCTCACAATCGGTTTGTGTTCAACCATTCCAGTGCAATCTCACTGATACAGGTGCTATGCAAGCCACAGAAAAAAAGCAAAAAAGGCATGATAAAAAAATCAAATAACCATGAAAAATCAGAGCACTCTTATCTAATTGCTATGTTCAAAATATTTTGCTCATTCTCAAAGCCATAACAATCTATCATTAAAAAAATTACAATAACAGATTGGAAGAACATACTGATGTCTTTACTATAACTTCCTTTTCTTAGCTGCGTACCCCGAATTGCTGCTCAGTCAATCACAACTGTCCATTTCAGAAGGAAAAGTTCGTATATTTAATAGAGGATGATAAACCCAATTTATCTTGCATTTTCCTTTACTGCACTCATGAAAACTAAAATAGAACAAACCCAAGAATGTGACTTTTTTTGCTGGGTTCATGTCACTGATCTCTAATTTGTTTCCTAGACTTTAGAATCAGAGATAATGTGTCTCATATTTCCATTACCCCTGCCCTGAGTAATAAAAAAAAAAACCCATAAATTTCCTGTGACTCAGTTCAGATTCTAACCATCCAGCCTCCAAGGTTAATTTCAATGCAGAGCTGTAAATACATTAATACACTGTGTTCAAATAAAGCAAACATTTACAGAAAAATCACCATATGGACCTTATTTAGACAGATGATCTAATTATCATAATGCCCAATGAACTGAGGCAGGAAAGGTTTCAGAGCAGGATGCTGTTTCCGGACTTTGCCCTCCCATCTTGTCCTATGTAACAAGAGAAACTGTTCTCTGAAACCTGCTGACCAAGATGTTCTCAATGTACACAACCAAATCTGTCATTTGTAATATCTAAGAGGTGTCCTTTAACTACAAATGAGCTGAGAGTACCTTGGAAAGCCTCATTTGATACCAGGAAAAATAAGACTGTTAATGAAGACTGAAGATGTAATTCTGCGACAAAAGCCGTTTTAAGAGAGAAGGCAGGAAAGTGATTGTAGTATTGCTACAGCTAGATGTATGTTAGTATGCCTGGTTTTGAACCAGTCACTTTAAAATCTGAGCCTGTGTTGTGTTTGCACTTCTTTTCAGGCTTCCTCACCCCCGCTTTCTACTCTCACAGCATTTACTCGAGGCTTAGCCTTTCTACATGGACAACACCACAAAATACATGGTAGGTAGTCAGTTATTTTTAGTAGAAGGCTAAATTATACAGATCTCTGTGAAACGTGATCACTCACAACATTCACAATTCAAAAGCTGTTTTTATCACCACAATGTACTAAATCGTATGACAACCTCCTAGTGCAGACAGCTACATAACCTCGAAGCACAGCAAATCAATATGCAAACACACACGGTGCCCTTACCCTTTCAATACCTGTGCACTTACTCCACAGCACCTGTGCACCAGCAGCTTAACCATCACTCAAGTGTAGTGACATGGCTAAGAGAGATCCAAGATCCAACCTGAATAATAATAAGTTGTTTACTTCCCTTATAAAGGACACAGAGACTACTTACTCAACTGTGTGCGTATACAGATCATCAGTGCAGATCAGCCTAGAGGTTTCTATAGTTGCTCTAAACAGTAATGAGGAGCTAAGCCTTAGAGATCCTACCAAAGTTACTGAACTTGGAGTTCAGTTTGTATCATCCAACATCTCTTCATGATCACTGACTGCACTACCGACTCACTTCAGCTGGAATATATGAACCATGCATGCAATAACATTAAGTGAAGAGGAGAAATTACCAGTTCAATCCAGCATCCTAAATTACTTCTATTTGCCAATGACCAAAGTCTGTGGCTGATTCCAGGTTCAAGTTCTCAGCGCACCTGGTTCTTCTTATCTCTGGGCACCGGATTCATTGTTTTTATTGTGTATCACAACTTTCACCTAATTACATCTGTGCCCCAAATATGCTGCAGCACAAATATATTGGACTAAAAAACATGAAGAGTTTCAGTGCTTTCAGCAACTACCAAATCATGCTCTATTAATCACTGCAAAGTCATTTTTAACAGTTCATATTACCCCAACAACTATATGAGGTTCCCACCTCAGCAGTAATGAATAGTTTCAGTCATCAGCTAAATGTTCTTGACTTCAGGAGCACTTCTGAGTGAAGATCTGTGAGTGGGAAGATCTGTCCTCTGGAGAATCAGCTTTTAAGTTATCTACAGATTCTGCAGAAGTAATTAAATGAATCATCATGAAAAACACACTTACCTCTCACTCAGAATTGCCAACATGAAGGTGTAAAATGTTTTTTTTGTTTGTTGTAATTCTTTTCAGTATCATCAGCAATACTGGAAGGCCACCTGGGACAACACAAGATGAAAACTACACGTTTGAGTAGTGACTTTGATTATTTAAAAGAAGATGGCACCATAATTAATGATTTAAGTAAGTTATAATGTATTACATATTGCATTTTACAGTGCAAAACAGAGAGTTAAAATAGCATTGAATGTGATAGGAGAGCTATCCTCAGCACACAGCTTGGGTCTTTGGGATTAGTTCAAGGCTTTTAGTGACATGAATGCTGCATATGTGGCTGCTTTCCACGAGAACTGGACCTGAATCTATAACTGAGATTCATTACAGCTCGTCAGCTCATAAGTGGGACACCATAGTTCAATGACTCCAGTCATTTGCTTAATGTTAAGCACATACTCAAGTGTTTTGTTGGATTAATGCCTGTGGGCAGGGCAAATCTATGTGAGCTGTGTCCACCAAACAAGAATGAGAGAAAGCAAATAAAATTAATGGTGGGAAGGGAACAGCCATCTGCTTTAGACATGGAAACTGCCTGCCCATGAAAGACATTAACACACGACAAAGAATA
The DNA here is from genome assembly GCA_013397515.1 of Upupa epops. Classification (NCBI taxonomy): domain Eukaryota; kingdom Metazoa; phylum Chordata; class Aves; order Bucerotiformes; family Upupidae; genus Upupa; species Upupa epops. Next base: position 10,493 of record VZRI01007732.1, read on the forward strand.
GTCCCATTTCCATCAGACAGCAAAAGAGACTGGTGTGATACAATAAACCTGGTAGTGCAAACGAAGGGATTTCCCACCAGGGAGGAATTTTAGGCTATACAACTGCTGCTACAGGTGGTCCTAGCAAGTAGCATGGTTTGGGTGTGCAGAAGAAAAAGTTCTGCTTTCTCTAAGTCAACAGATGAGTCAGCTAGGTAAGAAGAAAGTAACAGCACTCCAATTTTGTAAGGATTCTGTTTCAAATGCACAGCTATTTAAAAAAAAACCCAAACCTGTAAATATTAATGTTACTATAAAAACAGCTATTATTGGTAGAAGAAAATACTTACAAGAAACATTCTTAAACATGGTCAATATATTAGATGTCTTAGGTTTAATTTACATCCTTCACTTGGTATTTTTCTATGGAAAAACAGTTTACTGGTTGAGCTAGCCATTTGTTTTTAAAGTGACACATAGAGGTGCTTTGAGATGCCCATATTCTATGTAATAACTAAAAAGGGAATAAAACACTGGTGAGGGATGCACGAAATTGCTTTCATCTTTTGTTTCCATATTTGCCAGCTTGCTGGGCCCTTTGCAGAGATCATTGTATCAAAATGCTATTTTCTATGTTAAGATGACTCACAGTAGGGAAGCACTTTCTTATATTATTTTCATCCGAAGTAGCTTATATTTCTTTCACCCAGCTGAATACTACCATTACGCTATTAATTTACACTTCGGTAAAAGGGTCAGGAGTATTCAATTTTTTGATGACTTGATATTAGCTTGAAAGGGAATTTTTAATAACTCTTGTAATTTGCCACTGTAGTTTCGCCATCCAGTGCCTTTGAATTATATATGTTTTATAAAACAAAACTATGGAAGAATTAATATTTCAAGGCCTTAAGTCTTTCAGATTTAAGAATAGCCTTTATTACTATCACCAAAATGGAGGGTCTCACATCTCGGTGATAGCGCCTTGGCACTCGGTTCTTACTGCAAATAACAATGAAGGCAATCACACTTTCTAACATCAGCATTCAAACCTATGCAGACTCTGCTTATGACTCCACCTAGAGTACTGTGTCCAGATTTGGAATTCTCAACAGAAGGACATGAAGCTCCTGGAACATGTCCAGAGGAGAGCAACTCAAATGATCAGACAGCTGGAACATCTCCCCTATGAGAACAGGCTGAGAGAGTTGGAGTTGTCCAGCCTGGAGAAGAAAAGGCTCACAGGTGACCTTCTAGCAGCTTTGCAACTTCTGCAGGGGTCTACAAGAAAGCTGGAAGAGGGGCTTTTGACACAGGTGTGTATGAGAGGACAAGGGGAAAGGGTTACAGAATTGAAGAAGGGATATTTGGGTTGGACATTAGGGAACGATTCCTTCCTGTGAGGGTGGTGAGATGCTGGAAGAGGTTGCCCAAAGAAGTTGTGGCTGCCTCATCCTTGTAAGTGTTCTAGGCCAGGTTGGAGGGGGTCCTGAATAACATGATCTAGTGAAGGTATTGCTGCCTATACATGGGGGTTGGAACGAGATGATCTTTAAGGTCCCTTACAACCCTGGCCATTCTGTAATTCTGTGATAATGTATCCTTCAGCCCCATTTCTCCTCCCAGAATAAACTGAAATTCTTAGCAGGGTTTGTAGAAACAAGGAATAAGACAACAGCACTTCTACCAAGAGACTATAAAAAACTACTGCAAAGTACTAGAAATTCCGTAAGAATCAGTTTGTTGAATCTGGATACAGTCTCAGGAAGAAATCTATTTAATCTAGAGGCTCTTATAAAGTGAGGATGAAATCAACCCAGTTGATTAATTGACTGATGATGACAGTTGGTCATCTATAGTCCAACTCAAGCAAACAGAGGAGCTTGGTAAATATTTGCTGTTTGCTGAGGAAATTGTATCACACTGAAGCACTGGATGTGCTGACAGGGAGGATAACGATAATAAAATGTCATTTTTTCTTTCCTGTTGACATTGGGTCAGATCTCCACCATTGTAAATTGTTCCAGTCATGCTGGCCACAATGAAGGTATGAACAATTTGCAACTCCTGCAGACGATATGGCCCATAAATTTGTTAATCCTGAAGAATGTTTATAATCCAAGTGGGGGCAATATTATAACTGAGAATTGACAGGCCTTCTGTTTGTTTCATTCAGGTAATTAATTAGAGTTGTAAGACAACAGTCTTCTGCCCTTTTCAGTGTTCTTTCACATGTGAAGAGCTTAATGATATAGTTAAATATAACTTCTGTTGCATCTAATGCTCATTTATATTGCTAAGTGACACGAAAGGTTTTCTGTTTAGGGTTCACTGAAGTTTTACAAGGTTTGGGTAGGTTCTACCATGAGTTGTTTTTTTTTCTCCCTCTTCTGAAAACAGGACTAAAGGACAATGAGGATGAAAAATACAAGTAATGCTTAATAAAAAAAACACTGGATTAATTCCCAGGCAGATGTTTTAATAGTTGAGGCATAATTACAGGCAGACAAATTCATGCAAAGAAAAGTAAGAGGCCTCTGAGATATAGAAAGAAGTATTTATGTCACCACAAAAGGACCCACTGCTTAAAGTATAGGCAGCAGGAGCTCTGCACAGCATGGAAGTGGAAAGACAGTGGCATTCACGCCCTGCCAGTTCCTTTCCCACAAGGGCTACATCTGAGCTAAAGAGTCACAACTGCTCCTACGTACTGAAAAGTGGTTTTTCTTCTTCCATGCCTGGGTACTGTAATGGTAAAGTCCACAGAGGCATGAGAGATGGGGCCAGAAGAACCAAATGCTGATGTACCCCTACATGGGCAGCCAGGTGAGGGAGGCACCTGGGGGTAAGGTGTACTCTACACAGGCTCTGCTCCACTCCTGCAGTCACACCAGCATCATTATCAATCCAAGAAAGGAAGCTGCACATCTCTGAGCTAACAGCCTCTTCGGCAACAGCTCCAATTCTCAATACGCTGCTGTGAATATTGTTATTCAACACTATCTCCTGCCAGCAGGCTAAGTGAGAACTTCATTACCTCCCTATTTCTTAATGCTTTTAGATCTGTATTGATCAAAATGGGTTTTTTTTCCTTTTGTACATGATTCAATATAAAAGGGATGCCAAATCCTCCAGGCTAGAAGTCCTATTAATTTTAAAACTGTTTTAGTTAATTTTGAAAACTATAATTGAAATAGGTAAGAGATGGGAGGAGGACGCGACTAGGTGAGCCTATGTGTAACTGCCTAACATGTTTCTGGTTCTCTAGTGGTTTATTTAAGTGAGCCCTTCTCACAGTCTCTGCTTTCCTTCCCTGATTTACTTGTCAATATCTTCAGCTGTTTCTTGCTGTAGCCTTGACCAACTCCCTGTGCTATTCGTCTTCCCTCACTGCCTTGATACTCAGATTAGCTCTCTGATCCCAACACTAGTGCTTGGCCTGTGGAGACACGGTGGCACATATTGACTATTGGATATGAGTCATTTCTTTAATCTTGCCTTCAGACCTGCACCGCTCTTGTGCTGATGACTGAATCCCTTTGCAGTCCTCTGTAAAGACATTATATGCAATTAAAAAAGGGACAGTGCTATTTGGATTCTCTAGACAGTGGCTGCAGGTGTCTCGGTTCCTTTCATTAGACTAAATTGTTCAGAGCTGAAGTGGGACAAGTCATCCAAGAAAAAGTGTACTTGACTGGCTTGCCACTGTCAATAACATTACAGCTCAAGAGGAAATTGTACTGGTGAGGAAGAAGGAGCATTAGATGGTAGCTGGATCTTATATTGCTACATTAAGAGAGATGCATAGGCAAATACAATCTCACAAACTTGCACGAAGTGCATGAAGCCGTATTTGCTCTCCATGGTCTTTGTGCATCAAACCTGTCCCTCTGTGCACCTCTTGAAAGATGTAAAGGAACCTCTGAGGAGACACCCAGAGCTTCATGGACAGTGTAAATGCTGAACAAAATAAAGAGACGTACCTCATATACCCAAAGCCATCAGTATGTTCCCCTTGGTTCCTGGCAATGGTGTTTCATCAGGATTAGCAATTGTAAGACCAGAAATCCTTATGAATGTGTCCTCACCCTGTAATATATCAAGACAGCATCACAAAAGCGTTTGTTGGGCAATGACAAGTCCAAAGCATAAACCACCATAAAGAAAGACTGCTAGAATGCAAGTAGCTTATTATACAGCACATTATCTATTTAAGTAAGAGGGTTAGTGACTGTTTCAGAAGTCAGGAATGCCTACTCTTGATAGCATTCATTAACAAATATATTTGCATTTGTGTAGTAAGGTAAATGGCACAAGGAAGAATTTCGGGAATTTATACCCAGTGGTATAAATAATCCTGAGACGGTCTCACAGAACCAAACACAACTGGAGTTAGAAAGGCATTAGTCTAATTGTTGGAAGTAGACAATTAAAGTACCTATTGTTTTTATGTCTGAGAAGCGTACTTGACCAAATGACTGTGTGAAAAATTCAGTGCTGAAAGCATTCAAAACAAATACTGCTGGATAAGGGCTACTATTAATCTGCATCTTACCTAATATAGAGAAATCCCTATTTTACTATTCATCTCATTTGACTCTTTAGAACTTTTCCAACCACTTATTCCCTAACTTTTCCAAATTCCGCCTGTTTCAAAATCCAGCACCCACTGTAATCAAAGATGTGTTTCAAATCTCTAGCAGCCCCATTCATTTCCTCTGATGCATATTACACGTTTCTTTACAGGGTAAATTTGGCAGAGGATGATCTTGTTACCCCATAGACAATCCTATTTCCCAGATACACTCTCTTCAGTACAATTTTACCAATAACCCTGTTAAGGATCACCTCACTCTCACCTTTGGATCATTTTATAAGTGAATCATATAAAGTCTACATCTCCCCTCTGGAGAACGATAATGGCTTTACCAGTCAGCAGCTGAAATATTGCACTAAACTACTCTCAAATCTTTGAGGCTCGTATTACAATGAGCCATTGTTATACTTACTAATTAAGCAATATATTTTGAAGGAAGGAGTTGGAAGGAGGGACAAGTAAACCAGGAATTACCACAAAAGCGAGAGATGAATGGTCAATTTACCTGCAGCAGGAGGCAATGCTTGATGTTCCATTAAGAGACATTAAACTTCTTGGTTAATTATAAGAAACATGTGAAGGAGGAAATTTCTTAGTGAGCTCAATGGGACATTGATTAAGCCAAAATCCTAAGATACCCATCCTCAGTGCAGGTGAAGCATTAATTTTAAGGAAAAACTCTCTTTTACTCAATTGTATTCCACAAAAGCTTCAATAGAGTGAAAAGTATTCACCCTGTTAAAACTTATACTGGTGTATCATTTATCTTAGCCTTGTGTATCTCTTTAAGGCATCCTGTAAATAAACATAAATACCAAAAGCTCTGTTCTGTTGCAAACTATGATATCTAACTCTTCTACATATGCTTAGAGACATCACAACACTCTGCTTACTTTTAAAAACTCTACTTTTTTAAAAACCAGTTGTATTTATGCACAATCTCTACACTGTATTTTACTCTGAAGGTACTATATATGGATACTGGAAGGATACTAGAAATGTAATCTGGCCACCACATCACAAATATGTCTAGATGCCACTATAGGGTGATCAAGATAAACAGTTTAACTGGGATAACTGTGCTATAGGAAATCTCACATGACCTTCTGAAAGTAAGAAAATGAAAACAAGAGTGGACATTTTACCTTTAAGTACAAAAGAATGTTTATGGAGACTTACAATTTATCAGTAATTAGGGGCAAATTTAAGAAAAATATTTTGTCTGCAAGGTGTTAAATACTCTTTTCAAATTCAAGTCTTCAATTATTGTGTTGTGAGTGTTAGGAGAGGTGAAGGATAAAAGTTTCATCTGCTCTGGAGTGACCATACATTTTCAATGGTAAATGGAAAACCAAGTACTAGAGAAACTTGCCTTTCCTAAGTAGGGGTGGAAGGAAAGCTTTTGTGACAGAATGCTAAACAAGTTCGTTTTGTTAGATAAAATGTGAAAGAGGTGAATTCTGTCCTGGAGAAGCAAGAGTGCACCCATAAAGAAAAAGGGAGTTCATACTTCCAGCAGGTTTTCACCATATAGATTCCCCAATGCTAAATGCATGACACCAGCAGGAGCAATTTCCATTTTAGGAGAATCTTTACATTAAATTATGATTACTTTTAGCCTTCTAGGCTTCACTTAAATGATGGGTATGTATTTTCTGGTTGTATCAATCTGGGTTTTGTGCTGTTCCACATTTCCCAAGAACATTGTAACGTAAGATTTTTCTTTCAGCTTGAATGCATGTGGATAACCCTACCAGGAATCTCATTAAGACCCAAAGTGGACAGATTGAAGCCACACAACTTCCTTTTCCCCAGCTGAGTGAATACGCTGACCATGAGCAACTGATGTGCAGGCAATCTACTCACTTGTCAGTAATACTAAGATTTTTCGAGGGAAAAGCAGAATTCCAAAGCAGAATGACTTTGAGGATTCTGTCTCTGCCCTTATTAGATGAAAATGGGATGTATTTCTCAGAGAGATGCATACCAGTGTTATCTTTCTGGCCCAGTAATCATACACAATTACAATTTACGCTACCCACAAAAATGTAAGTAATACAAAGCTTTGTTGTTCACAAAAGCAAGGGTCTACAGTTTGACATTTGACTCTAGCTTGTCATGCTGATCAAAAAAAACGAGCATGAATACCTCAAATGTTGCAAGCAGGGAGAGGAGCAGAGAGGTGGAAGCAGTCAGCAGCTTCCAAGGCTGAGCTGCCCTGTAGCTGGCACAAAATGTGTTCTGCAGTGAGAACGGAACAAGACGAGCGGATCAGAACATGGATAGTCTTGTCTTTGTCATTTTGTTTCTGTCTACCAAAAAAAATACAGTTTTCACTATATCACAACAAAAATATGTGCCACCTTCCCTCGCATCATTGGGTGTGAAGAAACGTTCCTTGCAGCAGGGGATGAAAAGGGCACTCAAAGAATTGCAGCTATGTGCACTCCACCACCCCCACCCACAGAGCCAATGATACCGAAGGGAAGAAGACAGCCAAGGACATTAAGGAGCCAGAGACATCAAGAATCTATGAAGTCAAGAGCAGAGGAAGAAGAAAGCCCAAGTGAGACATTGCTGGAATCACAGAATGTTAGGGGTTGAAAGGGACCTTGAAATATAACATCTGTTTCGATTTACTCTCTTCTCCTGTTCTCTTCTCTACTCTTTTTGTGCAGCATATATTAACTTTACTAAACTTGTGTTGTGCAGGCCTGTGGTGTAAGTCTCCTTAATTTGGTCCAAGCAAATCCAAAAACCTTCATCTTTGTTTCTCTAATAGGTCAGGACTTGACCCACTTTAACTTCAAAACCTCCTGGACTGTGATTTATGTTTCCAATGCTCAATACCTGGGACTTCCTAGATTAGAAAAATAGTGCAGTGACAGCTGTTAACAGACTTCTAGAGTGAAAAATGTTGTATGACTTACAGAAATGAGGAAAGATGGATGACTACATGTCTTATTTTGGATGTCAGACTGGTATGGAAAACAGGAACTACTATTTAAAGAACATGATGCTAGTTTCACCATTGAAAACAATTATTGGTTTCAGGTGAGAGGAGAAAATAAGGAAAACCAGAAATGAAGAAATTCATTACAACTGATCCTAACATCACTGTTAATTTATTAAACTCACTCGCATGTTGAGTTTGTTGCCTTTCAAAAAAACTGTAATAGCAGCAATTCTTCCTTTAAGGAGAGACAAGCATCATCACTTACCACAATGATTGCTCATTATGGATAGTATTTGTTGTAATCATAACTTTACCAAAAACATATTCTTAGTAAGGACTGAATGATCACAGAATGTTAAAGACTGAAAGGGACCTTGAAAGATTATTTAGTCCAATTCCCCTGACATAGCAGGGTTACCTAGATCAAGTCACACAGGAACATGTTCAGCTGAGTTTTAAACATCTCCAGAGGAGACTCCACAGCCTCTCTGGGCAGCCCCTTCCAGTGCTCTGTCACCCTCACCATAAGGAAGTTTCCTCTCAACTTTATGTGAAAACCTCCTCTGTTCCAGCTGATACCCACTGTCCCTTGTCCTTTCACTGGGTGACAGCGAGCAGAGCCTGGCTCCTTCCACCTGACACCAGCCCTTGCCATATTGATCAACATTCATGAGGCCACTCCTCAGTCTCCTTTTTTCCAAGCTAAAGAGACCCAGCTCCTTCAGCCTTTCCTCACAAGGGAGATGGCTCCACTCCCTTATGAAGTTGTCTGTTTCTTCAGTTATCTTGCAGATATCAAGCATGCTGATGTTTTTGGTGGATTTTTCTGCTTTTTGAACGATTCAGTAAAGCACAGAACTACTATCAAGGAAACAGCGATTTCATTAATTGCATTAAATTTACAATTATGTAAGAAATATGTAACGACTTATAAATTAACTGCGTATCAGACATTGAATGATAGTGTTTCTATTTTGTACCTCACAGATAAAAGGTTTATTCATGTGAAAATTCAACACGAGCTTCCTTCTGAATGAAGAAGAGCAGGGATTTTTTTAAAAAGTCTGTGGGACTCTAGAAACAGTATGTTATCATTACACAGGCAATTCAATTAAAGTAATCTTTTGAGATTTAATAACTACTTTCTGTAATGATCATAACTGTGGGAATGGAAGATACAAAGTGTACAATTTTATTGCAATATTTTACACTCTGTTTTACTCTGCTGCTCTACTAATTTATAAGCTATATGTTCAAGACAGAAAAAAAGAAGCAAACTCAATTATAAACTATGCAGCACAAGGGATATTCTGCTTTATATTTATTCTGATCTAATTCCAAATATAGAAAATGGGTTTTATATCCTTAAACATAGCACACCAATCATTTAGGGCCAGAAAATGGTCTTCTGTGTAAAGACACAGAATATATTTAGTCCAGCATTTTAAGTGTAGCTTTGCGTGGAAGCAGTGGCAAAAGCAGCAACCCAAGAGGAAGCATGAAAAAAGCCCAAATATGAAAACCAATCTCTGAAAATTCCTAATACAGAGGTGAGTCAAAGATGGATTCTGGGCTGAGGAAATCACGTCACATTACCCAGAAGGAAAAATCTATATATTCACTTTTTCTGTGAGTATGAAGTTAGTGGCCAATTTGTATGTTATCTAACCCAGCGCCAACCATCTATTGATGGTTCAGGAAGTGTATTACTTCACAACTAGAAGTTTGGCAATGGAATGATTACATAGTACAGAAAATTCAAAATAGCTTTACTTTCCTATGAAACACTGCTACCTCTTATTTTGTCCTTCCTCTGTCTCCTGCTGTGCCCTTCTGTCCTCACTCTCTTATTATACTTTCTATGCCCTTCTCTTCAGTACTTCTCTACTGTTTCACTCTTCAGCCTTCATTGTCCCCCATTCCCTGTCCTGTATCTTCCTCCATAATTCTCCATGGGTACATTTGATAACCCTATCTCTACATCAGACGGTAGCTGACTGCTTAGCTGACTGACCACGTGTGCTCAATGGCCATCCCAAATAGGCTCACCCACATGCCCACCCTTACTGAATATGCATGAAGTGTCCTAGGCACTCCTGGAAGCAAACAAAGCTGTATCATGGCACAAATGCATCCCACAGTCTGTCAGACACATTTGAGGCAGCTTCATCTTACTTTGGACAAATACTGTGGTAACAGCTAGACAAAGTCTGTGCCGCACAGAGACCTCAGAAAGAGAATCTCCCATGTTTCTTTAGCATGGCAGAGAAGACAAGAAGGAAGACTGAAGAACTGAGAATTCAGTCAGACAGGAAAAAAAACCTTAAAAGATGGGAAATGAATAAAATACTTCAAAGCCAGTTCCTATATCCTGGCCTGGGCAGCAGCAGAAGGTACAAAGTACAATGCACTCACCTCCTTTCTGAGAGCAGCAATATCAGGCAGTTCTGGGAGGGATTATCAAGAAAAGCTTTTGAAGTGCTCCCTACTGCCAGGAGCTCACTTTAGTAACTCACTTTCACTCCCAACATCCAAAAAAAAAGAAAGGATGGATTAGAATTATCTAATTATATCCATTATATGTATTATTAGATACAAGAAATTACATCAATGAGTTTTGAACACGTGCCACACAAGACATACCTGTAACTCAGAAAGGAGTCAACGGAAAAGAAATATGAAATAAAGGCTGCTCACTGTCTTCTGCTGGAAAACATGGGATGCATGAAACAAAATGAGCTATTTCATCACACAGGATGTATTATGCTGCAGAACTCAGTTTAGGTTTAGGAGTCGACAGAGATTCAAAAAGCAATTAGACAAACCAATGAATGTTATCTAGGAAAGGGTGTGAAACACAGCAGCATCCTCTCTGACTTCAGAAGACTGGGAGATGAGACTTACATGTCCTTGTCTTCTCTAAGCTTCCTGAACAGCTAGCAGTTACTGTAACACACAGAATGACTACTGACCCCATGTTCTCTCCTCATGCTTTGAAACTCGAATGGAATTAACACATTATGTTTTACACAGCTGAGAAGTTTTGCTTATACAGCAAACAAGTTCCTGAGTAGTTACTAGCTCCTTCATAGAATCATCAGGGATTGGAAGGGACCTCGAAAGATCATCTAGTCCAATCCTCCTGACACAGCAGGACACCCCAACCAGGTCCAGGTGGATTTAAAACATTTCCAGAAAAGGAGACTCCACAATCCCCACCCCCCTAGGCAGCCCCCTGCAGCGCCCCATCACCCTCCCTGGGAAAAAGTTATAGAATTCTCTCCAACCTTGATCACATTTTCAGAATGAACATCTTGGAGCAAAAATATTTCCTAAGCACAAATCATCCAGCTCAGCATCTGAGAAAAGGGAGCATGTAAAACAGAGTCAGCGTTGGCTTGGCATCTTTTATGAGACTGCTGATACCCTTTTCACTGCAGAGCTATGATGGTTATATCATTTTGCAAAGAAGTGATATTCAAGAGTCCTTGTGTGTACTCCCAACTGATCTGCAAAAGATACAAAAATTATAATCCTACTATCCAGAAGAGAGTGATGGTATCACAGAAGCTCACAAGAGGCATGGATAAAATCTTCTATCAGTAGGAAGAGAATACAATCACTTATCAGATAGGAAGTCTAATACAACCCATATGTTTTCAATGTCATACCCAGGCAAAAAAAAAAAAAAAACACAAAGCAAAGACCAGAAAGAAAATGTGAGATCTGCAAATCTGGCTTAAGTTTGTCAAATTTACTCATGCCCTTACAGAGGTATTGAATGAATGCGTTCCTTCCTCGTAATGGCAACAGAAGCAACGAGAAGGTGTGGGGTTTGGGTCTCCACCACAATTATTGTGCTGCTGAGAATACCAGTGACTCTAAAAGATCAGATCTTCAATCTTGTTAGTGTTCTTTAATGATTCATCTAAATAATATATTTTTGTCCTTGAATATTTCATTTACTTTTGTGATCAAGTTACATAACGCACACTTCACATTGCACAGCCTGCCGATCCTTCAGCAAATTATGTACATATTTTCCTAGTCAAATTGTTATGCATATGATAGATCAATTTGCATATTTTAATAATCAGGATGCATAATTTACTACTTCGTTCTGCATATTTTAGTAGCAAAGATCTACATTTTTTTGATCCTTTTCTTTTTCCAGAGTTTCAGCTGAGTGCACCTTCCACAATGAGCTACTGTACACACATTAACTGTTAACATTTTGCAAAGCTTTATTTAATAGAGTATGTATTGGAGGAGTTGGGTGTCTCTTACCATGTTGCCGAGCTGCATACCTCACCAGCTGAACATGCTTTATTACTAGGCAAGGAAGCAGTGAATGCAGCACCCGAGTGCATGACATGCCTCTCGAGTAAGCCTCTATTTAATAAAATAGTTCAGAGTGAGCAACTCATTCCTCCCCTCAAAAGGCATCTGCAAGGCTGAGGCGAGTACTTGTTGAGATCAGAGAAAAGGCTCTGATAGACTTCTGTAATACATCTTGAAGTGCCTCCGTGACTCTGCTTTTCTTTTCATGTTCTGAGTGGAGAGCTTAGAAGTCCCTCTGCTCTCAACACAGGATCTAGACAACACCTAATGTGTACAGTACCTCCTTTCTTGTGCAAGTACAATGCCCTGTACAAGAGCATGATAGAAAAAGAAGGCAAATTGAAAAACAACTCCACGACTTTTCTTCCACACCCCTCAATACTGCATGAACTACCTCACGCTTCAGATAATCCTTGCTCTCACCAAATCCTTAACACTCCCTGTAAGCGGCTGCAGCTGTTTTGTGCATTTGTCAGAGAGAGTTTCACAGCTCATGAAGTGTATTTTCAGCCTGAACCAAACTTGCCTATGACAGTCATGAAGGGTCATTCATGTTATGCAATTGTTCATGGGGTTTGAACTGGGCTTTGAGGCCACACATCCATAAATTAAGAGAAGTATGCTAATATAAACTGTGTAAATACCTTTGCAAAACATTTTTAGTTTGCTACATTAACCCAATCATCCTTTAGACAGTACTGAATACTGCCTTTAACTTCTGTACAATAATCCTAGCAGGGATCAGTATTTTAAGAAATGTTGGATTTGTAGGAAGCTGTTCCCACAAATTGTGGAATATAAGAAAATAACTTCTGATAGGAGTAACATCGCAGCACATGATTGGCCAAACAAAGGCTTCTATGTTTTTTTTGATAACCAAAACTATGTAATACCTTAGAAGGAAATCAGGAACTCAAAAATATCAATCAATGAACAGAGAACACCCAACAATTCTTTCTAATTTCACAGTAGCTTCAATAGTCTGAAAATCTGGACAGGAGCCAGCATCAAGCCCCACCTCAGCCTATGTTAGTCCTTTATTTACAAAATTGTTAAATAAATAGGGATGATAATGTGCAGTAGTCTTCATCTTTAGAATCAAGCCTAAGTAGCTCTAAAAACTTTCCTGCAGTGTAATTCACCCCCTGCTCAGAGCGTGCAACCCACACCTAACTGAACACGTCACACATCATCTACTATCTGTATCCACTTTTCAACTAAATTTTAACTGCTGCATGTGTACATAATCATTGCTTGCTCCAGTAAAGAAATGTAAGTGTACTAAGTACTTTGAGAGACAGGTTTCCACAGAATGCCAAGGACCGGGCTCTTACCTTGGACTACCATGTGTTATCCTACAAACAGCTACAGCCCAGTAGAGCTCCTGAAGATGAAGCTCCAGTAGTCCTCATTGATAGGCACCACAAACATTTGGAAGTGAGCCTGTTGAAAGTTTGTCAGTAGTGTAATGATTATGTCTTTTAAAACATCTACACATGCTTAAAATTATTCTTCCCCTGTTTCTTTTATGCTTTCAACCCAAGCTTCAAGTAAAGGACAACCCTTGTGCCAATGTCAAAATCAGCCCAAGGCTGTGTGGATGACATCACAATTCGTGTCTTTTTCATGTTATTTTTAATTGGGTGATGCTCAGATGATACATGATGCTGACATGCCAGCCTTTTATTAATTAGGAATATATATCTTTCTCTGAAGTATTTGTCTGCACATTGAGAGAGCTATTAAGTCTCTTCAACAGCCTACCACATAATTATACATTGAGGAGAGAGAAAAAGTGTTCCATCCAGAAACACGTCCATGCTCTTAAAAGGCATCCCAAGCCAATAACACAGGAGGAGTGCTAGGAAGAGGAGGATGTGAGCCTAACAAGCCTTCCAGAAAGAATAAATGGGATTAAGATATATTAAATGTAAATGGAATTCCATTTTTAGTATGTGGTCAGTGATGTATGAGCTCAGAACTGAACTCATACTGCATGAAAAATAGGAATGGCTGGAAATCAGCTGCACTACCAAATGGAAAATCTCAGAATAAAGCACCACTACTGCTCAGCTCAGCAGATTTACATAGGGAAGAGATCATTTTTTCTTTCAGCAACTTGCATCTATTTTGCTCAGCCTAGCGGTATGCATCAAGTATTTCAACTTGGGTGCCAAAAATCACTTGAAATGGAAAATGTGCATCGTAAACCAACAAAAGGAAATGGGAAGACTAAGATCAAAGTAAGTGTCTACCGCATTTAAGTAAATCAAACCATCATGCAGAAATAAGAGCGTTGCTTAGAGGTGAAATGTATATTTTAGCACCTCTAACAAATCTGTTTTGTTACAGATAACACATTCAGGTTGGAAAATTATAACCTAGATGTTGACCTTTAAGTACTCAGCCTGAAAACCTCATGTGTGCATGTTCATTGTAATCTTTGATTTAAATGGGCTGGAACCAGTTTGTGACGATTTTTGTCACAAATGAAGATTATTTTAGACATTTATTTATAAGGACACGTGTAATTCTTTCGAAAAATACACGGTATTAGATGTTCCTCATTACCACTTCTCATTGGACTCTATGAAAGCTAATGAGAACACTGGCTTTCTCATTTCTTTAAAGGTAATGAAACAACATCAATAAATCCTCATGGCCATTTCATATTCAACTCTATCTACATTTATCCCTCTTTCAATATTAAAGCTTGAAAGGTTCAAAATAGGTTTCTCTCTCAGAAGTCAATTTTAAACTGAATTGCTGTCTGGGCTTTTCAATCCTATGTAAAACTGACCATTTCTCTTCAAAAGCCAAAGTTGAGAGTTGACTTTTGTCCCCATCAGAAAACTTGTTTATTTCAATAACATTTATTTTCTAGTTGACGAAAGAGCTCCCAAATCAGGTTCACTATTCCAGGCCATGGGAAGTTCACCTGCAACACCGTGTGTACTCACCTGTATCAGAGTGAATGCAAAACATGATTTTTTTTCCAGTTTAAGTAAAAGAATGTAAAATGAGTTTGATCACACAAATCACGCACATCATTCTACTAGATTCAATTAGAATCCAGCCTTTAAATGGAGCTTTGTGTCCTCTGAATTGCCCTTCCATAGGCCATAATACCCTATTTCATCACCATGATGTTCAATTACATCATGCCTTTTAACAGAGGGCATTGGGAAGTCACACTGCTCTTCCCTAAATATGAGTTAAGAGTTAATTTTAGCCCCTTGGAAATGCAGAAACCACCAAAATATGCTCACGATGTAGGATGTATGTCCCTAAGTGGCTCTCCAATAGGAAGAGGATCATCACTTCTAGATTCTTGCAGTAAATGGTAACTAAGTGGATGCTTAGCATGCAGAAGCCCTAACCATAAGATGAGCTAAAAGGCAGCAATGGCAGCTAATATGCACACGAAAGCGCAAGTGAGAGGAATTTCTTTTGTATTTTCTAAGCATTTACAGGGCTAGCTGTCATCTTGCATGATTTTTAAATTAAGAGATCAGTTTCTCTGTTGAAAACACCTCAGAGAAAGCAGGAAAGACTTTAGAATTATTTGTAAAAAGTGAAGAAATAAGGCACCCTCATTTCAAAATTTTAAAAGTGGAAATAATGGGGAATTTAGATCCCCAGTTTCTGAGCATAGTTACATCACTCAGTGCAATCGTATCTTCATACATATGGAAATCAGCCTTCACATACATAAATTATCTGGTATGCAAGTGAAGCCCAGAAACTTATCATACACTACTTCTCAACACTTCATAGAGGAGACCCTTGAGAATTGCCAAGAAGCTCCGATCTTTGACAGGCACCACAGAAGCAAAATTTATTTGCTATCTTTGTGCATGGCACTTCAGACATGCAGGTAGTACAGCTCTTACCTTTTATTTTATTTAAAAAAAAAGCTATTGTAGGGCATCCTACAAGACTTTTAAAGGGTTTTGTACCTTTAGGGACAACCAATTTTGTTAACTTCACAGATACAGAGCCCGTTTATCATTTATAAATCGTGCTTTCAGTGCTATGGAAATGACTCATGCTGAGTCACCCAAAATAACTCAGAGATACTGCACAACAAAGGAGTGAATACTAGAAGAAATGTTTATTTCTGAATTATTACACTGCTTGAATTCAGGTTTTCTTTTGCCATGCAAGAAAACAGAAAGTTTGGTATTTACAACATCTTCAAGGTGCTCAGCATGTATAGAAATGACAAAGTAGAAAACAAATTTGATGAAAATATGTAAAAGGTGAGGACTACTCAGAACAAAGGGAACAAGGAAATTCTGACTGAATAATCCTTCTCTGCAACTATTTGTTCCTCTTTACTGTCAATCTGTACAAATGTTGTCTTGAAAGAGTTTTCACTGGGAAGCTTTCCTAATCTAAGATATGATTTCTCATCTAAATGAAAAGAAAACAATAGGAGTGACCCAAATCTGTGTACTCTGGACTCTGGCACTTGCATCCAAGATAAGGACTGAGCTACTAGAGACTTGGGTAATCTGAAAAAACACACTAATGAAATTTTTCAGAGATTGTGACTTTTCCAAATGCAGAACAGCAGCATGAGCTTCATCTGTTTTCCCTCCCTCTCATTTCTCTGAATGAAACCCCTTACCAAAACTCTTCTAAGGAGATGCTGAAAACGGGGTAGAATACAGAAAATTGAGCACGTGACTAGAACTGCTTCCCTTAATTTACCTCTAAATTGGGTTTTCAGTGATAAAATTATCTTTCATTAAAAGAAATACTTGCTAAAGGATTTTCCTCCACCTACCTTCCCCTCCTCAACAACAGGACATTTCCAGAAGGCAACAGAAGGAACTGCACCCAGAACTGTTTTTTGTGACAGAAATCAAAAAGACAAGACCGCATGCTAATGAGTTCTTTTCTCTGAAAATGAGCTCATTAGTGCTCATTTTCCTCTGCTTTTAATCTGTTCTTCAAGTATGTGTCATCTCTAAACATTTCCAAAGGTATTTCACCAATCTGCAGCAAAAGCAAAGTTAAGAAATTGACTCCCATGCCTCTAAAGAAAAGCACGGTCATGATTCAGCCACAAAGATGGGAATTTAATTATTGAATTGAGGAAAGCAGGGATGGGCCATGGGACAGAGAAGTGAACTGGGAAAACATATGAAATTATATGAAGGGAAAGAAAAAGAAAAGCCAGGAAGACACAGATATTATATCTGTCCAATTAAATGCACAAAAAAACTACAACTTTCTACGAATTACAAGTATGAGCAAGCTCCTGTTGCTCTGTATACTAGCTGGACTGAGATTACTTTTAATGCAATAATTTACAGATAAAGAATTTAATTCAGGGCAAGTGAAGGATAATTTCTAAATAAACCTGAACTTGAAACTTGATTTTTCTTGGTTTGACTGCATCTGCTTTCCTCCACCATTCTAAGCACAGACAGCAATACAGCAGAGTATGCACTTACGTTGAAATCATTTTATTCACCTGTGGGAATTAAAGGAATTGATGGAATTACCTAATCTGTGATTCAACTCGTTCATCAAATAATTCAGTAAATCCTTTGCAGAGTCAAATACTACAATGTAAGTGATTCTATTCTTCATATTCTGAAGTTTGCTGCCTAGACCTTACATTGGAACTGTCTGTCAGTGTGTCTCTGAAGATATGTAGAACTTACAATCGTAACATTTTAATGACAAGGTGTTGAAACTTATTTTCCACACATTTACCAAGGGTCAAAACTAGGAATTACCTCATTTATGGCAAAAAATAAACCTGACAGAAATACCTCTAACTCCCGTTTTTCATAAAATAACCACATTCCTCTTGAACATGTTATTCAAAACCAACAACAGAGCTAACACCCTCCCCACCCCAAACACACAAACAAGAATTAAGTTAAATATGGAATGTTTGCTAGAGTCTTCAATGAATTTGGAATTGAATCCAGGTACATCAACAAGTTTCCTGGTGATATTAGGACCAAAATAGAGTCAGGAATACTGTGAAAAAAACATTGTTCACAATCACGAGGAAAGACTGCTCACACAGGCATGTAATTATAGGATGATGGGTTATGGTCTTAAATGAGAAAAGAGTAGATTTACACTGCACATTAGGAAAAAGTTCTTTCATGTGAGGGGGAGGATCATTGGAACTGATTGTTTTGGGAGGTGACAGAGGTCCCATCCCTGGAGACATTCAAGGTCAGACTTGCTGGGGCTCTGAGCAATCTGTTCCTGTTAGACATGTTCCTGCTTGTTGAAGGGGTTTGGACTAGATCATCTTTACAGGACCCTTCCATCCCAATTCATTCTATGATTGCTCTCATCCACATGAAAATCCAGAGGATTTTCTTTTCACTTGTGCCTACACAACCTCTGTTCGAGCTATTGTAGTACTAGCACATCACTTTTAAAACAGCTTCTGCTGAAAAAAGCCTCAGATCCAGGAACAATAATGCTGACAAATGCACACCTTCATCTCTTCCAGCTCGCAGCACATCTACAACATGCGTTAAGGGGCACTAATGTACTTTGGTACTTTGGCACCTTAAAGAACTATAGGAATTGCAAATTTTTACTTCTCTTAGCCAAGCTCATTATCCCGAGAAGCCCAGTGAAGATCAACTACATTGCTTTTATTCTTATAATCATTTATTTTACTATTTATTATTACATGCTGGTTAAAATTGGATGTATGCTCTGTATGGGTAAGTGACAAATAACACAATCACAGACTCACAGAATTATTGAGGCTGGAAAAGACTTCTGAGGTCATCCAGCCCAGCCTAGGATCTAACATCACCACAGCAGCCAGACCAGGGCACTAAGGGCCACATCCAGTCTGTCTTTAAACACCTCCAGGGATGAGGACTATACCACTGCTCTGCACAGTCCATTCCAGTGTCTGATCACCCTTTCCATGAGGAAAGACTTTCTAATATCTAACCTAACCCTCCCCTGGCATGGCTTGGGGCTCAGCCCTCATTTCCTACCACTAGTTGCCTGTGAGAAGACCCAACCCCCCACCTGTCTACAACTTCTGGGGAGTTATAGAGGATGCTAAGGTCCCACCTGAGTTTTCTCTTCTCCAGGCTGAACAACCCCAGCTCCCTCAGCCTCTTTTCATAAAACTTTCCCTTTAGTCCCTTCACCAGCCTCTATGCTCTCCTCTAGACCTATTCCAGCCCCTCACTTTATTTCTTGAAGTGAGTGGCCCAGAACTGCCCCCAGTACTCAAGAGGAGGCCTCACCAGTGCCCAGTACAGAATTATGTCCCTAGTCCTGCTGGCCACGCTATTCCTGATACAAACCAGGATGCCATTGGCCTTTCATGCCACCTGGGCACCCTGCTGGCTCATGTTTAGCCACGTTTATTTTCTTTACTAGTCCTCACAAACAGGCTCCTATTTTACACAAACTAGCATTTCCTATTAACATTGCTCTCAGTATTTACACATACAACTCAACAGTTTATGAGAACCCATGATACAGAAAATCAGCTTAAAGGCTATCAGAAGAAAAAGTGACCTTTGATGCCGGAAACCATTGGTGATTTCTCCACCTCTGCACAGATGTATGATGCAGTGTTTACTCGAGACTTTTTAATAACAAGTGCTTTTTCTTTAAAATACAGGAGTTGTGTGTGAATATACTTAGACTTAGAAATCCTTTCCATTATTATAGGACTACTGAAGTGAAAGATACCAAAGAACAAGGCTATGTATTTTCCAAAGCAAAAAATTCATTTCAAAAATCAAGTTCAGTACTTCACTGAATACACTAAACACTGCTCTGTTTCACTCTATCAGTCTGCAGCAGAAGGGTTCCTTCAAAAGTGAAAACAGTCTTTTCAGGGTTTTGCCTCAACCACAACATCCAAAGGAAGGCAGAACAGGATTTTACTGCATATCACATCAAATATACAGCTTATTTGCTTGGTAAACTCTTCCTCAATTTCCCTCAAAGTGAAAAGAAACATATAGTGTAAAACAAAAGCTATCTTTCATTAGGGTTTTATGATTTCATGTAAGAACTCAAAGTTGGAGAAACATCATCCATTAGTCAGTCAAGATCAGTGTTCTCTAACACTGATTATTTCCACAGTGTTTATTTCCACAGTTTCTGGCTGCTTACTCAAGCATCAGAGGTAGAATGGTTCCTCCACTGACCCCAGTTTAGAAAATAAGTTGTCTATAAAAACCTCCAACTACATAACCAGGGATATCCAAATAGTTCTATCTTTGTGTCTCAAATCACTTTTGTAGGAATCCTTTGTGTTTCTGTGAACCGCTTACTCTAGTGAATTTAGTAGTCAGCTTTTTTACGTTGTTCACAGGTACTTGAGGAACTTTCAGAAAACATTTCCAGGTTCAACACTTTACATAAAGCAATATTGTATGCTAACACACTTGACCTTACAATGCTACCGCAGCAATCAAAACACCGTTTATGAACCACTAAGATGACACCAGTATCAGTAGTTTCAGTAGTTTCCCTAAATACACATTTAAGTCCTACCTCGTACATGCCCAGTCACAAAAAAGACAGAGCGCAGCGCTTCAGCCAAGATGAGCAGAATCAAGTGTGCAAATTATTTCCTTCAGGAAGCAAAAGACTTACGCTAGAAGCTTGACTTTCCTGCAGAGAAAGTGAAAGACAGGTCCTCATAACCCAGAAAGAAAAAAAAAAAATAAACTAAACAAAAAAACCCCCAAGAGAGATAGGAGGAAACTAAGAACAGTGGTGTTCAACTTTGCAGTCTGCAAACTCACTACACGTTCTTCAGAAGCAGGGCTCCCTCTATGACAAGTTCAAGCACAAGAAAAGCCTTAGTCTACTAATCTTTGCCTTGCTCCCCAGGAATGGTCCCAGAATTGAAAGCTACCATGTAGATTGAGTCAAAAGCCTTTCAGTAGTCTGTGGACTTCAAAAATCCAAGCAATTATGAACGTAAGTAGAGGACAGATAAATATTCTTGGCAAGAAAGAATAGTCAAACAGATTTGTTCACTTAGAAATGTTCATGTGACTTGTCTGTGGAACATACAGTACGTGAAAAAACTAAACTGGATCATCAGCTTAATTCTTAAGTACCAGCACTTTCAGTTTTTTAACTTATGATTTTCAAAACATGAATGACTTTGTTAAAGGAGAACACGAGCACGGCAAATGAAGTGCCTGAAATAAAACTACTGCCAGTGCACCTTACAGTACCGAGGAGTCCTGACCTCATCTTTAATCTTTTACACTGAACGAACCTGATCTTCAGCTTGCTGCCATGAATAATTCACACATTCTCCAGTTCTTTACATGGAAAGAAAGTTTTCTTTTAGGAATTATTCCAGCGTGTAAAACTCAGGGAACTCAACTGCACAGTAAGATAGTCCTTTCAAAGCGGCATACAAAACTTGCTTTAACCATCACATTAGATCAATCTGTCCATGTCAGAATGACATCAATAAAGTCAGCATCCTGGTGCATGTCTGACTCTTATTTCCTGACTGATGTTTAAGGTTAAAAATAAAACTCATTCAACCAAAGCTGTGACAACAGGAATAACCGGCCTCAGGGGCATGGAAACTACCTGGTAGTTTTCTGACTGCTTTCACTATGCATTTTTGCTGTCATGTGTCACTGAGTTTTGCTCGGTACTGAACATATGACAAGGTCCATTCGCTTTGCTCTGTGGGCTCTCTTCTTGCCCGTCTTTCCTCAAGCCTCTGTCATTTCTCTTGGTTGTGTGGTGTAGTTGCATTTCCCACTCCCACACAGAGGCAGTTACATTGGCATTGCAAGTGCTAAGCACATTAAACCATCAAAGCTTTATCTTGACTGTAACATCAGTTGTACTACCACATGTTCTAGGAAGACAAACACCCAGTAAGTTGGGCTTTCTGAAGGTAAGATCTCATTAGTCAGTGACTGCTGAGGAAGTACCTTTCAACTCACTTTTTCTGCTGTTTACTCCATCTCTCAAGGAAACTACAGAAAACTGTGGTAAAACCCCCATCAGTGCCAGCAGGATCAGAACTTAATTCATAGTGTATGGATTGCATATAGAATTACCGGGAGAAGCTGGTTGTCAGCATCATGATACACGATGGCCCCATTCAATTCTCAGACTCATTTTATTACACTGTCTGTGATACTTCTATCGAAGCTAGTGAATTGGGGAACAGACAGAAGGCAGTAGGTAGGCAATTACACTGTCAAAGAGCTGATGGAGTTTATTTGGCCTTGCTTTGAGCCTGAGTACTAGGAATGTAAAACAGGTGATGTTTGAAAGATAAAGGAAGTGCCACTGCTACACAGTGACCCATTAAGATTCACAATTGAATTCTGAACAACAGTGAAATAAATAGCAACAGATTTCAGTGCTCACAAAATTTGTGTCTTTTTTTTTTAAATGCATTCATTTTGAATGCAAGCAACAGCAAAAAAATCTACAGCAGAGGACCCCAACAGACCTCTTGCTTGTAATTTCATACCATCGGCTGTGAACTCATCTGCTTATAAAGCTCATGGATTGCTCTTTTTCCTGCTTCTTTAAGTTCAGGAACACACACTAAGGACATTCATGGCACATTTCATTTTGGATCCCTCTCCTATCTACACAGATATTTTTCAAAGAAAATTAAAGCCCTCTTCTTCAAGAGGAAATCCATACTCTCTCGGCCCCCCCCAACTGCATTCCAAACACAGAAATAATCTTCTGATCAGAGCACAACAACTTCATCCTAAGGCATGGGTTATCCTCCAGGTGGATATTTGTTCACCAGGAGGGTATTTTTTCTGGGTTTTTGTGGCTGTATTTTCTCCGGGTTTTAAGCATCAGGCCGCAATGTTTAGCAGCTCCAGCAGAGGGCAATACAATTAAGGCATTTATGAAAGTCCTGTGCAGGCAGTTGCAGAGCAATCTCCCGCAAGCCTCAGGTTTTGTGGTTGCTCTGGGTTTGGATCTCCGTGTTAGACTTCTTTTTTAATATTAGAATTGCTATTGATTCCAGAAACGTTTATACGGTTTATTTCTCTTTTACCATCCTAAATGCACAGGTACGCTCTCAATACCTGAAAACATCTCTCTGGAAAATCAAAACACAGCCCCACCATTTTTTTGTCCTCGGTTCCCTATCTGAATGTAAATGTGGTTACAGTACAGCAAAAGCTTCACATGAATATGGAGTTTTAAAAAGAGTCTCCGAGGTACCTCTCAAAATGGATTAATGGGCAAATTGGAAGCAAATCAATTGAAAGTACATGATGAATGTTACTTAATTCACTCTATGGCTTTTCAATTCACATACATTCATCGGCGCAGGCAGGCACTCACACACATATGAAATGAACCCTCCCTTTCAAAGCCTAACTGCAGGGAAAGCAGCACTGGGAATGAGCATTAAAGCATTATTTTACAGTATGCAAGTTTATGGGTCACAAGAGATCAAGCAACGTTTGTAAGATTATCACACTGATAAGGCTCTGTGGTTTTATTTACTGAAGTCTAAACACATTTAGACACTTTGGAGTGTTAGAAAGATAACCAAAGCTCTAAAACAAGAACAGAACAGTCACCCAGAAGATTTTAGAAAATCTCATAATCCAACAAACTGTATTAGAGTTTCATAATTCACGAAGCAGCAATATCCCCTACTGAGCGTTATAACCAGTCAAGATAACACCAAGAACAGCTGGTATGTCTGTCAGAATGATTTCCCTCTCCTTGAGTGTAAAGAGACAAAGGTATAAAACAGCTGGAAAATATAAACACAGTATGACAGGCACAGTGTCACAATTAAAGCGCCAGGTGAGCTGAGTGCAAACCAGTAGCTTGTGTTACTTCTCTAATGTCTAACAAGACTCCTGCATGGATGGACATTACAGAATTACAGAATGTCAGGGATTCGAAGGGACCTTGAAAGGTCATCTAGTCCAACCCTCCTGCCAGAGCAGGGCCACCTACAACAGGTGACATCCAGATGGGTTTTGAACATCTTCACAACCCCCTGGAACAGCCTGTTCCAGGCCTCTGTCACACAGTGAAAAAGTTTTTCCTTATGTTTACATGGAAGCTCCTCTTCCCCAGCTTGCACCTGTTGCCCCTTGTCTTATCATTGGGCACCACTGAGCAGAGCCTGGCTCCATCCTCCTGACACCCACCATATTTATAAACACTAATGAAGTCACCTCTTAGTCTCCTTTTTTCCAAGCTAAAGAGACCCAGCTCCCTTAGCCTTTCCTCATCATGGAGATGCTCTACTCCCTTCATAATCTTTGTGACTCTGTGTTGGACTCTTTCCAGCAGTTCTATGTCCTTCTTGCACTGACAGCCCCAGAAACTGGACACAATATTCCAGATGTGGTCTCACTTGGGCAGAACAGAAAGGGAGGAGAACCTCTCTGGACCTACTAACCACAACCCTTCTAATCTACACCAGGATGCCACTGGCATTCTTGGCCACAGGAGCAATGTAGCTGGCTTATGGTCATCCTGCTGTCCACCAGCATCCCCAGGTGTCTTCCCCCTACACTGCTCTCCAGTAGGTCAGGACCCAACCCTTACTGGTAGCCAGGATTGTCCTTGCCCAGGTGCAGGACTCTACATTTGCCCTCACTGAATGTCATTCAATTTCTCCCTACCCAACTCTCCACCTTATCCAGGTCTCTCTGTATGGCAGTACAGCCCTCTGGTGCGTCAGTCACTCCTCCCTGCTTTGTAAAGCAGTAATGCATTTCTCTGTGTCTTTACATTTACTTCATAAAGGCAAAAAGAATGGTCTTGTGCCAAAAGCACTTTGTTGTAGCATTAAAATAATAAAAAACCTATATTTTGAGTCTTCTCATCATTGCTTTTATGGCAAAGCATTTGGCATCTTCACTGTACATAAAACAGCAGTGGTATTGCCTGTGTGCCTGCTGATGGTTTGTGCAGTAAGAGAAGACTGCAAGTTCTGCTCTGACTCAAACATTCACAATGAAAAGGCAGTCCATGGCCCCATCCTCCGATGAGAAAGAAGTAGCCTATGGCATATTAAT
The DNA here is from genome assembly GCA_013397515.1 of Upupa epops. Taxonomy (NCBI): domain Eukaryota; kingdom Metazoa; phylum Chordata; class Aves; order Bucerotiformes; family Upupidae; genus Upupa; species Upupa epops. The sequence continues at coordinate 35,403 of VZRI01007732.1, forward strand.
ATATAGATATTAAGATACACATACATACTGTACCATTTAAATACCATTTAAAGCTCAGCTGAGAGTTTTCAATGGTATTGTAATTTAAGCAGTAAAACACATCAATACACCAATGTTTTCAGAATACAGAAATCTCCTTTGCTCAAAATCTTTCTATTTTCTAGTACGACACAAAAAGGATGAGCATCTTCACCAGTGCGTCACAGGGCATATGATTCCACACAGGAAACTGCATGCTCTGTCTCCTTGCAATTCCTATTCATTTCCTCGTCAGACTGAGAAGAAAGGCTTGTGAAGAGAGAACTGATACCCCCTGCTTCTATCTCACCCCTATGCAGGTCATACAATTTAGCATCCACTTGCAACTGTAAAATGGCTTCGTTATTTTCACAGAGATAGCTATTATAGAAGGAAAAAGTTCCTTCTCTACCCCTGTTATCTGTAGTGTTCTGCCTGCTTTTGTTCACACAAAGAAACCAGAAAGAATTAGGTGACACAGTACATTACAGGTTCATGGGGGG
>VZRI01007732.1:35964-90918 GCA_013397515.1 Upupa epops
TGCCTTCCTTGTGCCAGAGAGTGACAAGAGTGGAACATAAAATTACCAAAATGCTTATCAGGGTAACTGTTAGCAAGAGAAGTAACAGTGCCCCAGAGTAAAACATTTTTTGATATTTGAGGAACAGTGAAGCACTGAGGCATCGGTGAAATTCCTGTTCTAGCAGGTCTTTTAAAGGTTGAGAAGGTTAAATATCTGAAAATAAAACAGCACAACCATTGATTTAAATCGTCCTGCTTTGGGCCAGGGAGATGGACTTGATATATAACATGATCTATAAATATCCAGCTATATTTCTCTAATTCCTACAGATCTTTGTCTTCAGGAAGATGCTAATTGAAGCAAAGGTTCTATTTTTTCCCCCTGTTACTGGGAATCTCACTCAGTCTCTTTCCTTTACTGAGACACATATTCTCATATATGCCTGACTGTGATCACAACTTAGTCTGAATCGGGGCATTTTTTAAAGAACCTTTTGGAAATTCGGTGCCCTTCAGGCCAGAGCACTTTTTAGATAAGGTTGTCATCAGTCAGCAGAGCTGCACATTTTAAAGCGTCATTCCTTTAGGAAACAGCACTAATTACTTTTAGACAAAATAATTTAGATTTCAGTTGAGGATGACCCTTCTGTTTCTAACATTTACTCCATGCTACTGCAAGCAGTACAGCTACCGTTAGATTTGGTTGCACATACACAGGAATCACACAGGGATGATTAATGGTGTCTGTTCATGTGGCATCACCAAAATTCCGCTTTCCTGTGCAGTGCAGCAGCAAAAAGATGATGTATTGTGAGGAGTTCAGAGTTCAGAAAATGCCATCTAAATTAATTACCGGTTTGGAAGGACTGATTCACGAAGCAAACTTGAAATAATTAAAGACAACCAGCTTTGCCTGAACAAGACTCGCCACTGAAGGATAAATGAATAATCAAACCCATATAAATATTTTAACACTGATAAAGTGATCTCTATTAAAAAGACAATATTTGCATACCATAACCATGCTGTGCGATCACAGGTCATGACACTTGCTTAAAATGAGATCTAACTGCAGCCCAAAAGGCAGAACTATACAGGAACTGAAAAACCCTATCAGCTCAGCATTAGCAGAATGGTAGTATAGGTCTGATCGGCAGCAACTTGCAGCAGTTCAGAATTAATAGTTACACAGTGGTGCCCCATGCGTGCAGGAACACAGCAAAAAGCAGTGGCGCCAGCTGAATTTTACAGGTATTAAGAATGAAACTTTACCCGCCTCCTCAGAAAGCAGCAGGGTGTACAATTTAAAAGGCCAGCCCATTTTGAGGATTTCAAAAACCACTCTGTATAACAAGGCTGAAAATTCACTGGCAATTCAACATGAACAAGGGCAACGTTAACAAAAAATAAAAGTTTTTCAAGTGGAATGGTGAAAAAAAATCACAAACCCAAAAGCCCAAAACCTTCAAGAGCTAAGTTAGAGCTGAAAGACTTTGTGCAGCTATAAAACACTGCTCCACACTCAGGCAGATGACAGTGAGAAAACCTTTGCTATAATATTCAGTGATATGCTACTTCTTTTGAATTTCACAAATTCCTGCTGCAGTTTACTTTGCTTACAGTAAATTACAAGTACTATTGCAAAAATGACATCTTGGGTTTAATAATAATGATCATCAATAATGGAAGAACTAAATGCACACCCAAATACATCCTTCTAACCATGGGAAACCATACATCAACACTCAAGACAATTGAATGTTGATCTGATTTTCTGCTTCATTGCAAGAGGGTTTTTTCCCCCTTATTCAGATGCAGAATATTTTTCACTCATGCTCATTTCAGTGATCCAGAAAATCCCCTTCCCCCCGCCCCCCCCCAAAAAAAATGGTCTGAGCATCTAGTGCTTGTATTTCATCCAACCCATTTGATTTAGAGCAGTAGTATTTTGTATAGCATAACATTTCCATACATTTTCATTTTAGTGGAGAATAATGTGATTGTTCATTTATGCTCTAACCAGTTAATGTAACTCACTAAAGTTTTATGCTTTATGGCTTTCTACATACAATTGTTTCCTTTACAAAAAGGTCTTAATGCTACAAGGACACATGCCTAGTAAAAAAGAATTTTACTAAAGGTTTAAAATAAAATCTTGCATTGTATTTAAATGTTAGAGTTGCCAAACCTGACTCAGCAACTACAAAGGTATGTGGTATGGTAGCTGAGTATGTTATACAAATATCGGGGAGTGTTATATGAATTTAGAGCATCATGGATGTAACTGCAATTGTTTGAGTACCCAAGTAAAGAGATCCTTGCTTTACTACCTCCCCCAGCTGCTGTGTATAGCTCTCACAAACTATGTGTCTCTTGATCAGTGCAGAATCCTCTGGCCCCCCCCAGATAGCTGTTCATTACAGGGGGTGACCCTGGCTCATTCATTTGCCTACTACTGCTGACTTCTCAGATATTTAAACAAGCTATTTCTCTAGTCTCAGTTGCCTAGTTTGAAGTGTCACATAAGGATGACATAGGAGGAGACATAAAAGGGAAACTAAACAGAAGCATGATTTCCCACATGTTTGAGTACTTTGTTTTTAGATAGTATAAATTCACAAGTTAAAGAAAAAAGAAGAATCATAGAATGCTTTGGGTTAAAAGGGACCTTCATAAGTCGTTCAGTCCATCCCTTCTGCAATGAGCAAGGACATAATCCACAGCTGATATCATCCACTCAGAATGGCTGATGAAAATAGTTACCCATATTTAAGTAAGATGGACTTCTGTTTCCAGTGGAAGTTAAAGAAGTCTCACAACACTGAGACATCCAACTGTAGCAGCTTTACACATAGTAACGTGATTAGTTAGGGCCCAGTTCCCTTCTCTGTGTGGTCATTGCTGCTCCAAATCACAGAACTAGTCAGGCAGGCACAGGTTCATGCAAGTCATAGCCCTGTAAACAGAATTTTTGTCATTCCTAGCAGATGACCATAGCATTTATGATGAAGTGACCCAACAGTGCCAGGTCTAGGGACCAGGCTGGACTTCCCAAGGCCTCAGACAAAAGGAGGCCACAGATCTAGCTGCAAGAAGTGACCAGTGACCATTGCCTCTCCTGCATTCTTACTAATTGTTAAGGCATTATTTGGACAGACAAACTCTGAATGCCACACATATGTATTCACAGATATATATATACAGGATGTCACCTTCTGCGGACAGCAGGAGGCTGAACGTAACAGGACACAACCATAAACAGTAGTGTACTTTTTGTCTAAATGTTCTTCAGAATAGCTGCTAACAGACACCTTTATGACTCAATCTCCTCCAAAAACAATAAGGCTTTGTCTTCTTCTCAAAAAATGTTGATGTTTCTAGTGAGTGGTTTATGCTATGAATTTCCCTTCTGCATCAATTATTCACCAGAATGAAACAATCTACTGGAGAGAAAGAAAAGAAAGCACCTCAGAGTATTCTTCCACCATCTGGTCTTTCCTAGCGATGTCTGTCAAATCACCTGCACTGAAGTACTGGGCTGCACAGCAAACGGAGCATTAGTTTTGGGGTTTTTTTTAATCTTCACTTGAGATTGGAATGGGTGAATCACAGAGGGTTCATCACACATAACCCATCTCTTGGGACACCTCTAAGTGCACGCTATTTCTTTCATTCACCAGTGCTGGAAAGGAGCACATTTGCTGCCGTCATTGTCCTTGTGACAGGTACGTGACTGAAGCCAGTAACACCGTACTGACAATATCAGCCAGTAATTCTTTTAAGCATCCAAAATACAAAGAACTGGGCCAGGGCAGGCAAAGTGAAATTTGCTCGTAAAGGTTACCATTACAGTATGATGTTGTTTTGATGTGTTTCAAAATGGACAGTTAATAATATTTCCCTCACAAAGGCAGAAAATCTGAGGAAGAGCAAGTGTTGACAGTATGAAGTCATTCAGAATATCTAAGACAACACAACATTACATGAAACACTGAGACAATGACATGGTGTAAACTGCAGGAATGGCATTGAATACAATGAAGAGCAGACAAGTACAAGGCAAAGGGCACTTGCAGAACTAATTTGACCATTTAAACGCATTGAAATAGATGAAACAATTGCCCATGGCACCTGTAAGAAAAATCAATGTGTGCTATCCACTGAGAAAGAATAGGATTTCACTAGATGGTCAAATTCGTATCAGAATTACAATTCTGTTAAATCAAACTACTCCTAATAACCCAAATTACCTCAATTATTGTAATTACATACATAAAATTGAGTAGTAACTGACTGTAAGTATTTGATTAGCAATGACAGCTCGTTGAAAACATCTCCTAATGTAAAGCAAAAATTAAAATATATAATACAACAGTTCAGATGTTTCTGAGAAAAGCTAGGGGAATGATACAAAAGTACTATTTCAATTCACTTCATAGGCCTAATCCACTAATAACTACAAGTGAAAAGCGAATGACATCAGACAAAATTATTTGTAGATTTAGCTCATTTCTTGAATTCTAGTATTGTGGTTATTGATAAAATCCTTAAGGACGCCTGTTGGTAAACACATCAGCTTGCACAATATAATTGACCAGAGGAAGAAAGAAGAGGGGGAGGTCAAGAAAATCTTCCCACCCCAAAAATTAATTTTTTACCTCCACATTACCAATAGTCAAATCTATTGTCCCGCCCTATTTGTCATTTTTGTTTGATTGCCAGTTTTCTATTACAGGTTGGAGAACCCATAAGCACATTCCAGACCTAATACATCACATTCCAGTAACTTGGTCGCACAGCCATGGAGCGATTCACAGTCTGCATTGACATTAACGTTCCTTTCTTATGTCTCCAACAGAGACTCTAACAAGAGTAGGATCAGTAAACCAGGAAACTGTTATGATGGTGATTGCAATAGGGAAGAGGAGGATGTAATTTTCCCCTATTCTTATACTCAAAAGATTACACTTGTGCTCCTTGAATGCTATGCAAAGAAATCAGTCATGTTGGCAAGAAGCAGAAATGTCTGAGAACAGTAATGTGTAAAGATATCAGACTCCTCTTGAACATACATACATATGCAACCACACACACTTTTAATTGGCACATTCTATCAGGACTCATTTGCAGTCAAAGTGTCAGCAATGCTAAATTTTTTCCAATGCAAATTCAAAGCAAAGCATCAACTGCAAAACTGCTGCAATCGAGCAGAAACTGGTTGGGTATTTTTTTCCCCAGTGCAATTTTCTGCCTTAATGGAGAAGCAGACATTAAAAGCTGGTTCACAGCATTCCAAGACTTTCTGCAATACTGTTAAATTTATTAGAATCACTGAATAATCCTGGCTGGAAAGGACTACTAGATCACTGAGTCGAACTATACCCACATCAACAAAAAATCTAAATACCTGATCAATGGAAAACCACTAAACAATCCCCTCCATGCTGCCAATCTAACATGTCATGAAGGCTGTTCCAGTTCCTCAACACTTCTTCTGTAAGGTACTTCTTCCTAAAATTTAATCTAAACCTCCCTTGCCTCAACTTCAGACCATTGCCCCTGTTTCTGTCATTAGTCAACAAGGAGAAGAGGCCAACAACCACCTCTCCACAACCTCCCCTCAGGCAGCTGCAGAAGGCAATGAGGTCCCCCATCAGCCTTGACCTGGCCAGCTCCCTCAGCCTTCCCTCATATGACTTGTTCTCTAGATCACTCATGAGCTTGGTAGCTCTGCTCTGGACCAGTTTCTGCATCAACATTTCTTTCCTATCATGAGGGGCCCAGAATTGAACACAGTACTCAAGATGAGGCCTCACAAGAGCTGAATACAAGGGCATGAGAACTTCCCTTCTCCTGCTGACCATGCTATTCCTGATCCAGGCACATGAGAACTGTTGGCCTTGCCCACCTGAGAACACTACTAGCTCATATACAGCTGGCTGTCTATCAGCATCCCACAGGTCCTTTTCTGCTGGGCATTTTTCCAGCCCTCATCCCCCAGCCTTATAAAAAGTGGAGATGCTGGGGATTGAACCCAGGACCTCATACATGCAAAGCATGCGCTCTACCACTGAGCTACACCCCCACCCCTAACATACAGTCACTGGGAAGAAGTCTGGGGTTCCCCTACTAAAAAAATCCCATAGATCACCTATACAAGAGGGGGTTGTGGTTCCCTTTCATTCCAATTTGAACAGAAGATTGTTTCAGCCAATCAAGTAACTGAGTATTATCTCTATCCTGTGGCATTTCACTTGGACTAACGCTAACAACAATCAACTTCTAAGAGAATTGAGGAAGGATATATGGTGGACAGTTTGTTAAAAGTTGGACCAGTTTATATAGGAATAAGTTTTACTTTTGTTAATGAACATAAAATGATCATTTTTCATTGACCACATCTGATTTCCTTAGTGGTTCAATCTTTCAGTTTATAGAACTTCATACACTGCAATTCCTCACCTGACATACAGGTCAATCAAATCAAAGCATGATCAGATAACTATCTTCTATATTTAAGAAACAGATCATGAACATTTGAATTACCAGCAAAGCAATTTCATTCATTCATAGTGAAGTCAGAAACATCCACTCTCTGTTGGGCAATTAGTGCTGTGAGCATCACAGAGGTGTCAGCTCTTTATAAACTTCAAAAATGCAACTACTTCTGCAAATGTCTAACCTAGGTGAAATGTGAGATGTGCATAAACATTTAACAAAATTCCAAATTCAGTGAACATTTTGGTTTGCCGTTTTTTTTAGACTTCTCTTGATGGGTGTCTTAAAAAGCTTCAAGACAGCAGTAGTCACCAGAGAATCAAACTCTCTTATACAGAGAATATCAGGATGCATGATTCATGGTATTAAACCCTGTAGTAGGATGCCTACAGCATTGTTTTTGTGCATGGAACTAATTTATGCCTGAATTTAGCAGAGATTCCTGAATTAAAAAGCTGTTCTACCCATAAATGGAAGGGGCTTGATCAAATACACTTTCATAACAGACCTCCGTGAATCTGTAGAAGCAGTTACCATATAATCTAAATATGGTTTTGAGGTATTGTCTCCACACCTACGTATACATACTCTTGCTCACTTCTGCAGGAGGCATCACATTTTCTACCAGCTTTAAAATCTACTAGAAGAACAGGAGATTTTCTATAGTTCATCATTTTCTGGTGTCTGCTTATGGTTCCAATTTCATGATGTTTATATTGCTTATGCATTGCAAAAGGAACCTCACCTTCTGACACATCCTTTTTCTTTTTCGGTCTTCTGTTACCTCCCCACAGTTACCCAGAGTAATTATTTGTGAACATGGCACCTGTAAAACATGTGATGGAAAGCCCTGACCAACGAGCTGGCCTTATTTCAGTGATTACAGCACTATGGTGCCATGGGAACTTTGAAACTCTTCTGCATTACATTTAAGATGGATGACGAAGTTTTAACCTTCCTTGTCTCATCCTTTTTTCCCCTCCTTGGGTATATTCACTAGAGCTTTTTCCAAAGTCTAGACAGAAAATATTGGATAATTCATTCCAGTATTTGTCATCAAAACAACTATATTTTTGATTCCATTATACAGAATGATCCACTATGTGGACGACATGAAAGTCTTTCAGGATATTTTTTCCCTATCCTGAAGTTACATATTACCTCTCTTAACCTTCGCAAAGTTATATGCGTGTATCTGAGAGCAAATCAGAAAATATTACTTTGGAAGCTCTGTAATTAGAAAATTACAGTATTTTTAAAACCCAGAGGCACCGTAATTAATTACTGCTCTGTATATCTTTGAAAGTTTTATTAATTTTTTGGTGAAAAGTGAAAAAAGTCAAGTTTTTTTACCACTTCAAAGCTTTGTGAGAGTATTTTCACTTTTAAAATAATTAGTTATCCACCCAGGATTGACAAATTTTTCTAGGGCAAACATAGTTTGCGTAGAAGTATGAGAAAAGTAATGTTGTACCTTGTGCGTTTCAGTGCGCATAGCAGAGTGGCAGAAAGACATTTGAAATCAAGTATTTTTGCAGTGGAAGACCAGTAAGACTTTGCAATGCTTTAATAGTCTGAAATAGTATTTTCATGACACAGTGCTAGTGAAGTTCATAGATAAATTATGATATCTGGATTTTGGTTGATTTTTGCTATGTTTTCCATTCCCTTATTGTTTTCATACATTGAGAAGGGAAACATCAGGCCTACATAAGACACCCTGAAATTTGAATTGTACTAAAACGAGAAGCAAGAAGCAAACCACACAGATGTCAGAAAGTAGGCTTCTTACCCTTCTCTAGACAGCCTAGTCTAATGGCTTTCATTAACCAGTCAACTGTTCATTGAATGGAACTGCTAACAGGCTGACAAAGAAAGATCATCAGAAAATCTTTGTTATGTTCAGAAATTCTGTTTCACAGGACTCTGTTGATACTGTGCTCCATGATTCTTTGAATCTAAAAACATAGCATGTGATATACACTTATTGGTTTGGTAAATGAGCTAAACAGCTGAAACACTAAGGAGCCAGACTACCATATCTTTTAAATATTGCAGGCAGTGCTGTGGAGATGTGAAGAACTGGAGTATCTTGCCACACCTACTGACAGGGTAATGGAGAGGACAGAATAAGATAATCCATATATTATCACTGGTGCTTGTCTCCTGTATGGGACTCACTAAGCTGGAACGCATTATTTATTCTATTTTTGTAGATTACAGGTCAATGATTTCCAATTCTATTACAAGCAGTTTTGAGAGATGCGTGATACACTCTGAAAAGAAATAAAACTGTCAGACCACTTGCTTCTAAGTCTTCTTGACCAATATCAAACATCAAGATTACAAACACCAGCTCCTCTAAATATAATTTAGATTGCTGTGCAATCAAATAAACACAGGCTTTGCTACTTCTCAAGAGAGTTAGGAAATTGAAACATCAGAAATCTAAATTAGAAGTCTTTCAGGTTTACACTCGCACTTTAACAATCACCTCACTGTATCTAAATATGTCAATACACGGGGCAATTTTTCACTTACTACATACTACCTATATTACTCTAACATAAGTCTCCCTCCCACACTCTTCATATTCCTCAACCTTGTAAAGTCACAAGAATATGCTAATGCATTCCAAGGATTATCCAGCCTACAGTTCCACTCTGCAGGATTATTAGGGAGCTCATCTTCTTATTTGCCTGCACTCTATATGTATCTCTTCTAAGACAGACTCAGGGGTTAATGTTGACAGCTTTGGGGACCATAATTGGTACTTGGTGAACTATGCAAGTTTACTATTAGGCAGGACCAAGAGATGCAAGTAGAAGTCCTTGTTTACCTACAGATAAATTCTATTTTTGCATTAAATAGGGAATAACACTCAAAGTCTAAGTTTCTAAGAAGAAAATAGAGCATATAATAATTAATATAATTCCAAATACTAGAAAATTCCTTTTCCTGCCTTTCCTTCAGTGGAACGTTTGCATGATTTACTTTTCCACTAAAATGAGAAGATGCACCTGTTTTTCTCTCCAAGATTCTGGTAGCTTAGAGATATTAGAAACATGATGTCACAGGTTTTCAACATTACTTTTCTAGAACCTTCTGGGTTGTTGTTTTTGCATCCCTTTGAGCTTACATTTTCATCTGTGTACATTTAACAGACACATAGACTAGGCCAGCTACTTTTCTGTCAGAAGGCACAATGAGTTGGCCCAGAGAGTACAGCTCTTTGATAGATGTTTTCCATGCAGAACCAATGATAAGGAACAAGTTTTCTTGCAGCATATTCCATTACCAGTTATAACTTGGATGAACCTTCCAACAAAGGTCATAATTTCCTTCACACATCTGTTGTTCTCAAGTAACCTCAAACAAAATGCAGTGTCAAACTGCAAGTATAGGACACCATACTGTTTCTTGTAAAGGTTATACAGGCTATGCTGGCAGTGCAGGAAGCTGTACTGGAAGAACCCAAAAGTTCAAAGACCATGGTCCCATCTTTCTCACAGGACACACAGACTGCTAGCTGTGCAAAGAGAGCTCGCAAGTGTCATGAACTATAGCTGCTCCGCTCAATGAAGCTGCAAGCTTCTCCAGACATGTTTCACTTGGGTTTAGACTCTGACAAGACTTTGCAAAACAGTGTTGAGATAAACAAACCCTTCAGAAATTTCTTCCACAAAACCAAGGCATTTATTATTGCAAAAGTAATTTCTATAGACATATTTCCTTTTGTAACGTGGAGACATTCTGTTGGAAGATTCCCAGTCGACCATAACCTCTTCTAGCCTCTACTCACCTGTGTGAAGAAGAGTTCAGGTAATGTTAGTAAACAGCAGAAAAGAAAGCTTGTTAGTTAATGTGCTCATCTTCCAAAATCAAATATCATGGCCTCTGCAAACAATTCTGTGTAAGATTTAAGATTTTTTTGCAAGCTAAGACATGTAAAAGAACAATTACCTATAGTAATTCAACATTTATCTAATGTTAAATGCATTTGGGAGCACAAATGGGCAAAATGGTGGGATATTCAGAGAAACATGTGGGGGAAAAAGGCTTACTGATGTAAGTCTTGAGTAATAGTCACATTAAAATATTTGTTCCGTAGAAGAGATGAACCAGGATGGTCAGGAGAGCAGGTTACCAACACTAACTCTTATGGAAATTAATTAAAGGGTTTGGTAGGCAAGAAATAAACATCCTGGACATTTATAGACCTTAGAAAGAAACAGACAATATCCTCAGGTAGCTCTATAGAATACACAGCAGTTCAATCAACAACATTTTTCTCCTAGCAGACTAAGTAAATACAGAAATTTATCCAAATAGACAGTGAGATAGAAGCTCTTCTGAGAAAGAAGCTCTTACTTGACAAGGAAACAAGAAACTTTTCAAGTTCTTTCTACTTTGGCTTCTCTCTGAAGGGTATTGGTTTACCAGAGAATTTACCCACAAGGTAATTTTAATGAGCTACTCAAAAGATTTTTGTGCAAGGAAAGTTTAATACAAAGGCAATTTGTCTTAGTAATTTACATCTGTTTTCTATATACTCAGGCTGAATTCACTTAAATATTTATTCAGCCTTCATGCTTCCTTTTGGCTAGAAATAAGTGGGTTACACGTATCTAAAATGCAACTTCACCCCAAATCTAGTACAAACTGTACATAAATTGCTTATTCCAATATCTGTTCTCAAATAGCTCTTCAACTTAGAGATAAACACTTCGAGGGAGCACATAAAAATATATTAATTTTTATTTTTTTAAAAAAAGGAATTAAGACAGAAGAAGAACAACTGCAGTAGGAGAATCAGCCCAGAAGAGACATTCCTGGCATCCAGGACACTCTTCAGCTGATTCTCAAAGAAAACACTTAAATTTTTAATATTAATGCAGATGCACAAATTGGGCCATCTGGAATAAAAGTAATAAGTTTATCAGCCCTTGGTTGTAACAGTTTTTTACCATGCACCATATGGAAACAATTATTCAAACCCCATAAAACAAAACATCTGACACTTCAGTCATTTCATAGTCTATAACATACAAGCATTTTAACATTCAGAAGGTACTGCACACCCAGCAATGCATATGCATATTCATCCTTCACTGAGAGGTCAAATGGGAATGTCATCTAGGTAATACCTAAAGAAGCAGCTGAAATCCAACGCATTAAAAAATACTGTGCAGCATGCTTCTGTAAACAGTCTACTTTTGTCCTTACAAAATTTTGTAAACTGGATAAGAAATGGAAGAATGTGCATTTATTCTGAGCTATCGCAATAAGCAGAGAACTATGAAAGGTGCTGTAATTTACTTGACATAGTTCAATTTTAAAAAGCTGCAAGTCATTAACACACAGCAGAACTTATAGAAAAGCAGCAGCGGAATGCAGAGAATATTCGGCTGCTATTATTCATTCCTTATGTTAGAAAGATTTCTCAAGTTTTCTTTGGCAAAAAGATATTAGAACTGTCACCATGATTCTGTCTTGAGCCTTCCTCTTGCATTGGTCCCAAACACCATTGCCATTTGCTGCAACACTGTGATGTAATATGAAAACATATGTCCCTAAAAATCTGTTTCCAAAGTCACATTTCAATTAGTACTAGAATACAATGAACAATAAAAAGATGTGATGTTTCTTCTTTTCACTGTATAGGCTGTTACAGAGAAAGACTAATATATATATATATATTGGCCACAGAACAGGATAAAAGGGAAAGCTTTCATGTCCATCGCCAAATCTGAGAAAAGACATCCACATAACACCGAATTCAACATCTTGGAGTTGCTCTGGATGGATGAGTCCTACCAGGATCAATTGTCTAAAACACTATATTGCCTTCCAGAAAAGCATAAGCTTCATTCTGCTTTAAGCGAAGAACAAATCATAGGCCTTGGACTTATATAAATAGATGAACTTTGCTTGAGTATTGTATGACAATAGGCTCCTTCAGGTGAGGAAGGCATCTTCTGCATGTATAAAACAAGCCCATAGTAGTAGAAGAGTATTTTTTTTAACTATTCTTTATCACAACATTAAATAAATCTTAAGAAAATAAACTGAGTTTTAAAAATCAAGAGAAAAAAGCAAACACAAACCACAGTGATATGTTAAGCCTTGAGTGTACACATGAACATTTAATTAAGATAGATCAAAGGAGTTACTCAGATTGAAACAACTTGAAGCCACACAAGTGATTTACCAGCAAGTCAACATGTAAAAACACCCCACATTTCGAATTTAGGACATAGCTCTGTTCATTTCACTTTTCTGAAAGGGAAATTCTTGACATTTTGCAGCTTGAAGAGAAGTAACTATTTTGCATATACTGCCAAATCTTCAAACATTAAGTGTTGATTTTGCTTTAAGCTTTACTTTGCATGTTAGAATTTAAAAGTAATTTGTCTTTAAAATTCATCAATTCATAAACCTGAATGGGCTGATGTTTGTCACTTTAAGTGGAAAAAGTCTCCAGTTTTCAATACACCTTGCAATAACAGACAATCAGCAGGATTAGTTTTACATTCAGTATTATCTTTGGAAAGTAATAAAGTTCAATTAACATTCTTAAACTGTTCCAGACACAAATGGTAACGTTGCTGAGGTATAATTAAGATACATGGCTTAATAAAGAGCCAGCACTAAGTGTACTTTTGATTGATCTCTTAACAAAGTACATTGTTTTAATAATATATTCTCTGGAGTTCTTCACATTTGGAAACTTGAATGTCATAAAATGTAGAAATAAAAATCATGTTTAAATCAGACAGTCTTTTAGGAAATAGAAACAACCAGAAACAGGCCACAAATCTTACACTTTTGGTCTTCTTAAATTCTCAGTGTTTCATCTGAGAAAGCTGAAGACAGGCTTCTGATACTATCTCCCATAATATCCTCACATGGAAACTACAGAAATGTGGGTTAGATTACTGGATTGTGGGGTGGATTGAAAACTGGCTCCACAACAGAGTTCAGAAGGCTGCAATCAGTGGTACAGACTCAAGTTGAAAGCCTGTGGCCAGTGGTGTTGCCCAGGATCAGTATGGGGTCCCGTTTGGCTCAGTACCTTCATCAGTGACCTGCATGAGGAAATAGACTGTACCTTCAGTAGGTCTGCTGATTCATCAGAAGGCTGTGCTGCTATCCAATGACATCTGGCCAAACCTCATGCAACTCTAAAAACACAGAGTCCTGCATCTGGGAAGGAATAACACTAGGCACCAATACAGACTGGATGTTGTCCTGCTGGACAGCAGCTTCCTGCAAAAGGGCCTTGGAGTTCTAGTGGACACTAAGTTATCCATAGGGCAACAATGTGCCCTTGTGGCCAAGACGGCCAGAGGTATGTTAGAGTCAATCAAGAAAAGTGTCTGCAGATCTCCCCCTCTACTCTGCCCTGGTAAGACCTCACCTGGACTACTGTGTCCAGTTCTGGGAGACAGGAAACTACTGGAGAGTCTAATGGACAGCTATGAGGATGATCAAAGTATTTGAACAACTCTACTATGTGGAAAGGCTGAGATAACTGGGGCTGTTTAATCTTATGAAGAGAAGGCTGAGAAGGATCTTATTAAGCCTATAAATATCTCCTCAGTGGGTGTCAAGAGGAAGGGGCCAGTCTCTTTTCCTTGATGCCCAGTAACAGGACAAGGAATAATGGGTATAGGTAGAACATAGTAAGTTCCACTTCAACACGAGGAGAAACTTCTTCACTGTGAGGTTGACAGAGCACTGGAACAGGCTGCCCAAAGAGGCTGCAAAGTCTCCTGATATAGAGATGTCCAAAACCCACCTGGATGCATTCTTGTGTTGCCCGCCTTAAAGGATCCTGTTTTGGCAGGGATGTTGGACTAAATTATCTCTAAAGGTCCCTTCCAAACCCTAACATTCTGTTCCTAAGAAAATATAGCCTGTAGCAGTCTTATGCTGTCTGAATTTGGTTATCAAAAATCTGCCTTAAAAGCCACTGAACAAAGCCCATGTAAAATTGTCTACCAGCAACACGCAATTTTTAAGGGGCATGCAGATATTTAGAACTCTAGCTGTGTGCCTACACATTAATATGAGCACCCAAAGCGAACTTCTGCAGTCTGCCCAGAAGCTGACATTTGATATTTCGACCAGCAGACCTAAATGAAATGAAAAAATGAATACAGACATGTAATACAGATGTATTTACTTACGTAAAATAATTATATTAAACTAAACACAATAATAGTATAAATTAAATGCCTACAAAGTAGTAATAAAGATATCAATTTCATCTCTGGAGAGATGCTAACATATTTATGGTGTTTAAAATAAAACTCTGCACTCAAGTACCCCAAACAAACCTCATCAAGCTCCTGTATTGATTTTTTTCTCATCCTCAGATAAAGCTTGCTTCAGGGACTTCAGTCCATGTCATTAAAAATTATTGGGCACTATTACACTATTTTCATCTTAAGGGTTATCAACTAGCAGTTCCAGCTACGTGGGATCAATCGATACTCCATTTTCAATTAAATCCTGAAGTACCTTAGTCTTCACAGCTAGCAGTGGATGGTGGTCCATATCTGATGATAACAGGGTTACTTCAAATTTCATCCTGGCAATGCTCATTCACACTGATGAGATCAAGAACAATTATTTCTTAACTGAGGTTAGTGATCTAACACATCCATTTGGTTCTTCTGACCCCTGGGCTGGCTGAGTAAAGGGCAGCAAACAATTCCTTTAGTGACCTATCTGTATGTTTTCTGACATCAGCCATAAGTTCTTTTTGCTGCTTTGGAGCACATCTATCTTTCTCTTGCTCTGACCCTTTCAATTTGTGGTAAAGAACGAGAATTTTCATTGTTTCTTCCAACAGAGGCCATACCTGCTTTTGCTTCTTTTCCTAACTGTCCTTAAGGTCTTCACTAAACATGTCTCAGTCACCAGCTCTGGGAAATGGCCATTTCCTCGCCCTTAAACCTTTCTGTCTAAAATGTATTCACACAGAGAAGTAACACTGTGTAAAAATGGCTTCCACTTCCAAGTCCATGCCCTAGACTAGGTTACAGGTAACTCACAATGAGAGAAAAGCCCTTCTTCTATGAATCTGATGCAGTTTTCCCAGAAGCTGAGATTAGATTTGATTGGAACACTCCTATTCTGCCCTTATTTTAACTCACAGTTTATAAATTGAAGATACCTATTATGTCTTTAAGTAACAGCAGACCCAGAAGTCTTTTATGTAGCTGCACTTAATAATCTGCATGACTTTTGAGATGTACTGCTTTTGCGATCAGCAGAATACAGCTAATGGTCAATGCAACACTTAAACCTGAAAGATTCATCACCCAGGACTTCATTCACAGAAATAACTTTACACCTAGAGCTAAGTAGATTGCTGAATTTAACTATGAGAGTCAAATGAACTCTGCTTTATGCAGCATTTTGTCTGCCCACCAGACAAATTCTTGGGTGTTGTGCCTATCCACAAAATATCCACAGAGTTTCTGACTTCTAGAATCAACTTGCCAGCTACAGTGGATTTGAGACTGTACACTGACAAATGTACTGGCCTTCACTTCATTTCTTAATGTAGGTGGACTGCTGTACGAACACAATATCTCATTCACTTCTTTTGTAAGAATGCATCACACACGATATTTGATTTCCTAAGTACTTGGAACCTTTTTGTCTTCAAGAGTGTATGAGTTTTAAAAGAGGAACTTGTATCTGTAAAAGCAGACTTATTACTAGGGAAGCAGCTTTTGCCCACTTTCAGGTCAATGTGTCATGTGGAGAGCACACAAGATGACAAAGGTCCTGAAGCTTGTTTCAGCCTGTTTTTACTGATACATTGATCACAATGAGATGATATTCATTTGAGCACATTTTAAAATTGTAGCTCCTGTACACCCATCAAAACAAACCTGGAAGGCTTCTCAATGCTCTACATAGCATCATGCTTTGTCCATAAAAATATTTCCAGGGATTCACAGCTAAATTACATAATCCCCTTAGCTGTACAGCCAGATTATTGTTATTTTGTACATGAATATTCCACCTGCCAAATTGTCTTGAAAGAAATGGGAAGTTTCATACAGATTGGTAAAGAAAAACTAGAATATTTGGTTTTTCTAGATTCATCTGCCCCTGTGTAGCTTGCCATTAGGAAGGCTCTGAAGGAGACAACAAAAGGGACTGGGAGGAGAAGAGCAGAATAAATATTGAAACAGTAACAGTCTGTAAGAAATATGCATATTCTTATCAGGAGACCTATTTGAATTGTAGTGAGTTTTTCAAATAGTTTTACTGAAGGTAGCATGCCTGTTTCTTCCCAGTGCATTAAGAGTCTGACACTAAACCCAAGCATTATCTTAAACATCTAGTGAGATACTAAGCATTGGAAGCATTTAATATCTTTCATGACTTGTTTGTGTCTCTTTAGGTTAAGGCTTATGTGGGAACTAGCCATTTCATAGGGATTGAATCACAGCACAGTATCATGTCTGTGCCTGACCTGCCTAATCACAGTTACGGGTTTCAAAGGTCACACACGAGATTTTACACAAGTTCACATTTTCTCAGTGGTCCACAACATTTAAGGGTAAGATAGCAGAAGAAAAGCAAAAAAAAAAAAAAGGAATCTGTTTAGTGCCATACACATCATGAATGAAAAAGAAGTAAGAAAACACTTGCCATAGTTGACTATGGCAAGTGTTGTGCTTATACAATAAACCATTGGTCTCTGCGTATGCCTACCGTGCTCTGCCTCCAATGGCTCATGTAGTCCAACCCTCCTACAGTGAGCAGGAACATCTTCAACTAGATCAGGTTGCACAGAGCTCAATTCAATCTGACCTTGTATGTTTATGCTGTCTGTATGTAAATACAAATCAGAACACAGGTCATCTAGATCCCTGCCATATCAGCAATATTGGTAAGTCATTAGTGAAATCGAGCAGATGAAGTCATCAGCACTGGCATTCTACCTTAGCTTCAGTGAAGCCACAGACCACAACTCATTTACTCTGGTTTTTGTTCTATGTTTCATCTCCTCTGTTCTGCACTTAACTGCAATCCAGAAGCTGACATAACAATATACATTACAGTAGTAGGACAGTAACAACTCTTCTCATAACATACTGTCCAAATTCTTGTCACTTTTCACATTCCCCATTATTTTTCTTGTCCAGATTTTTGCTTCTCTCTTTTTCATGTGAGGAGAGAACAACAACTTTGGGTATAACTAATATACTACTAGTCACAAACATTTTTTATCTGTTTTTGAAAGGAAGGAGCCATCTTCATTCATTCCCTCTAATATTTAAATTAAAAGCTCAGCACTTACTTAATTCTGAAGAGAATGCTAAGGATCACAGAATTATTCAGGCTGGAAAAGACTTCATCAAGTCCAGCCTGTGACCTAACATCACCACTAAAAACAAAGAACACTAACAAAACGTAGACTGAAGGAATTTCTGTAACTTCAGTCCAGCTTGGTGGGTGCAAGAGATCACAGGAGAGTCGGTGTTCAGGGCAAAACAGAATGAAACACTCTTTCTTTCTCCCACTACCCCAAACGCCTTGGAGTATGCAGTGCCCATGCTATATGAAGTAAGCTGATGCCTTGATAATCAAAAGTATTCTCATGACTGACACAAACAGATCAGACAAAAGGTTATAGTCTTTCACATAGACTCTCTTACCCTGAAACATCATTAAAGCAGCTGGCAATGAAACTACAAGGCTCCTCTGCTTCTCCTGATGCTGTTTTGTGATTAACCACTGTCATTCTTTAGCAAAAAGCTGTACCGTTACCCAAACACATGAACCCAGCAGCTCTCGAGCACTACAGGCATTCAAAATGTAGGTCAAATTCTGTGATAGTGGAGAACCATAACTTATGCAGGAGAGTAGTCTATTATGCCATTGTCTGATCTTATTGTTGCCACAAATGAAATATTTAGCAAGCAATTTGTGCAAACCAGTACTGAAAAATGAATTACACAAACTAAAGAGTTTTCTTGCAGGGTATCTCAATATACAGTAGAGATAATTTGAAAGAGAGAATAAATAAAACACAGTATCATCCAAAGAGTGTAAACAAAACACAGGCCTCATACAAACAGAAGACTCACGACTTTTCATAGTTTTCAGAGCTATAGGATGACTGAAGTCTTAATTTCACCAGAGCCGGTAGTTTGTTTTTAAAGGAAGTTTGTGTACACGTTTCATTGCATATCTGAAAGGTACCTATCAATGTCCAGTGATACATGTGACAAGGGCATTCAAGTAGTGTGAGCTCTGCATAGAATTCTGTTCTGTCTTCAGCAATACTAGTTTGTTATACCAGTATAAAAAATAAACCTAACCAAACCAAAACAGATCAAGCTCAGCAGCGTTACACTTTGTAGTGAATTTACTTACTTTCACTCACATTACAAGGAAACTCTTAAAAATGAGAGGCCTGGAGGATTTAAGCAGTGCCAGGTGACAGTTACAGTCGATATTAGGAAGCGTTCTTCACACAAAGGGTGATCAGAGAGTGGAGGAAGTCAAAGCAAGAGAGGAGTCTGCCTTGGTTGATTAGGACTGGGTTAGGGATATGTTGAGCCAACAGGATGTATATAAATCCATGGGACTTGATGGGACGCACCCGTGCGTGCTAAGGAAGACAGCAGAAGTCATAGCTAAGCCACTCTCCATCATGTTTTCTAAGTCATAGGGATCATGAGAGGTACCAGGGACTGGAAGTTAGCAAATGTCACTCCAATATTCAAAAAGAGTAAGAAAGATGACCCGGGTAACTATAGACTGGTCAGTCTCACCTCCAACCCAGGAAAGGTGATGGAACAATTTGTTCTGGATGCTATCTCTAAGCACATCAGGGACAAGAGGGTCATTAGGGACAGTCTGTATGGCTTCACCAAGAGGAAGTCATGCTTGACCAACCTGATAGCCTTTTATGAGGGCATAACCAGGTGGATAGATGATGGCAGAGCAGTGGATGTGGTTTAACTTGACTTCATTAAGGTATTTGACACAGTGTCACTTAGCATCCTTGTGGCCAAAATGAGGCAGTGTGGACTGGATGATTGGGTAGTGAGGTGGATTGTGAACTGGCTGCAGATAGAAGCCAGAGAGTAGTGGTTAAATGAACAGAGTCTAGTTGGAGATCTATATCTAGTGCAGTCCCCCAAGGACCAGTCCTCTTCAATCATTCATTAATGACTTGGATGTGGGATTAGGGTGCACTGTTTGACACAAAGCTGGGTGGTGTCGTTGAAACCCCAGCAGACTGTGCTGCCATTCAGCGAGACCTGGACAGGTTAGAGAGCCGGGCAGAGAAATTTAATGAGGTACAACAAGGGTCAGTGTAGAGTCTTGCATCTGGGCAAGAACAACCCAAGGTACCAGTATAGGTTGGGGACTGACCTNTTGTGTCCAGTTCCTGACCTCTCAGTTCAAGAAGGACACAGAGCTGCTGGAGGGTGTCCAGCGTAGAGCAACGAAGATGATGAAGGAATTAGAACACCTCCCTTAAGAGGAAAAGCTGAGGGAGCTGGATCTCTTTAGCTTGGAGGAGGCTGAGGGGTAGGTGCCCTCATTAATGTCTACAAATATGTGAGGGGTGCGTGTCAGGAGGATGGAGCCAGGCTCTTTTTAAGGTCATCTGATGATAGGACAAAGGGCAATGGCTGCAAGCTGGAACATAGGAGGTTCCACACAAATATTAGAAGGAACTTCTTCACAGTGAGGGTAACAGAGCATTGGAACAGGCTGCCCAGGGAGGCTGTCGAATCTCCTTCTCTGGAGATGTTCAAGACCCTGCCTGGATGTGTTCCTGTGCTACTTGGTCTAGGTGATCCTGCTGTGTCAGGGGGATTGAACTAGATGATCTTTCAAGGTCGTTTCTGATCCCTAATGATTCTAAGATTCCAGTATTTTATGAATACACTGCCTAGTGCAATGGTGGAGTACCCCATCCCCAGAGAAGGTGTTTCAGAAAAAGACTGGATGTGGCTTTTAGTTAGCACCATGGTCTAGATGATGTGGTGACGTTAGGTCCTACGGCTGGGCTTGATGATCTCAGAGGTCTTTTCCAGCCTCAATAATTCTGTGATTTAGAAATGTAAATTTCAAGTCGGCTCTGATTCCAACATTTTTCACCCAACTCATTTTCCATTTATTTATTCCTTCCTCTGTGTTTTCAGCTGTGCTTGGGAAAGGCATATTTATAGCAACATCTTACACTACTGTATTTTCAGGAAACCACTGTTTAGCAGTAATATTGTAGAACTGGTATTGATCATGATTTTATCTCATCACATATTCTTCTACAAGTGGAAACATTCAAGTATTTGGAATAGGGTTTTTGTAGCTTAGATTTCAAAATGGAATAATCAAGTTTTTCAGTGGATTATTTCCAATTTTCAAGATTAATTACAAGCAATGAAATACAAAATTTGCATTACTAAGTGTGTAACTAGTGATTGGAATGATTTAAAATATTGATTGAATGACATAAAACTTGAATATATACAGTTATTTCCAGCTGATGATTATAGAATTCAGGAGGGAGAAACACTACTCAGCCAATAAATTAAAAGAAAATCAGAATGGATATTTCCTTTAATATTATCACTGAGCTCATTCTATTGTGTGTGATAACAAAACACTCTCTGACTATGTCACTATTTGATCTTGAAAGTTGTGTAACAGACAATTTCAATTACTCTCCCTTATCTGAAAAAACTATTCAGGAATTGCAAGGGATTTTTCAATTTGCCAGTCCCAAATGCAGAGAAACGCTGAAGCAAGTCCCCACAGGATGGGTTTTTCTCTGTGTTATAGCTAAAAATAACTCTTTTCTTCTCTCATACTCATTATGTCCTTTAAAAATGATAAATTTGAAGATACGCAAATACATTCACAGTGACTGGAAATAACATATTTCTTCCACAGTCTAAGAGTTTCATTAATAGTTTTAAAATAAAACTTTCTATGCATCAAAACCTGTAAACATAACAAACATCAAATGGTAACTTACAAGCAAGAATTAATGATGAATCAGTTTGTCAGAACGTAACTTTCACCAAAAAGAAATAAGCAGATACTACGGGCGAAGCTATTATTCACTGCTACACATTAGCTTTCAAATACCTGACATCAGTTATTACTTTCAGCAAACAAAACTATCTTGATGATGCCACTCCTGAAATACAAAGGGTCATAGGAAACCATAATCTTTACTAAAGATTCTAAACTTGACAAAAAGCCTTTCTGAGGAGGTGCAATTGATTTAGGGGACATTTAAGAGACAACATAAAAATATGAAACCTCATAACTAAATATCAAAGTAAGGAAAAGGGTTTTCCACATGGGTAGAACATCCTATGATGTAACAACATCTTCACACCATAAAAGGGGTGAAGGGTGTCTAACTTTTCTCATAATTTGCTTTTTCTTCAGAAGTTGCCATTAATTGATGCCTAGGTTAGAGTAGATACTCTGTTGTAGGTTCTTTGTATACATTTAGGTTGGATGTTAGGAAGCCCTTCTTCACAGAAAGGGTGGTTAGACATTGGAATGGACTGCCTTGAGACGTAGTGGAGTCAACATCCTTACAGGTCTTTAAGAACACACTGGATGTGGCACTCAGTGCCATGGTCTGGCTGATGTGATGTGATATCATAGGCTGGGCTTGATGATCTGAGAGGTGTTTCCCAGCTTCAGTAATTCTGTGATTCTGTGATTTTTTTTTCATTTTGATATAGCCTAGAAGTGATTTATTTAATACTGTTAGAAAAAAAACAAACTTGTGCATATATATCTTAAAAAATACTAAAGTTACATAAGAAATATTTTCAGATAACTGCATAAGAAAGCTGTATCAGATCAACATCCAGCAGTCATTAGAGAAAAAAGGATGTGATATTGTTTCACTGGCTACAGGCACCTGATTGCATCTATGATGTGCTGAATTACAGAAGTGAAACCAGCATAGATCTTCAGCTGAAGATACCACTTTGCTATAGGTAGTAGAACATAGAAATAACTGGCAGAATGTGCTGAAGGGAAGAATATTCCTTTATGGACAGATTAATCTTCTGAGTTTGTGACCTGGTTAATAGAATCTTCCTGTACCGCATTATCCCTTTGTTTATTAGCAGCAGATCACTATCTAATGTCACATATGACCATAAATTTATTGCAAATAGTACATCCTAGATCTGATTTTTTAAAAAGAGAACACTATAAAATGTTAATTTTCTAAGGCTGGATTTGTACATTAGCAGATATTGAAACTAGTGTTGAGAGAAAAAAGGGAAAGTTCTTATCACACAGCCTTCTTCTGTCATCACAAACCCAAGGAGGGGGGTTAGATTAATCTGAGCAAAACAGAACTTTTAGAATATATATTGATTTTCTTCCTTTTTAATGCTCCCATAAATCATAATCATCATGTGCCATGCCTATGTGCCCTTGATTCTGCTAGCTGTAATCTCATCTTATAACTCAAGCTCTCCAGAAAAGAACATTTTTCTTCTTTTTTTTCTTCCTTCTTACTTAAGCATTTTCCAATGCTTCCCCTCCAGCTCTTTCCCCCATACCCCTAGAATATAGCTGATTGGAGTCAAGATAAGAGCATCTCAAGGTCAGCCAAATGGATTGATAAATAGCAAGGTTTCTGTGAACTCTAGGATGCCTTCATATCTACTCAGTGGCTTTTACACAAGAGACCTACAAACTCTTTATTTTTTTATTAAATTACCTACGAAATACTAGAATCAGTACTTCATGAATCAGTACTTATTCCATGACCTTACTTATGGAAAGAATATTTATGTTAATCCTTCTTCTTTGCCTTCTGTGCCCCTGTCCTTCGCCAATGCAATTGCTGGCATAATGATCTTCTTCATCAGCCACCAGCACCAGGAGGGTGGTGGATCACTGGAACAGGCTGCCTAAAGAGGTGGTGGGGGCTCTGGCACCCTGGAGCCATTCAAGGTCACTCAGGATGGGGTTCTGAGCAATCTGTTCTAGTTAGAGATGTCCCTGTTAGTTACAGGAGGTTGGACTACATGAACTTTGGAGGTCCCTTCCAACCCAATACATGCTATGATTCACTATACTCTGCATTAGCTGACCATGGGTACACTGAGCAAAGAGCTCTGCCCTCAGGGCCTGCAGCTCAGCTTATCCACTAACATCCTTTAGAGGGCTTGAGGAATCAGCCAAACCAAAGGCTTATCGTTGAAACTCATCTCTACTGAATAATAGCAGTTTGACCCCTTTCTTCTCACCAACTTTGAAATCTTTAATGGAAATATCAAGAGTTTATCCAAAAGCATTCACTATCTGAGCTGAATTAAGTAGACAGGAGCCAAAGACAGCAACCCCACAGGAATTTAAACAGAGAAAAGGCTTCTAATTTATGCAGAGATTAAAGCATAACTTGCTGGCAAGTTAGATTGACCAAAACAATTAGGTTTTTATTTTGTTCTATTCTGCTATTACCTTTTCATCACACTACTGTGATGCTCACTAGAGTACTGCTTTTTATTTTTCCCTCAGAATAACAATTCTTGCATTATGAGTTGCTTAAATATTCATTCAAGCTCAAGAGCTAGGAAAAATCCCCAGACCTATTCTAAAATCTGATGAAGCTTCTTTCTTTTACGGTGGTGTAATCAAAGATGTGGAAGAAAAAATATCAACCACCTGACTACTAAAGTAGGGCAGAGACACAGCGCTAGCGTGCACGGATCCACGGGATTGAAAACAACAGAAATAGGGATGGAATGAAAAAGAATTATCTCTGATGTGTTCATTTTGTTGATTCTCTTTCCAAAACACCTGAAACTGTCACTTGAACATCATGTTCTTAATTAAATAAAGGGGTATTTTCTGTTCTCCTCTGTTTTGAAGATCACATTCACCTTAAAAACATACCTTTGCAATTAAAAGGGACTTTTATTCTACATTCCAGTCTTGAGTTTCCATCCCCTCATGTCTTTTGTAGCCAACTGCTTCAACTAAGCCTAAGCCTATTATTCACATTCAACAGCATTTGTAGCTCACTCTGCACCAATAAAAATAAAATCCACCCCAAAACCTGTACAAGTGGCACCAAAAGGAGAATGGAATGTGTCTGCCTGATAATAAAAAGCCTGGCCACATGTGCAGAAATGCTTGACTCAGGGCATATGTGAGCCATCTCTAACACTGAACTGCTTTAATGATCAAACTGGTTTCTGTGTACATGGAGTTCTGTCCGCCAGATTCTTCCTATGATCTATTCCAATTCACACAAAATGTATTTGCACATACAAGAAACACTACAAAGGGCAGACACAATTCAAGACTCTCATCGATGCCAACTTCCCTCCCTGTTTTATCTTATCACAGTGTTGTGGTTTTGCAGGACACAGATACTGTATTATTCCATACGCCTGATTACTGTCAAAATCAACTATGCGGATGCGTGGACAATTCTAGAACACTGACAAGCCTTCCACAAGAGAAAGGACAAACAACTGACCCAGTCCTGAAGCCATGGAAGGAAATGACACTCTAGTGCTTTTTCCCTATTCTTGCTTCTTTTCCCTTTCTTTTTTACACCCTCTCCAGAGGGAAGAGAAGGGTGAAAAACTGACTGATAAGAGGCGAAATGCAGGATTAATCTGAAGGTTGAAAGGAAGGGAAAATTCTCTCTTCTATCCACTCACATTCTCTCCCTTCTCTTTTTCATTAATTCTTCCTTTGCTCCTACCTCTTCTGCTAACTTCAGTTCCAGTACACATCTCTGTCACTGCAAGCTCCCTTCACCTTCCCTGTTGTCCCAGTAACCCTTCTGTATGGCTGTGATGGCTCTTCTTCCATACTGTCATCATTTTCATCTCCTTTATCCCAGAGACAGAGAAGAAGAGCAGAGGACCCTGGAGGGCAGTCTCACCTCAGTGAGAAGTCACTCATTTAGAGCAAGCTGGCTAAAACCCAAACCAAAACTAGCAGGTGACAATTTTCATGTGGATCTTCTCTGTGTCATTTAAAACACTGGGTTGGGGTAGGGTACCCTGTGCCACTCATGAAACATCACAGAACATCAGGGATTTCTTTTAAACACTGAGGTTTGCTGGGTCACATATTCCACTTCTTTAGTAGTTAATAAAGCTACCAACTAAAGAAAGCTAAAATTGACAGGCCCTTTAAAATTCAGTGTATAAACAAGGCAGAGTGTCTGGGCCATAACTTAGAGAGTATTCCAGACGTTTAAATGCTGACAATTCATTCCAATGACAAGCACTGTAACCAGATGTGAAAATGCTAAACCATCAATCAAGTCTCAGGCAAAGACTCCAACTAAAGCCATTTATTTCATCTCTTTGGACTGTTCTTCTCATATGCGAAAGGAAACCATACATCCATGTAACACCCTCAGCTGGAAGAGAGAGAACCATCCAAAACAAGCCTGACAGGGAAATGTTGGAAAAAATAATGTTACCCTCGTGGATTCCCCAGTTGATTCCCACTAAGCAGATTGTATCTCACTTCAAATATGAAGAGGTTCTCTTTTAAACTCAAAATGCTTTTTATAGGCAGTGTATTTAAAACAGTGACCAGAGAGCGGCATGCGTTTTTACTCCAAAACTCAGAGACAGACTCTCTGATCCAAACAACTGTTTATACAGACATCATGTCACAGCTAGAAATAGAATCTATGTCTAATTTCACAAGATGGGGTGATGCTCAGGCTCTGGTGGCATCTTTTATCTAACATATACTACCAGGATATCAGATTTCTGAAGAAGTGTCTATATTGAAAAAAACATTGTTTGGAAATCAGACACTGAAAATTCAGGAAATGGGAAAATTGATGTTGCCAGTGCTTGATCCTCTTCTGTGTTTTATGCTGTATTTTATATGAACTATGTCTTGCTCTTTTGGGCCCCCAATTACAACTGTAAGTCAAAAAATTTCATAAAGATGTACTCACAAAAGGGAACAGAAAATGTCTGTGGCTATAGCAGGAAAGAAAAGATATGTAAAGAACATCTAAAATTATTGCTGGACGTCACTTGAAAGCCTCCATTGGCACTCTCAGACACCCACAGAGAAGAACGCAGGCTGCTCAGATTCAGTGCTATGAGAGTATGAGTGTCTCAGCCATAAAATGGTTTCTGCATGCAGTTTAAAGTGTAAAATTCCTGTTGCACCAAATTTAAATTCTGCCATTTCCTAAATTCAGAGAACTTGATTTCCCAGCCTCACTTTTTCAAACACACTTGCTACTGACATAACTTTTAAAAATGTTTAAAAAGCGTTTAGACACCATGTCATATTTGATAAATTCATTTACAAGAGCCTGTAGAAGGTTAAATGATCTGGAGACAGGAGTTTGTTCAGTGTATCTCCATAAATTAGCTAAAATCACATTCAGGTTTCAAATGTGTATGGAATTTGATGTAAACTATAATATTAAAGAGATGAACTCTTTCAGAAGGCCAGTTATCTTTTTCCCCATTGCCAATATATGCCACAGGCTAGACCTTTTGTATACATGTGTATACACCAGGTATTCTGTGAGTGAAACCTTCATTTTTCCTACAGATTGGCAGCTGTGGTCCTAGGCAAATCTCTAACCCCTGGCACATCCCCTTCTACCTCCTTCTCAGCTGCCCAGAGGTGCTGATGGGGGGAAGCTGACAGTCACACAGCATATATAAGTGGAGCTTCGAAACAGCAGCAGCTCAGCTTGTGGAGCTCTGAGGGCACATTCTCATTCGGGGGAGGGGGCATTTAAGACAGGATAATCAACGCCTTTTCTTCTCATACCCTCCTGTTCCACACATTGCTCTCATCTGTTTACCCAGTACTTTCATACTTCTATTTCTTGCAGGCTGGATCAATAACACAAAATCCTGAAGGGCACTGAACTAGGTAGTGCTTATTTGCCAAAAATGCTACTGTGAGCCCCCAGCCACATCCACTGAAATGACACTTTGTCATGGCAGTAGCATACACACCAAAGAGCAGACAGCAACTTTTCGCTGGGCTCTTGGAGAGTTCCTAACTGAATGCAGCTCCAAACCTCTGCCACTGAAATTCTTACACACTTTTGATGGAGGAGTATATCACACCATGTTCAGAATCCTGACTCAAAACTATTACTGTGAAGAGTCTGCACAGCAGCACTGAGAAGCAGTTTGACAATCTGGTTCAGTATCTCTATCTCTTTTACCTATGACTAGCACGGCTAGAAAACACGAGACAAAAAGTCGTGTTTCAGAAGTATCTTGTGGTTTCAGGTGGCATGTATTTGCGCATTATCTTCCCTACCTGTATTATTCTAAAGCTTTAAACAATAGTACTTACAAGAAAATTCTATGTTAGAAATACAGAAATGCTTCCCAAAAGGCCAACTTCATCCTAGGCTGCATCAAAAGAACAGTGGCCAACAGATCAAGAGAGGGAATTTTGCTCCTCTACTCTGCCCTGGTGAGACCTCACCTGGAGCCCCCAACACACGAAGGATGAGGACTGGTTGGAGTGTTTTCAGTGAAGGCCATGAAAATGGCTGACAGTGTTGAAGACAGCCTTCCAGTACCTGAAATGGGCCTGCCAGAAGGCTGGGCAAGAACCGGACATGGAAGCATAGGATGAGGGGTCATAGTTTTTAGCTGAAAAAGGGTAGATTGAGGCTGGGCATTAGGAGGAAAGTTCTTTAAGCTGCAGTTGGCAGATCACTGGAACAGGTTGAACAGAGAGGTGGTGGAGACCCCATCCCTGGAGTCGTTCAAGATCAGGCTTGCTGGGGCTCAGAGCAGTCTGTTCTAGTTAGAGATGTCCTCGCCTGTTGTAGGGGGCTTGGACCTTTAGAGGTCCCTTCCAGCCAATGCAGTCTATGATTCTGTGATTCCTTTATTCTAGGAACAGCACTGAGGACTTCTTGTTCCAAACCTGACAAAAATTTCATTCTTTAAGACAGTTTCTCCCCATTTATTCAACTGAAGAAGAAAAGGTTTAGACAAGACCTTAAGAAGATGTTTGTCAGTGCAAAGGTGGTGAGATTCTGGAACAGGTTGCCTGGAGAGGTTGTGGATGTCCCGTCAACAGAGGTGTTCAAGGCCAGGCTGGAGGAGGCCTTGAGCAACCCAGTCTAGTTGAGAGGTGTCCCTGCCCACGGCAGGGGGTTGGAGTAGATGATCTTGAAAGTTCCTTTCAACCTGAGCCAGTCTGTGATTTTATGATTTTTTTACAGGTAAAAATAACAGCTTTTTGCCTGCTGTCTTTAAATGGCTACAATTTGCATATGCTCTTGCAAAGGAGAGAATTTTAAATGAAAGCAGCATCTCTCCAGCCAGCTTCTCCTGAGGAGTTCCTGCAACTGCTAAGGAAATGATGTATCTTACCAAATGCGGTGTGTCCAGGGAACCTGAGGAAGATGAAGTAGAAGGAATTTCAAAATTCTGAAAAAAAGGCCAAAAAAAATGTCCTAAATGCTGTGGAATCAGCAACTCAAGAGCTAGGTGCTACGAGGGCTTTCATGGGACCGTGTTTGAGTAGCAAAATAAACTTATCTCTGAGGTGAAATAGAACAGTCCAGGCAGCAGCAAGTCTCGGCTGATTGATGAGTCTTCACACAATAGTTTACACTTCCTCACATAAGGAGGAGAGCCACTTTCAGCATAAACAGGCAGAATGAAGGAGTTCCTCGTGTGTACTTGTGTCTCACGTCTGTTGCCAAGAGCTGCAACTCTGATAACAAAAGGATGGCTGAGCTCTGCAAACAATGAGAGTTCACAGAAACTCTAAAGGAGAGTTCACAAAGCTCAACAGACACACTGGTCTGTCATTCTTCTCACTACTGCTAATGAAGGCTTTAATTCCGCTAGACCATCAGATGGGAAATCATTCTGAGCACTGAGGGAAAAGGGGGGAAAGGGGGGAAAGGGTAACAAAGACAAAATCGTTGTGATGCTGCTTTCAGTTTGTATTTAAATTTAGAAGGGGGCCTGGAAATCTGCACATCAGAAGGGATGTGCCTTGCATAGATGGATTTATGAGGAAAAGCAAGCTATGCACCATCTTTTTACCTCCTGAACAGCAATGGTAATGTATTGCAATGGAGGAAAGACACCAGTGTTTGGTTTCCTAGGTGATTAAAGAGCAGAAAATCCTAAAAAAAAATACAACAATAGAAACAGGTAACAGTAAAAAGGGACTCTTGATCTGTATAAATCAGCTTTCTACCTGTAAACAACCTGAACACATAAGTGGATGAAGATGTGCTAAAGGTGGCTGGAGGCTGAAACGACTATATTCCCAATCAAAAAACCCACTTAGTTATATTTCTCAAAATAAAACAGACTATACTATGCAGATAAACATTCTCATGCTTATGCCTTGTGGCACAATTTCTGGGTAAATAGGGACATTCATCCCTTTTTTCTAATGGGGTGTCCATATACGCAATATGAATAAATGCTGTGAATTTCAGCCATGTCTTGATGAATATTTAAAATCCACATATCTTTTCTCAGTATTTCTATTACATGGAATAATTAAGTTATAAATGACCAAACAGTTAATAACAGAAAGATTACCCCAAGATCAAAAATCCAGCATTACAGAGAAAAGCATATGGGACTAGAAATGAATGCCCCAAAAGGAAGTGCCGCATTGGTAAGCTGTGGTAGTTTAATGTAGAAGACAGCAAGAATCTGAGATGCTCCAGCCATTGCCTATTTTAATAAGCTATCCACACAGATGATCACACCACCTGAAAGCTATTCCATGAGGGCAGAATCGAAGCATCTTGCCTGCCCATCTCACCAGCATCTCTCGGCCTTGTGCCCATAGAGGTAATTTTTGACCTTTCATTACTGTGAACTTGAATTGCTGTTCAGAGAAGTCTGAACAACATGGATGGGTCTACCTGCCAGCGTGAGCTAACTCCAACAGTATCGATAAACTGTGTTTTTTTGCTGTCAGCTCCCTATTTTGCACACACATTTTTCTTTCTACTCTATTCCCATGTTTTTCCTTCTCTTTACTAAGGTTAACATAAGCAAAAGCTGGCTCCAAACTCTCTCTGGATTGCTAAGATGAAGCTGCCCTCAGCAGCTGTATGTTGATTCACTACTCCAAATTCCAGAATGGACAATAAGACTGTGTGCAGCAGTCTTCTTTGCAAAGCAACGAGTTTCCTCACTGAAAGCTAAGAGCAGAGCTGCCTCATTTGTGGGTGTTTGCATCCAAGGAAAAAGGATCAGACTCCCAACATCAGAAAAATATCTAGATTTAAAAAATCTATTTCAGAATACCACCATTCCCCGAACATTTGTTTTCTATCCTCAAATACCTCTTTAAAAATTGCTACACACCTGAAAAAAACAAACCCCTTAATATTTTGCTTTTCACATGCCTTAATTATCTTTTTGTTCCTGTACAAAAGCCAGTTAGAGGTCATGATGGCCATGAAATTCAGAATGAGACTAATTGAAAGCTGTTTACATTTAACAGTTGACTGTTACAGACTGACTCTTTGCGAGTGTTTTGGGGGTGTTAATGTACAGTTTCCATACCATCAACCATTGACACGAACAATTCTTACCATAAAAAACAGTAATGCCAAAGCCATTTTTAACATTCTCTTGGGATCACATGGAGTCTTCCTCCCTCTTGATGTCTGAGTGTTTCTTGAAGTATTCTTTCCTCTACAACTCCTTTTTTCAGCCCTTCTATTTCTTTTTTCATGTATCCTAAAGCAAATCCTCTCTCTGTCAAAATCTCCTCCTGAA
This sequence comes from Upupa epops, assembly GCA_013397515.1. Taxonomy (NCBI): domain Eukaryota; kingdom Metazoa; phylum Chordata; class Aves; order Bucerotiformes; family Upupidae; genus Upupa; species Upupa epops. The sequence continues at coordinate 67,235 of VZRI01007732.1, forward strand.
TAACATAAAGCCACTGGTAGCTCATGAGTGCACAGCATGGAGTAAATACTGTGATTATGGGGTGAGCCCACTGCTTATCACAAATTAAAATACACACTCTTGGGTGCCTGTGTTTGACCTGGAAGAGGGAGATCCAGTTCAGAAGACACAGGTGTAGGGAGATAGTTACCTGAATGGCAAACAAAGGAGGGAAGAGGAAAAGGTAGTAAGAACAACATAGGCATGGGACAACAAGGGAAGTCAAGCTTAGCGATCTGGAGAGGATGAAGAGAATGGTTGTCTCTCTGCATTGCAAGTAAACAAGAAAGACGTTCAGGGAAAACCCAAACAGGAGAAAGCAATAGCTGTAAAAATACACAAAGAATAACATGAGACAAGAAAACCACCGGAGATCTGAAGAGCTTCCACATCAAAACTTGCTTATTTTCATAAATAATGCTCCAGTTTCAGTACTTTCAAAAATCACAAAGCAGACTAAAGAACAAAAAAATTAATTGAGAAATGTGAGTTCAAAAATTCTCATTATGCCCCCTGGTTAAACACCTTTCAAATGTTTTCAATTCACATTCCTGCTCCTTACTGTACACAATTTCCCACTGTTACACCACTTAATACAATTGCTTTAAACTTGAACGGTTGCTCAAAATCTACCAAAATCTTATGTCTACAGTCCTCAATACAGTTTGAACTACTCATTCACCCACATGCTGCCACGGCAATGTTCAATATATTCGAATTCAATATACGAAATTAACAAAGACAGAAAGCATAATATTGCCCCCTCCTGTAAAATAACAGCAACTGGTGTCAATAATTCTGACAACAACGCTGACACAGAGGGGGTTGGTATTGACAGGCAGAAAGACACTAAAACTAGTTGTCTTCTATTATTCAAGATTGTCAGGTTCAAATAGGTCAACTGGACATTTTCCTTAAGTAACATACCCCTGTTTGATTTCAATTAGCCCTACCAGAAGGAGCATTTTCTGTAAAGAAACTCTGCTTTTTCAGTAGTTTATAAGATAATTGCATATCCTTCACACAATGCTACAAGCTTCCTGCTTATTTTTGTCAATCAGACTGTAACTGCTTTCTTAGTTTTCTGTTCTAACCTTGCTAGCACCAGAATCCTTTATTTACTTTCAGACCATTTTACTGATTTATTTAAACACGTCAAGCATCCCAAAAACAAGTTTGCATCTCAGCCTAATCAAAACTCTTCATTTCTTTGAAGTGAGGTTTTAAAAGTCTTTAACTGTTTTACCCAGATAACCTTCTCTTCACCTCCTCTTACAGCCATGTAACTGTACCCTGGAGCTGCAAAAATGGGAACTAATCACAGGGCTCTCAAGAGGTCTGCCTTGGGAAAACTTACTACCCTTTGACTTTCTAATTTCTCATGCCTTCTTCCAGAGGGCTTATAGAGAGCTTTCTGAGATGTAAGAAATCTGAAATCATCACAGCAACAACAGGGGCCAGCTTAGGAATATTTACTGATCTCCAAATATTGCTGCTAAATGAAGGGTTTTCAACACTATTATAGCTAACCCTGACAGAGGAGAAATAACATAAGGGGTAAACAAAATCCGAGCTTGTCATATGACACTGTTTTCTTTCCCAGTGCTGGACCTTTCCAGTTGTTGAAGAGAACCAGTTTAGGTTGACCATTTCTGATATGTGCCAATGCAGCAAGTCATTCAGAGGACCCACAGGAAGATCCTCACAATGAAATCTGTATGCAGGTAATTCAGTGTTCTTCTGCAGTTATGTGATTTGATAGAATAAACCACTGATCTATGCTAGGCTTCAACATTTTGTAGTCACTTAAGTTTTTAAAGTTATGTAAATATCTAAAATACTTCTGGAGACCTAGCTGAGATAGATGCAGAGTCTGCTACTGCTTCATTTAGCTTTCTAGTTCCGCACACTAGCATTCAGTTCATTTTTATCATTTTTCTGTTGACTGGCACTTGGAAACACCCACTTCATTCTCAGCAGCCTCACTCACTGAATCATTTCCAACTGTGTTGAAGCAAAGTGTAGTGCAAGTGCACAGATGAAAAATTGTACTGACTTCTGTGCCACTATTTTGTCCTTTCTTCGTGCTCTTCCCTTCCCTCCCCACACACACACACTTTTTTCCCCTTTAAATTCATCTCCTACACTTCTACCAGACTCAGACTGGATGTTTTTAACAGAAATTCGCAAACTTTATCTTTCTCGTAGCAATTTTGCAGTATCATTTCTTTTCTTATAACAGCTTTTCAGGCGTCCAAGCCACATGCAACAGCACTTTCACTGTCTAAAGTCATACTCAACAGTAAGCTACAAATGAACTGGTCATACGCCACAGAGTTTTTCTTTAATAGCAAATGCAACATATTGCAAAGACCCAGAACACAGTCATCTTACACATCATCATTCATACTATTTCATTCTGTAAGAGGGCAGATACAGGATTAGATATTAGTAACAAATTCTTCACTATGAAGATGCTGAGGCACTGGAATAGGTTGCCCAGGGAGGCTGTGGATGCCCCATTCCTGGAAGTGTTCTAGGCCAGGCTAGATAATCTTTAAAGTCTCTTCCAGCCTAAACCATTCTGTGATTACTTATATCATATCCTTGTGCTTATAGCAATATGGAAACAGGATCCTCCAGGAAGCAATTCACAGCATAAACCTAAGAGTTCTGCATCTTCTTCAGGAGAAGCTTTTCTTTGCATATTGTCATCATTCTCCATCATCATGTACAGGAGACTGACTTACACCTTGGTGTATTTGTAAAGGTAGAATATGAGAGCTGGAACAGGTTGCCCAGGGAGGTTGTGCCTGACCCCTCCCTGGAAGTATTCAAGACTAGATTGGATGGGGCGTCAAGCAACCTGGTCTAGAGGGGCTTGTCCCTGCTTATGGCAGGGGGGTTGGAACTAGATGATTTTTAAGGTCCCTTCCAACCTGAAACATTCTATGAATATGAAATAGAGCAAGGGCAGGGGTTCTTCCCTTTCTGATTGTGCTTTTATTTGAAATAAAACTTTTGCTTTAATCGGTGATGAAAACCAGCTGTAGACAAGATAAAGCATGAGAGCCTCATCCAGGGCCCAGATTGTATGCCTTCAAAAAAGGTAAGAAGGACCCAGGCAACTACAGACTGCTCATCCTCACCTCCATCCCTTGAAAGCTGATGGAGAAACTCTTTCTGGAAGCCATCTCTAAACACATGTTAAAAAATAAGGTTATCAGGAGTAGCCACCATGGATTTACCAAGGGGAAATCTTGATTGACTAAACTGACACTTGTCTACAAAGCCATTACCGAATGGGTAGATGGAGTGCAGTGGATGTCATACACCTTAACCATTCTAGTTAGAGATGTCCCTGATTGTTGGACAAGATGACCTTTAGAGGTCCCTCACAATCCAATACATTCTATAATTTTATGGTTTTCAACCAAGGCAACTTGACTGAAAACATAAAAAGAAAAAAAACAACAACCCTGTAGGTTAAATTAAATGGCAATACAAAGCATCTTGAACCTTGAAATAAAACAATCCTACTGCTCCTACAAACTCATTACGGGGCTTAGGCATATAGCACAACCTTTCTCTCCACCTGTTTTTCTCTTGTTTCCGATGTATCAAGACTGCATATTTGATGTGAAATAAATATTAGGAGTTTCTGGGAATTATGAATGCATGGGTCTAAAGCACATTTCCCTTATGCAACCTCTGACTGTTGGAGCCAAATGGTAAAATCAACATTCTTGAAAAAGTTTAACTGCATTCCAGTGCAGTTAAAGCCTGGATTTAAAAGAAAATAGAAAAGAAATTTACCCTCAATGATAAATGCAACAAATACAATGAATAAACAAATGCAACTAATTAAATACTGCTCCATTCCTTCTCTCTTTTTCTAAGAGATCTACTCTTGTGCGTCATGCTTGAGTCCTAAATACATGCAGTATATGTATTAAAAAGAGAGATGGATGTGATTATTTCACTGATACCATACAATGAAAACTGACTTCTATAGGAGCCATCTTGCAAATAAAATGCCCAAATAAGACTTAGTGAAATCTTGGTAGCTGCAATACTAAACAGATGCTGGCTGACGGAGCCAGTAACTGCCAGTCAAACAGAAACAAATCACAAGTAACAATCCATGTACTTAGATTGCACATACTGAATGTACACTAAAATATTCTAACCATATTTTCACAGTCTACGCTAGACTGACAAACCAGATTTTCTGTATTTAATTTTTTTCAGAATGATTATTTATCAAGAACTAATAATCAGAGTTCTGTTTCACTGTAAATAACCCTTTTTTATTCTAAGCAGAAGCTTACAAAGAAGCCAAATAATTTCTTCAGCCTCCCATGAGAAAAATCAGCATCTTTTGCCACCAGTGGAATACTTACCCTGCTTAGTGTTGATTTATGCATATCTGAGGAGCTATAGGCCATAAAAATGGATGCAATCTAAACAAATGTTTGCCAAGAAAGGGAACGGCTGAGGAACTAGAAGGTGTGATTTAAGGTACTTGAACTAGTAACAGTGGAGGACTATATGTAACTGTGTAAGACTGAGTTTTCAATGGAAGCATCTAGAATAGAAGAGGAAAACAGAGTAGCATTGATATGCCCACTGAGATGAGTAACAAGTGTTCCTCTACCCACAATGGAATGTTTTCTACATTATTTTTTTATACTGTTATTTTTATATTAGATCAAACAGAATATTGCATGGATACACATGTGTCACATTAATGCATCTAGTTCCTTGTTTTGCATTATATATGCACATGATGAACTTCTGAGTGACCCAAAAGTCATACAGAAAACTTTCAGATGATCTCTCTGGTTCATACATCCTTCTATCTATCCACTTATAAATATTTCTTTCTCTAGATCCATCTTGCTTATACGGAAGGTTGCAATGCCACAAGTACTCTGTATATCTACTTATAAAACAGTGTTTTAAACTCACAACTTTATGGTATTTTTATCAAAAGCTATACAGACAAGAGTTTTCCAAAGAAGTAGTGTTTTTCATGTGTATATGGCAACACCTTTTGTGGATGTATTAGTGGCTCCTTTTTGTAAGTAATGGCTAGATTTTAATTTTCATACACACATACAACCGCTAATAACAAGAATTGTTATACAGAATCACAGAAACATAAAGGCTGGAAAGGACTTCCAGAATCATCAAGTTCAGCCCTCATCCCAACATCTCCCTAACCCTTAGACCATGGACCTATGCACAGCATTATTATAGTAGCAACATCTCAATCTGAACAGCATTAGTTGAGCACTTTGAAGACTATGCATAGGATAACTGGGAAAGATTAGATAATTACTAAGTTTTGGATAGAAAATCGTCACTTCTCTGGGTTTTATGAACACTGCTGCCACTCAAAAAGACACTAAAATGGTCTTTTGTTGTCCTTTAGCTTGCTGCAGGAATCCATGGATGGTCAAGATCTGTTACCTAAGTGGAAGGCAAGCAATCTAGAAATAAGGGTAATCAATACAGAACCACAGACTATCTCAAGTTGGACGGGACCCATAAGGAACCTAGAGACCAACTCAGCTGCTCCTTGCAAGACTTCTTAAAACTAAATTATATGGCTGAATGGGTCTTCTAGATGCTCGTTGAACTGTCAACAGGGTTGGTGCCATGACTACTTCCCTGTGGATGCTGTTACAGTGACCAAATACCCTCTCAGTGAAAAGCCTTTCCCTAACATCCAACCTAAACTTCCCCTGATGCAGCTTCTTTCCCTTTGCCCATGTTCTATTGCTGGTCATCAGAGGAGATGAACTAACTGCAGTAAGGTCACCCCTAAGCCTTCTCCAAGTTGAACAAACCCAGTGACCTCAGTTACTCCTCACAAGTCTTGCCATCATGACCTTTCACCATCTTGGCTGCACTCCTCTGAACACATTCTAATAAGCATAACTGAAAAATGCAAATAAATAGTGTCTCAAACTGCTAAAAGGCCTGAAAATGTGGTGTTTCAGAGGAATAAACCATCAAACACAGACAAAGAAGTTAGAAAAAAACCCTGATTCTGATACTCAGATAATGGTTTGATGTACATCACACTGGTGACCAGGAATTGTTGTATCTGACAATTTTTCAAATGCAGCAACAACCTCAGGAGTACACACACTGGAAAAAAGGATCATGGCCCTCACAAGGAAGAGGGGCTGCAGAAAAGATGATTCTTCCAGCCTTTTGGTCATAACTAAACACTACTCTCTTAATCATCTTTGTGGCTCTGAGCTGGGCTCTTTCCAGTTTTTCCCTTGAAATTCCAAAACAATACCATATTTTTCACACTCAGCCATGGCATAGTAATGTCATCATCATCCTCTGTGAAAAAACAAGTAATCTTATTGTGAAAAAAAATGTCAACCTCAATCAATTTTCCAAGCAAAGACATAATTTGCAGTGTTAATGCAGTCTGAGAGTTATAAATAAATACTAATACATATTTAAAAGGAGTAGTGAGATGCAAGGATTGGGCTTTTATCAATGAGTCCAAGTTACAGTGCAAATCACCAAAGAACTCAAAGGGTTTATCACCAGACCATAAACATATAAACATGGATATTCTCTGCATAACATAATTGTGAATCAGTGCTTCTTTCAAACACAAATTTGGACATTTTAATGAATATATGCTTTAACAATACTGTGCTTCACATGCTGACTCCAAAAGACACATCAGTACAGATGTGACATGAAATTGATTTTAATTTGAATTTGGCTTCAGGCTTCATATAATATTTTCAGAATTCATTATAAATAATGATTGTTTGGAGTGTGCATTACTTGTGCTTTATGATGGCTAGAGTTAATGGGACCTGGAGCTATTTATGTCTTATTATCTTGCTTATCTTGGAGGTTTCTGTCCTCAGGCAATCAAGATAAAGAGGTATTTTAGTCCTCGGAGGGCACTGTTCCTGTAAAAAGGAAGCTATCGATGATGAAGATATTGCAAACATGCACAAAGCACATCTCATCACAGTGCATGTGCCTGCTTTTTGAAACTTAAAAGTAAATACAAAACCCCATGTTTTCAAATCTGAAGACTGACTACCAGTTTTTCTCCTTCCCTTTTGTCATTAGACTTAGATAACTATTGTCACTATTCTATATGCACACAAACAGTCCAATAGACTACAAAGGGAGACAACATGCTAGTTGAGCCTTTTCTGGGGGTCCTTTCATGATAGATGGCAAGAAGACCCACTGTATTCCGAGTGTTGAACATCAGTCAGTGTAGAAAAAAGGGCTCAGATTAGAAAAGATGCTTACCACTTCCTCCTGCTAGCAGCCAGGAGACCAGTAACTGCTATGCATTTACAGAATCACAGAACTTTAGGGATTGGAAGGGACCTTGAAAGATCACTTAGCCCAATCCCTCTGCCACAGCAGGATCACCTACATCAAGTTTCACAGGAATATGTGCAGGTGGGTTTTAAAGGTCTCCAGAGAAGGAGACTCCACAACTCCTCCAGGCAATCTGTTCCAATGCTCTGTCACCCTCATTGTTTCTTCTCATGCTTATGTGGAACGCCCTGCGTTCCAGCTGACACTGCCCCTTGTCCTTCCTACCATTGGATGCCACTGAGAAGAGCCTGGTTCCATCCTCCTGACACCCACCCTTTACATATTTACACCAAGCTTCAGACTAATACATGCTTAGACCCACAGAGACAGGGTTGAAAAGTACCCATGACTGTGGAACAATCCACGTATTAGAACTGCAGGGGCTTTGTGGCTAGGTGATAGTAGAACAGACAGATCAATCTGTTCTTGCAGTAGATGTTGCCCTCAAGTCTCTTTACCACAGTTTCTTGTGCACTTCAAACATTTCTCTTTGGCAATTAAGAGACCACCTGTTCTATCTGAGGTTAATTCGAAATAGGGAAAAACATTCCAAATAACAAACACCAGAAAGCCACTTTGGCATTAATAAATCTGACCAGTCAGTTATATCTTTGGAGGTGCAGAATAACTGACAACACAGTCCTCACTTAGAAATCTAATACTTGTATTTAGATGCCCTGGAACAGGGTCAAGTAGGTAACAGATGTAAAGGAAGCACTGGAGGCAAGGAATAACATCAACAAAAATGTGTTATTCCTTGAACTCTTTCACTAGTTTCACAGAAAGCTTGAACAAACATTGGAGGACATGAAGAATGAACTTTACATGTTTCACACAAGACAGCTCTTCTACCTTTTGTAATCTTTCCCAAAGGAATCCACAGAATTATCTTATCAGTTCCTCTGAGAGGGATATTGCTGTAGTTAACATTACAGACATAGTTCATGCCACACATTAACCAACCTGCTCATCTAAGCTATTTCCAAATTAATTTCTTTTCAGTGTTTTAAGACTAACAGCTGCAGCATCTGACCAAAAAACATAACCATCACCTTCCATGGATGCCCCAGGAAACTGGGGAAGACTTATGACTATTGCATTTCTCACAAATATTTTATCTGCTTTTCCAGTTTCTACGTTGCTTTCACACTACCGGCACCAGTGCTTTTTCTATGTAGATTCAATATAATAGGGAGGAGATACTAATGGTACCAACAACGACGAAAGTGAAATAATTTGACGTGTTTTAGAGCTGCATTATAATGTGTAATAGACTTTTTAATAACATGAAATGAGACTGATTTATAAATCTCTAGAATGACATCTGAAAAGAACTGAGATAGGCTGGTAAAAAACAAATGGCAACTAATGCATCTTTCACGTTGACTGTGGCAGTGATTTACTGTGTTGTCTGCAATGCTAAATATACATCATAAATCCCTCCAACAGAAGCCTTATTATATTCATCCATCTCTTCCCTATGAGCCAACAATTTCTTCTTTCATAAGCTTTAATGTATGAAAAGGAACTCATTATATAAAATGAAATGCAGGCAAAAGCTAGTGATCTTACCTTTACCTAATGAGGATTTTATCTAAGGAAAGCACACTGGAGATACCCCACGGTTGTGCTATTGTTAAAGGCCATTTACTGAGTGACAGTGGGCAAGCTCTTCTTGTGCAAGATAAACCAATACAAAGCTCTTTATAAACCTTCACCAGCTGATCAGTTTCCTGCTTCAGTATAAGCTATTGTATACGGTCTGTTATGTACTCTGAATCGGGAAAAACCATCTCCGCAGTTTGTAAAGGAGCATGACTAGGAAGAGAGAGCATTTCCTGACTGAGACAAGTTGAAGTAATTAGAAGACCACGTGGAACCTTAACAGACAATTTATGCAAGTATGAAAAGGGTCACTTTCCCAATGAAGATCTGGATGTTCAAGTGACTGAAGTTTATGTTTGGTGTTTTTGAAGCAGCCTGCTAACTGCTGAGCACATGAGTTTACTAACCATAGGACATGCTTTCACTCACAGCAAGCTCCCACTGCGTATTGTCCTGTGAGGATAACTTCACCAGTCACTGGAAGAATGAATCAAAACTTAATTTCATCTGCAGAAGCAATAACCAAATGTCCTTTTCAGAATCAGTTTCCTGATCACTAATGATCTCTTCCCCTTCAGATTCTTGCCAGTGGAAAGAGGCCTGTAGTGGCAGAGGGAATTGGACTAGATGTTCTTTTGAGGTCCTTTCTGATCCCTAATGATTCTGTGATTCTGTGATATTGTCCATCTTGAAGGCACAGAGCAAACTATCAAAAGATAGTTCCAGGGTATTATGTTAGACAGAGAGTTCTACGGATGCAACTCAGGAAACACATGAACATTCTCTCATGCATTGTTCTAAGGTCACTCATTGGTAAATGCTGAGAGGAGAAAGTCTCAGCAACACCAAATGGATGATTCAGGAAAGAGATGTCAGAGGTATATGACATAACTGAGAGGCAGGTTTGCTCCAGAAGTTTCTCAAAACATTGGAATTTCAGATAGGGAATGAAAGAAACATGATAGCCACCTTCTGCTTTTAATGTAGTCAGAATATATGAGGAATGAGATCCTAAATTCCTGGTTTAAACCTGTACCACCTACCTGCTTTTTCCATTGAGTTCCTTAGGCTGCCAAGGCAGCTGGTAGTGGCAGCAAACTTTCCTCCTCTGCTGACACGGCTATTGGTGATTTTTCAGAACCATGCTGCACAAATGACTTTGTTTGCTTGGCAAGATAAGTTTTTATTGGATTTTGGAATTAGAAGTGGATGATCAAGAATATATATGTGGCCTTTTAACCTCATCCAACATGAAGAAAACTTACCAGAAAGTCCACAAATGCCATACATAATATGAAAAATTACTTGCTTGTCTTTTAAATTCTTCCACATCTGTTTCAAAGGGATAAATCACATACGTTACTGAAGGGAACGTTTGAAATTTAAACTTTAATCTGCAACGCTTGTAGGAAGGGAGGTTTGATGGCTACAGAACACTTTTGATTTGTTAATGCAGAGCTGTTCACTGAAAAGAAAGCTAATGATGTTTTTGGCAGTGACAGCAAGGCAATTGTTTTATTTATGACAAAATGGGTTCCTATTAGATCATGAAAACAAAAAACAATCCCAGCACTTTACTCATCTGTATTTAACTTGGGGTGTTTGGGGGTTGCTTATTTATTTTTAACAGAAACCACCTCGGGAAGATGGTTATTTATGGTTCTTTTTCTAAAGAGAAGATAAAGACATCTGATCATCATAGTTCCTGAGGTTACAGGACATTACTCTTTTTAAAAATGGTCTATGTTTCCTTAGGAATTGAATTGGTTTTGCTGTCTTATATTTTTCCTTTCTTTTGGGTGTGCCAAAACCTCTATGCAATCTTTCTAGCGATTCTTATTTTTCCTACCCAGTCCTCTAACAAATATACTCATGGTTCTGAATGGTTTTCAGCCATGTTTTTCCTTTCCTAATTCTTTTTTTGCATGTTGTTTCTTATCTCTCTTCACATTTCATTCCTTGAATCATAAAGAGTAGAGACCTAAATACTCAGAAAGCTAAATATCAAAATCCCACCTACACCAACCATACCTTACTCCTATTTCCAGTAACTAAACAACTGCAGTTTTGCCTTGTCCCTTCAGTAAAGGATGGAATATTGCAATAGCAGATCCCGTCTATCTTCCAAGGCAAAAAATACACATTAAATCCTACATGCACAATTGGAATTTCTACTGTAGGTGATTAATTCAGGCAGGCAAAATTATACCTATTGCCATCATGCTTATCAATCACATATAGATGGAAAACAGGAGGCAAAAACTGTATCTGCCTATATTACAGAGAAGTGTTATGTTCTCCCCTTAATCTTGCTTTGGTAATATAATAGAATACACTGGATTCAAACACTGTTTTTCTAAGGAAAGATGTCTTTCTCTTGTATCACTACAAAGAAATTGGTAGTAAAAGACATATAGAAGGCTTCCAGTACTACACACTCCAACTTTCAGATGCTTTTCAGTTTGATCTGCTCACTACTCTGCCAAAAATAAAACTCTATTTCAAGTGCTTCTCAAAATCTTTAGCTTTATAATAGACATGATACCATTTTATCTGGCTACTACTCCACCTACATGTCTGTATTTCAAACACATTATTAAAAAAAAGCTAAACGGAAGAGAGCTGTGCACTTTGCTGTGTCCCAAATTACTAGCACTTTCCAAAGAGAGATGTGGTGCAAAATTGCTGCTTTTACGCTTATACGTTCAAGATACCAGTGCCCCCCATGTGATGTAAAACACTTTAATAACACACTTGATTATGCTTAAGTGCATTCTAAAAAGAAGGAAAAAAAGCATCTCATCTGCCCAAAGGGGGAAGGTAAGATTGGAAATAAGAAGTGGAATTGTTCGCTTAAATGCAAGAGATGAAAAAACCTCCAAACAACTCTGAGTTCCAAGCACATATATTATAAATAAACCACACAGAAGTCAACAACGTTATTCCAAGTATGTGCTTGCTCACTGTCATTTGTCTCTCAAATCACCTCTTCTCTTGACTGTTTTCGCTTTAGGCAACTTTTTCTCCATTAAAAAAAAGATACAAAGTTTGCTGGGACAGATTCTTCATAATTTATCACTTCCAATGTCATGAGCACAACAGACATCTAATTCGTGACTACGGAACCTCAGGTGCTATTGCAACAAGTACCTTAACACTAGGGAATAAGAAATTAAAGAGTACCTCAAAATGAAAGCTACATGTTTTGAAAGTAAGTGTGAATACCTTTGCTATTGAAATGTTTGTTCTCTAATATCAACAATACTATTTGCAAGGTTACAAAGACTTGTATTTCTGGATACATCACAGGTTTCAAACAACACTGTATTTGCATTTGTTTGCATAAAAAAAGGGCAGACTAGATGTGGCTCTTAGTGCCATGGTCTGGCTGATGTGGTGATTTAGGTCACAGGCTGGGCTTGATGATTTCAGAGGTCTTTTCCAGCCTCAATAATAACAATAAAACCCATAACGACAATGCAAGCTCAGGAGAGCATTAGCCTCACCTAACCTTGGATGTGTGCAACGCAGATGCCCATGTCTGCTCCCCAGCTTTTTTCGTGCTCAGCAAGTTGATCAACAAAAGCAGAGAGAAACTTCAGAGAAAATTATGAACCTTTCTCTAGAAGATGTCTCAGGTAAGCTGTGCCCAAAAGGTACCTGTATCTCTCCATTCGCTCTAAGGAAAATACAGCATTATCATCATAGTCAACAGTGTCTATACTGACATCTATCTAACTATAACAAATCCTTACCCAGGAAGGCTAATATTTCCCAAGGATTTGCCAGCTTTTTGTAGATGATGTCTAAACAGTTCAAAAGCATCACTGCAGCATGACCACATTATCTGAACAAGGAACCTACAAAACCTTCATATCTAGCCATTGGAGAAAGAGCTAGGTGCAGTGACCTTTCTGCAGACCTACACATGAAATAGTTGTTTACTTAAATGTTCCATCAAAGCCCTGCAACTAACTAGTAAATATTCAACGAGCAAGAAGCCGGATTATTTTTCAACACAGAGTTCATCAGAAGGTGTTAAAGCACTATTATGAACCTGGCTTTCACAACTACCCTGTGAAAGGAGATTATGACAGTTTTACAGATAGGTGAATTTAGGTACAGAAACATGAAGTGTAAAGCCTGGCTAACAGGGCAAGTTATCAGCAAAGGTACGTAAGTACCAATTTTCCTTTCTGTCCTGTCCTCTGAATGCCATGTGACACTGACTTTCTGGAAATGATACTTAGCAGAACCTCTCTCTCTCAAAAAAAAAGGAAATAATAAAAAGACAGCCTTTCCCCCTTCCCAAGTTTCAGTTAAATGTGCAGTCTTTAATATTTAAAAATGAATTTATAACCAGTTCATCAAATTCATAGGCTTTGAATATTCTTTCAAACTGATTCATAAAGCAGGAGATAACTAATTCACTGACCTTAAGTCCATGATGAATGTGCTAAACTTTATCAGTCATACTTTGTGCTGCAGCAGCTCTTCCACTCGAATAGCAAAAATATGCTGCCTTCCTTCATGTTTCACTGGTATCAGCAAAGAAAGGGTTGTCTGCTTGATTTGAGTTTGTAAGTCATTCTTCAAAGCGCCCTGATTTTTTCCCCTCTCACTCTCTCGTATTTTCTCTGCCTGTTCACAGTCCATTTGTACTGGGTCATTAGAATGGGTTATTCTAGCAAAGCTTCACTGAGTCACACTAAAGGATGTTGAGTTCTTCATGGTAAACACATTCCAAGTGACACACAGTTGAAAACAAAACTGTAAACTTTTTTTATACTGCTGTCTGTATCTGACAAAAAAAAAATAGCTGAGGTATTTTATTATACACTGCAATATCCAGTTACTGCCTGGTCATTTTGCACGTTATCTGTGTTGGGCAGATGGAAATTTGGCATAAAAGGTGACAGTTCACAGGTTGCACTGGCTCCCTGCCTACAAGGATGGCCCTTGGGCTTCCTCCGGAATTGCAGCATTTGTTCTTGTCAGGAACAAGAAGGAATTCCAGGGGATTTTTGCTGTTGCTGCCAATTTGTCTTTCTTACTCCCAAGGTGTATGGTTTTCACTGTATGAGACTTCAGGAAAAGTTATCCTATCATTGATTTATAGAATAATAGAATAATCATGGCTGGAAAGGACCTCCAGGATCATCACGTCTAGCCCTCATCCCAAATCTCCTAACTCCTGGTCTCAAGTGCTGTATCTACTCAACTTTTAAACACCTCCAGGGATGGCAACTCCACCACCTCCCTGGGCAGCCTGTTCCAGTGCCCAACCATTCTCTTCCTAAGATCTAATCTAAACCTCTATTGATGCAACTTGAGGCTATTATTGTATCTTTGCCAGCATAACATGGGATTGGGGAAAGGTAGAAATCCTTGGAGTTTCATTTTAAGAAAAATAACAATAAAGAGACTTAAATAAAAGCAGAAGCGTATTCTTTTACTCTTTCAGTTACTTGCTTCACTTCTGATAAATTTACTTGCAATTCAGAAGAGAACAACAGACTTCTCTGCTACCCAAGCTCCATAGAGTGTTCGACATCATCGCAACTTTCTACAAGAAAAACAAAAAACAACAAAAAAAGAAAAAACAGAAAAGAAAAACAAGAAAAGAAGAAAAAGGAAAGAACAAGCTGTCCTGCAATACTTACTAGTTTAAAAGTAAGCATTTGCATGAAACTAACATTATTTATCTGCATAGCTTTCTTAACTCTGTTTAGAAAGAGTGAAGGAAAGTCCGGTTTTCCATTTCTGATGGAGAGAGGAAAAAGCATACCCGGTTCCTCAGTAATATTTCTGCCTGTATCTTCAAAGGACTTCAGGATTTAGACTGTGAGTAATTTAAATGGTGAAGCACTAAGCTGAGGATTAGTATAAAGGGTTCTATGTATCAGAAAAATGCAACTGTCCATCACACAAGTAAAGCTTAGTGGGCAAAAGGCAAAGTGACCCTGGAGCTGCTCTGAAAACTTATAGAACACCTAGGAGCTACTACAAGCATCACCATTTTCTGTTCCAAGATCAAGAAATACTTTCTTACACCTACACAGCACACTGCACACAGAATCAAATCAGTACGCAGCTCTGCTCCCAGGAGAGATGAAGGAAGAGGGACAGAAAGTTGCATACAAAACATACTCAGCACATTGGAATTCTCTTCACTGAGGAACAGTGCCCAGGTATCAGGGTGAAGGATGCAGAATAACACCCCCACACAATAGAGCAGGCGGGGGTTTCTTTGATGAAGCCCTATGATACACATGTAAACACACCTAGCCATGACTTCCCCTTGACCTCTAAGACACCAACAGACAGATGTAGCACATTTCATACTTAACGTACCTGATCTCTTATAGAATCTGTCCTATGTGTAATTTGTCAAAGAGGGATGACAATTACAGAGATGTGTCTTACATCATGGCTATTCTACCAGATAAATTTCCAGACACTAACCTTATTAGGAGTACATTTGCTTGAAGCTTTATTTAAAGTGTTTCTTCTGACAGACTCTATCAGCAGAAGTAACTGTGATAACCATAGCTAGACTACAAATGTGGTCTCCCAAAGAGCAAGCCTCAAATCAATATTTACAAGTAAGCTGCAAAAGGTCTCGGGGAAAAAAGCCTGTAACTCTGCACTACTGGTGGGTGAAATATGTAATTGGCTCCCTTGAAAGCCCTATCAGATGACAAATACTAGTTCACACAGAATTGTCCAATTAAGAAGAAAGCAAGGAAACGAATAATTTTCCCCAAGGTTTTTGGTCAAGCTTTTTCTCCAGTTACATATTACCAATAGGATCATCATTGGCAATTATTACTGAGGTAACTCAAGATCTCATTTTTGAAAGGACATTTCAGCAACCATCTCACAAGGTTTTGGGATTGCTGAATATTTTTTTTCAAGGATTTTCCTTTTCTTTTTTAACTACTAAGGAATAATCATTGGAGTTGAAACTACAGAAGAATTTTTATTGCATGCAAATACATCTACAGTTTTAGAGGTGGGGTTTATTTTTTATAGTCACGGTATTTGAATCAGCCATTCAGGTTATTAAATCATTCACAGCCACTGCATTTTGTCCGCAGTGCAAGGTAAACATGAAGTGGGTAGTTCCAGTCTCCATTTCCCCTGAAGTTCAGCAGTCATGTATAGAGTTGTCATGGTAAAAAAATCACAACTTAAAATGTGGTGCAAAGGTAAATGCTCAGGTTTTGAGGGATTTCCAAGGCCAGGCCAGGGCATTCACTATGAAAAGTTCCAAAGCTGTGATAAAGCAGCATTTTCATATGAGGAATTGGGGATTTTTCACTCAGCTCTACCAACAGCTGATAGAAAACATTTTGGAATGGCCGTTACGCTAACATATGTTTAAATACCCTTATTCTAACCACAGCGCTCAGGAAAGAAGAAAAACTTTCACCTAACTGTTGAAGTGGGGGTGGAAAATAAAAAGCATTGTATTTCTTTGCTTTACTAATTCAATTAAGATTACATTTTGATGTTTATTATAGCAGCTCTGTAGCCACCAAGAGAAAGCAGCACCAGCCTGAACCTTTCAATTGTGAAACCAAATCACTTAAGAAAAAACCCCACATTTAATTTTCACTTCAAACTGCAGGCTTTGAGTTTATAGTTCTAATTGCTTTACAAATATTTAGCGTTTTGAATAATAAACCAGACTGTTTTAAGTAGCAACATTGATTTTGTCACTCTAAACATTTCAGTATTCAGATATGCTGTCTCTTCTTTCAACATATGAGAAATTTCTACCATTTTATGATAATGTCCTCACCAACATCAACAACCCTGGGAAAGCCTCCAAAGTGTTAGTGCTTGAGGAAAGTTCACTTTAGAATAGGTTGGAAAAAGCCTTTAAGATATCATCAAGTCCAATCATTAACCTAACTGTACCAAGACCACTGCTAAACTTTTGTGTCCCTAAGCTCCAGATCTACACAGTTTTAAACACAAAGCTTCTAAATCCAGGCTGTTTCAAGGCCTGATGACCCTTTTAGTAAAGAAGTTTTTCCTAATGTTCAGGCTAAACTTCCCCTGCACAACTTGAGGCCATTTCCTCCTGTTCTACAACTTGTCACTTGTGAATAGAGACCAACAACTAATTCTCTTCAACCTCCTTTCAGATAGTTGTAGACAGCAATCAGGTCTCCCCTCAGCCTCCTCCTCTGCAGACCAAACAGTCCAGCTCCCTCAGCTGCTCCTCATAAGGTTTGTTCTCCAGATACTCCACCAACCTTGTTGTCCACTCTAGCACTATCTCCATGCATTGACGCAACAAACCTTTTCTATGCAACAATGCATAGGCAGCTGCAGCTGTCTCCACAAGGCTTTTCAGGACTTCTGCTACTCTTTCAGCTGATACGAAGGGTCTGTGTCTTCTGTGTGGTCCAATTACATGTACCATCATGGAACAAACATGCCTTAAAAAGGACAACAAAAGCTTGACTTCTGTACTTCTCATTTAAAAGCTAGAGATGTGAGGCTTGTTTACACAGTCCTTTTTGTCAAACAGGTCATTAAAAACCCAACAAAGTACTCTGCATTTTGTGCAGTGTGTTTACTGATGTCTTCCTTTGGATTATTAACTTAAAGCCATGTGAAATAAGCGCCAGTGATCTCCCAAGCTGGCTGAGCTCAATTTTTTCAGAGCACCAGTTTGCATGAGCAGTACCTACAGGAAATTCCTCATGATTTATACCAGAGCACCTACACTAATAAGACTTCCCTCGCCATTACCTGCCTGTTTTGGGACCGAAGCAGTGAAATTACCCAAGGAAGAGGAAGGAATTTGCCCTTTCAAACTGCATTCCAGACTAATTTCAACCACCTGGCACACAGGAGCTTCATACAGGCACTGGGAGAGATGAAACCAATGTGCTGTCTCTGTGAGTGCTATCAGCAATAATGTGATTTTACTTGCTGCTAGGCTGTATTAACCCAGTGGAAAAAGAAGGATGTTTTATTTTTGTTTTTTATTGAGAGAAGAGAAAAACTCTGGTCACACAAGCAGGAAAAAGTCCTTAAGACAGTCAGTGTGGCAAATTCAATTCACAGAATCATAGCATTATTGAGGCTGGAAAAGATCTCTGAGATCACCATGGCCAGCCTAAAACCTGATACCATGACATCAGCCAGACCATGGCACTGTCACTGCCTGTCTGTCCTTAAACACGTCCAGGCAGTCCATTCCAGGGTCTGATCACCCTTTCTGTGGGCTTCCCCTAACATCCAACCTAACCATCCCCTCACACAGCTTCAGGCCCTGACCTCTCGTCCTGGTGCTACCTGCATGTGAGAAGAGCTTGACCCATGCCTGACTACAACCTTCCTTCAGGGAGTTGTAGAGAGGGAGAAGGTTCCCCCGAGTCTCCTCTTCTCCAAGCTAAACAACCCCAGCTCCCTCAGTCACCCTCTCCTCATCAGACTTTCCCTTCAGTCCCTTCCCCAGCCTCATTGCTTCTCTGGACCTGCTCCAGCCGCTCAATCTCTTGAAGCAAGAAGCCCAGAACTACCCCCAGGATTCAAGGCGAGACTTCACCCGTGCCAGTGTCAATAAAGCAGAGGTTCTGTATTAGAAAAGGAAAAAAGGAAGGGGAAAATAAAAGAGAAAGAATACAAACTAGCAGCATTTACAGAAGAAAACAAAATTTTCCTGACCCAACAGTACACAAGCTCAGCTTTGTTAAATCACACAGCAAGTCTTATTTATCCAGTAATGAGGGACAAATTTTTCACTTGTGCAATGGATGTCAACTCCAGGATTTACATGCTCCATTATCTCACTCAGAAGCTGTTTGTTGGCATGCAGACGTTTGTGTTGTCCTGCAGGTATGGGAACCTTGGCAGCTTCTCACAATGATTAGAAACCAAAACTGGGAAAAGAAACATGAGCATTGCAGCTACGGCTTTTTGGTCAAGCATATTGCTGCATTTTGGACAGCACTGCAGAAGAGTTTATCAGTACTTGAAAGCAGAAAGTGGAAGTATGTTAAACAAACCATGTGTAATTTGGGTTCAGCGAACAGGTTGTGTGCATTGGAGTTTGTCAGCTGTTGGTCAGACAGTCAAGTTACACCAAACAAATCCTCCTTGGTTTGCAAGGTAATGCTCTTGTCATTCATTCAGTGGATTCTGTTTCTGCTTGGCTGAAACGGTCTCCTAGTTCCACAGTGATAAGTGACCCAGAAAAAAGCTCTCACTAAGTAATGCTACTAAGCGTCAGCTGAATCAAAGACATTGGAAGAAACCCAGGGGCACTGAATTAAGCAACATATTTGAGATTTCAAGACATTTTATTGTGATGATGTGTAATTGATGGAATAATAAGAGATTTCACAACACAAGAAGCACACAGGCGCTAAGAGAGGTGAAGAGTATACAGGCATGGACGTTACTCTCCTACTCCCCTTCTTACCTGTTAGCTTTGAAGGATTAATTAAGCTAATGAAAAGAACAATCTTGTAGGACAGACACACATCAAAATCTGAGTATTATATACTACTTGAAGAGCAAAGAGTTTTTTAACACCAACCAACACAGGAAATGTCCCACTAGGACCAGTGGTTCCTCAAGATGACAGATCTGACAAGCAACAAAAGAGCTGTTTACATGATCCCAGCCACTTTCTGCAGTACAGTTCCCTTGTCTTTTCCCAGTGTCCACAGCTGTTTGGTTTGGGATGGTAAAGGGTTTGCAAACACCCTTAGTAACTGCTTCCCATGATTCTCTCAAAACCAGTTTGAATCTGATGACTTCCCTCTTCTGCTTTACCATTTACTGACATTAAAAGTAAATGTGTCTCTTTCATAATAATCTAAACCACACTGATTTTCAAATTGATGTTCGATTCTACAACTGAAGATCAAGATGCCTTTTAACAAAATTCCTCACAGATAGTGAGAGATCAAGTATTGCTCTACATATTCAGAAATCCAAGGCTAAAGTGAAATGTGAGTTCTTTCTCAAACATATATAGGCTTGTAATGTTTTAGGAAACACAGTTTAAAATGTAAATGGGCATTTCATTTCAGGTCTTTCTCTTTTAATTGAGGGTTTTTCCAAAATAATTTTAATACATCCATTCAAACAGATTTGACTACAGTCATTTTGTATCAAAACGCGTAAGTATATGCTTTGATTTTTAATGAGCAGAAAGTTGTTAGCCATTTTTCGTAGAAGTCTGTGACTAATTCCATTTCATAACCTTGGCTAATAGATAATTAGGTGTTTCACTCAAATTAGCTCTGACACAGCTGGAGGCAAAGTGGGAGGAAGCATAAAGCTGGCTTTGCCATAGATTTTGTACTATCGGTTTCTGAACACCTCTGTGAGACAGGTGATAGGAAAGGCTATATTGGATATGCATAACCTGTGTCTGCATTTTGTTAACAGCACTCTCAGTTTTTAAAGCGAAGAGAAGCTTAATAAAAAAAAGATATGCAGAGGAGGATGATCTCCCAATAGAGATCATTAAGTGGATCGCTGAAGCTGTACACATTTCAAAACAAATTTCCTGGATCAGGTACTTCCTCAGGCTTCACAGGGAGAGCATCGTCATCCATTAGTGTTATTACTTCAGTGTAATCCCATCACAATGCAACAGCGTAGACTGCGACTTGCCTTAGTCCATCTCCCGACAGCTTAAGATCAACAGAATTATTCATGCACACTTACACACACCCTATAGCAATAACTGTTCCCTTACGCCATGCACCCACCTTCGCGTGATTTTGGTAGCCACAAGGTAGAGAACTGACACCATAACAGAATGAGACTTTCTTAATCCACTAAACCAGGAGACAGATTCACAACTACAGCACCTAACGTCATCCTCTGGGTACAAAGGAGAATGTATACAGCACAAGGTCCTCTGGAGCACAGCACACAATTGCAGTAGCTCTCATAATACACAAGTCTCCGTTTACATAGCTATTTGCATTTTAAATATTCACTCTTCAAGCAGCGCTTTAAAAAGAGCATCAATCACAAACCAGCACAGTTCCTTCAAAGTTATGGTCTCAAAAGTTTATGATAATGTGTTAGAACAGGCAGTCAAGAAAGAAACTACATAGCTTCCTTCTCTTTATCCAATTATCACTTACCAGAGCTGAAGGACATACCGCCTCTTTTGTCTCATTCCTGTTCTTTGGATCAAGGATGCTGCAAGTTTGTTTTTGTATAATGCTGACGTGAGACTGCATAGCATTACAAGTTTAGATGAATTTAGAAAGTTGGTCAGATGCCAATATACAATTTCTTTTTTATGCACCAGATTATATATTGTGCTTATGTATTATGTATTTTCTGTCACAGCCTAGTAGCTTCCTCACTAATTATTTTTCCACCTTCTGCAACCTGTGATTCTTTTCTTGTAACGTCTACAGTGAAAATCTGATTAGTTTCCTAGGTAAATACAACAGACATTTTTAAATTAAATAGGGAATCAATACATCAATAAAGACACACAAAGACCACAAGAAAAAATGGGGACTAATTATCATCAATTCAAGTGTCCATGATCAGGAGATACACACGTATTTCAGATTACTTAGGCTGAGCATTAAATGAGATCATTCTACTGAGCACAGCATTTGTGCTTTAGAGGTAGCTGATGCCTGGTTACCTAGAGCATTTTTCCATCAGTACTTGTACCTGTCTTTTATATTAAGGATAGAGACTTCTAGGCTAGTTGAAGGAGTACCTGAAAAATTTAAGAATAAATATTTCTTAAAAAAACCAATAAGCTTCCATGCTGAGTAAAATATTACTACCGATTTATTATGAATTTCACAGTCAAAACACTCCTAGTTTAGCAGACCAAGGTGACCAATAAATGTTAGAAGTATCATGGCTGAAAAGCTTTCCTCTAAATGACTCCCTTGAAAACCTCAGAAGCCTAAGGTACATATCCTCCTACCCACAGCCTACAATTTATTTTAGATGTCTTATACTAGTGATGAAATAATGATTCAAGATGTCTTCTACCAATGATGAAACAATGATTCACTTACAGCAATTGCACATTCACAGCATCATCAATAAAGCTGTAATTTTACAAGTATCTTCACTCAATTATTCATGTCAAAATAGTCCAAACTTACATCTTACCAGAATTTTCTATTCATCCAATATCGAACATTCCAACTCATTATCACCACCTTAGTCTATTTTACTGGTTTTCACCCAGACAACAAAAAATGCGTAACTTTCCCCCCACCCCATAGTCAGGTACCAAATTATATGGGTTTTCTGAAATGTCTACTCCCTTTACTGTTGCTGCATATTTTTAAATCCAACAGCATGCTGCCTTTGTTCATGCTATAAGATTAACAGTCCATGAACTTGTTTGATAACTACACATGTGTGTGAAGAATTTAGTGCTCTTCTAGCATGGTCATTCGCTGATACCAGACATACATGTTTCACTCATTCTTAATACTATATGCATATACAAATATTATCTTCTTGTCTAGCTGCAAAAATTACCACCTTTCCAAACTCTTCAAGGAGTTTTTTTTTTACCCGCATTTATGTTCCGTGTGGCAGCTCCCATTTCTCTCATAGAATCACTGAATGCATTGTGTTGTAAGGTCATCTCATCCAACCACCCTACAACAAGCACGGACAACTCTAATTAGAACAGATTGCTCAGAGCCCCAGCAAGCCTGACCTTGAATGGCTCCAGGGATGCTGGTGCCTCTGACACCTCTCTGTTCAACCTGTTCCAGTGATCCACCAACTGCAGATTAAACTTTTTCCTAATGTCCAGCCCAAGTCCAGCTTAAAACCATGACCCCTCCCTCATCCTATCATTCCCTGCCCTTGTGAACAGGTCTTCCCCAGCCTTCCTAGAGGCCCCTTTATGGTATTGGAAGTTCACTATAAGATTCCCCCTGGCATCTTCTCCTCTTCAGACTAAAGAACTCCAATTCCCTCAGCCTATTACTTGGCAATCTTCTGCGTAAGTTGCCTCTCGGCTACCAAATTGTTTGACATTTTTCTAACCAAACCCTATCACTAAATGGTAATCTCTACTTCTATTGATCACCTGGCATCCAACAAGTTTCTCTCAATCAATTGATCTCTTGGTGCTTCTGAGCCCCAAAGTGTTGATAATACATTTTGTCCTGCACTACCAAGTTGCTTCATCCTGTGCTCTCCGCAAACTGATATTGCTCTTTTCCCAGTTTATCTGCTGGCATTGTACCCAAGTAGGGAATACCAGTAAGGTGTTAACAGAACTTCACTTCACAGTATCACAGCAATCATGAGGCTGGAAAAGACCTTAAAGATCATCCAATTCCTGATACAGGCCAGGACGCCATTAGCCCTCTTGGCTGCCTGGCACATCGCTGACTCATGCTAAGTTTACTGTCCATCAATACCTCCAAGTCTCTTTCTACCTGAGTACTCTCCAAGATCTCCATTCCTCTTGTGACTGGCTGTGATCTCTGAATATCCAACTGAGTGAAAAAGCAATCTTAGCTCTGAAAGCTAATGACACCCACACTGCCAATAAACAGTCTTCAGATCATGTCTTCAAGTACGGGGGAAAAAAACAACAGAATTTGTCCTTTGTTCAGTTTTGCCAACATGGAAATTTCACAGAGGTAGAAAACATCACTTTCTTAGTTCCACCCCCC
>VZRI01007732.1:96534-116545 GCA_013397515.1 Upupa epops
GATAGTTCTTCTACAGAAAGTAAAAAAAAAAAAAAAAAGAGAAGATGGGATTAGGAAATTGCTCAGTTCTATTTAGAGCCCATTCATACCGTCTCTACCTATCCCAGTCCCTCCTGCATACACATGAACTACTCTTACCAAGAACACCTTCGGGAAAATGACACAGATGACCTTATGAAAGTGGACCTGTAAGATGATAAATGAATCAAAATGCTGACAATAATCAGACCTGAGGGTGCCCTTCCCCTATCCACCCACTCGGTAGAACGCGTGGGGAAAAAATATTTCCATCTTCAAAAGAGAAGACGCTGGATGGCCAAGCGCAAAGAGCAGTGGTCAGTGGAGTTACACACAGGTGAAGGCCAGTCACAAGTGGTGTTTTTCAGGGCTGTGTTGGGACCACTTCTGTTTAACATCTTGATCAGTGATCTTGATGAAGAAACAGTGCATCATCAGTAAATTTGAAGATGACACCAAGTTAGGTGGGAGTGTTGATCTGCTTGAGGGTAGCAAGGCTCTGTAGGGAGATGTAGACAGACTGGATTAATGGGTCAAGGTCAGTGGTATGAGCTTCAACAAGGACAATGGTTGGGGGTCCTGCACCTGAACCACAATAACCCCAGAAAATGCTACAGGCTTGGGGAAGTGTGGCTGGAAAGTTGTCTGGCAGAAAGGGATCTGAAGGTGCTCTTTGATAGCAGTGTGCCCAGGTGGTTGAGAAATCCAATGGTATCCTGGCTTGTATCAGAAACAGTGTGGCCAGCAGCAAGTGGAAAGTGATTGTCTCCCTGTACTCAACATTGGTGAGTCCACACCTCAAATACTGGAGTCAGTTTTGGGCAACTGAATTCAAGCAAGACATTGAGGTGCTGGAGCAACTGCACAGAAGGGCAATGAAGCTGGTGAAGGGCCTAGACAACCAGTCTGATGAGGAGCAGGTGAGGGAGACTGAGCTGTTTAGCCTAAGGAAGAGGAGCATGAGGGGGAGACCTTACCACTCTCTACAATGACCTGAATGGACATTGTACAGATGTGAGTGCTGATCTCTTCTCACAGGTCATTAGTGACAGAACAAGAGGCATCAGCCTCAAGCTGCACCAGGGGAGGGTTAGGCTGGACATTAGGAAAAATGTTTTTCATTGAGAGAGTTGTCAGGCCTTGGAACAGGCTACTCAGGGAAGGGGTTGAGCCATCATCCCTAGATGTGTTTAAAGATCATTCAGATAAGGTGCTTAGAGATCTGGTCTAGCAGTGACTTTGGTAGAGTTATTGGTTGGACTTAATAATCTCAAGGGTCTTTTCCAACCTGAAGTATTCAATAAATCTATGAAGAGAACCAGAAGGGGGGAGATACTATTAAAGACCATGACGGTTGTGAATATGAGTAAGGTACATACCCTGTTCCACGTCACAGCGTTACACATCACTGCTTTATCACAGGAGAAGGAAAGGAATATAAGCCCTGTGTTCCTCAGATGTAACATCTATGAAACATTGCCTCTTCAAAGGGGTAATCAGAAGTGACAGATGGTTAGTACGGAATGCTTTGACTAAGGAACACATCCTCATTAATAAGCATTTCTGGGTTTTCTAAGTGCTGACAGAAGCCATGTGAAGGCTGAGTAAGTGAAGCACTTCACAAAGATGCTTGAAGAACAATGGTCACCACAGAAGAAACCAAAATTGTATTTCTCAAACAGCGACAAAGTAATTTTCATTTATGGAGTTTAAAACACAAAGATGAGCAGGGAATTGAAGCAAGTCATAGCTACAAGTGAACAAATGAAATGTAAGTGCTTGTGAACAAAACCAAGAAGTCTGCCCATGACAAAAAATACAGAACTACTTCTTCCTGCTGAGGAATACTGCATGCACTCAATAACTCATATACAACATATACAACTTATATACAACTCAATAACACAATACACTCACTAACCGATTGAGGTGCTTATTTCTCTAACCATTGCTCTTCGTGTTGCCACTATATTCATGCCCAAGCACCATTTTCCTCTGCCCTGCAGAAAAGAACACAACCCACTACAAAACAGCCTGAAGTTGTTTTCTGCTTTCATCCCAGATTAAAAAAAAATAATTAAAAGAATTATCTACTTGCAGCTCTCTGTTTCTGAGTATACAGTGCCATCTATTTTTTCAGGGTGTTTTCACAGTCTCTGCATGATAACAATTACTTTGTCCTAAAAGCTCAGCACATTAAAATGCATTCTTTATTACCCAGGTTGTAGAATAGCACACACACAAGAATTTTCTAAAGTGACAACTGATTAGGACTGTTTAGCTTTATGGGATGCTAATTTGAGAATCCTTCAATAGTCTTGAGTATCAAAAAGCATTAAGCGGCTTCATTCTTGAAGGCTTTTTAAGACACTTCAGGACAGAATCGAACTACAACATTTTGCACTTTTAACCAACAGTTGTGTGTTTTTGGTAACTATTAGCCATAAAAAAATAAAGGAGCTTCCTGGAGATTCCAACTGTATCCAGTGGGAATAGAATTGTGAAGGTCAGCCTCACTGCAGGAATCCAAACAGGAAATGAACATCTGGAAGGACCTGTCTCCTTTTAAACTGACAACGGACACTGCCTGAGTTCATTTCACTGAAAGTATTTTTGCTGAAGCTGCAACAGCACTGAGGCCCCAAAACCCCACACTCACGTTTACAAGGAAGAAGCAGTCCGGAGACCACACTCCCACATGTTGCTTCAGAAGAAGCACACCTGAATCTAGAAAACATGCAGACTGGAGAAGCAGTTAAGCTCCTTTCTTAGGCATTACAGTTCTATCCTGGTTTGGCTGAGACAGAACCCCAGCCATGGTCTGCAGGCCATCAGCAAATTTGAATCAGACAGGGCAGCTCCTTCGAGATGGCTACTGGTGGATTCAAGACCAGAAACCATGTTCAGTATGAAGTGGAATGTGTGCTAAGGAACAAAGGCTGTCCTGCTCAAGCCCCTGCTCTGACATTGCTCCTCTCTCTTCTCCTCCGGAGTGGTTTCCCATTTGTTGAGACCACTGCACACTCACTGGGCTACCACTTTGTATACGCTATACTGGTGTTAGTTTGGCTGTTTCATTAAATCAGTTTTCCTGTGGTTCTCTCCTTTTCCCGAACCTCTGGTGAGGGGTGGATATTGGGTTATAGAACTACTTCTGTTGTTTAACCCTGGATATGGGGCAAATGCAGGCCAGTTCTTTCAAGGGTTTTTTTATATGGCAGTCATCGATTAAAGTCCTGTATCCTGGAAAAAAACAGTGACAGACATGGACCATGAAAGAATTGCTGAGACTTCAGCTTTCTAAAACCAGTAGGTACACTGACCCAATGCAGAAGGTAAGAGATTCTTTACCACTGCAGCTGAATCACTCTGTGTACACAAGACAGGTATGAAGATAAATGAAACATGGCATCAGGAGCCTTTCCCACGAGCAACAGCAGTTACTGTGATCAAAGAACAGTAGTGTTAAGTACAGTAAATGTCGTTTCTTTCCTTCTTGGATACACCCAGGTGTACAAGAACAGAGAAACTATACTCGTGGAAAAGATGTATCGACAAACACTCTTCACCTCAGAAAGCATTTTGCAACCTACATGCAGAATTCTCTGACAGTGGTGGGAGCTTTACTTCATTTCTACTTTAAAGAACTGGCTGAAAATTCTGTGAGTGATACAGGTCAGTGCCTTAATAATAGACTTGACAAATAGTGGTAAAATCTCACCAAATGCATGAGAACATAATTATAGATGTGCCACAAGCAGCAGCAGCAAAAATAGGAAGCAAAATCAAACCAAATATTCATCTTGTTTGCAAATCTCTTTTCAGTTTTCCAAATCACCAGATTAAAGTACCACAAAAATAAATTAGCGATGAGAAGAAGCTTATTAGACCATCCCATACGTCTCCTTGGCAATGTCAAATAGCTCCCTGCAGCAAATATCTCAGCGTGTTGCTGTAAATGACCAAAGGCAAAGAGAAACTACTGATCTACTATAAAAGAAAAAAGCTTCTGTTGAAAGTTTGTGAAGAGCTATGTCCTTACATTCCATCTAAATTTTCCTTTGCTCAATTTACTCCTATTTTTCACATGTCCTCAGACCTGCTATAATCTTTAGGTCCTGTGTTCTGACTGGTATTTACCTCACACAACTAAGTTTTCATCTTACCCTGCAATAGCTGAATAATTAAGCACATTAGGGGTTTTTTTTGTGAGCTTTTTACTTTTTAGGCACAGATGGACCTAAGTAATTCAAAACTGTGAATAGGAATTTTCTGATCATGTTAACATTTTAAGAGAGGCCAAATTATAAATTTGGCTTTAACACTTCCCAACGCATTGAGAAATATCAGTCCCAAGTTTGCCTCTGACTTTTCTCGACTCACGTCACACTAATTATTCTGTGTCCAAGCCTTTCTTTTTCTCACCAAGATAGTGGCTGCATTCAGTCAAGCCTGCAACATGTTACCTGATCTTCCCTTCATGGTATTAATTATTTTTCCTACTAATAGTCACTTTTTAGGCTTGTGAAATCAAGAAGAGCAAGCACATAGTTACTTGAATCACACTGCCTCTTCCACACATTACTAACATTTATCAACCAGACTGTATTTTCATGACTTGAAGTTTTTAGGTTTTTTTTAAAGTAGCTTTTAATTTTACAATTAGAATATAGATCACTTTTTGGAACATAAAGTATGGCTACTATATTTTTATAATGATCACATAAATCATAAGCATACTCAAGCTATATTTTTATAATTAGCACATAATTACCTTTTTACATAAATTTCCAGTGTTGCAAACCACTTATTGAAATAGCAGTTGAATTTTAACGATCACCAATAAAACGCACAGATTTTATTACTCATCCCATTTTTCCCTACAGACTGAAGGAATAGATGCTATTTCCTCAAAGCAGAAATATCTTCCCCATGAGCCTTTCCTTTAAGACGTGGCAATACGATCAACCTGCCTCTAAAAAGAACCTGTGATTACCCTTACAGAGAAGGGTTTTCCCTTTTGCATCTTCATACTGCAGGTCAACAGAATTGAACGTCTGACAATAATTCTACTGATATATCTCGATAAGCAAGTGCCTGACCACTGTGGGGTGAAGCAACTTAACCTCATTCCTCCAGAAGGGTGTGCCTCATCCTTCGCAAAGATTTCATCTCCCAACTGCATATATGTCAGACATTAAGAGAACTTTGTATTGATCAAGTCTTTCATCTATCCTTCACTACAGAGCTTGTCCTTGGTCTTAATTGCAAGCACTTCTTGAGAGTTCTTTCCCTTTCTATTTCCCTGTTGCTGAGTACAAGTGGAATTAAGGATCTAGAATGACTTGCTGAGCCAGTTAAGCACCCCTTGGCCAGAGAACAAAACCAAACCATATCACAGTGAACGGCAACACAGCAACTCAAATACCACACAAACAGGAAAGAGTTTGCAAAGATGCCAGTACTACAGATAGATCACCTAAATATTTCAGTCAAATAAACAAATTACAGAATAATTTGTCGTATTATATAACCTAATAATATATATAATTATATGTGGTTATAATTATTATAAATAGAAGTTCTAAAAGAACCATTGCAAAACTCACTTTGTGATGAACAATACTTAAATTTTCTTTCTTACCAAGACTGTTTGTCTTCCTGTGTGGCATGCTGTCACAAAAAAAGTCATATCAGAAAAGTAAGAGAATTCTCTGAACTCTGCAAAACACAGGAGTCACATTATCAATTCAATGGCTTTAAAGAACTTAATTTTACCAGAATTCTGCCACTGCAACAACATTTCAACAAGTGTATCTTCAGTCTGAACCATCCTGCCCATGTCCTGATTGTTTATTGACACTTATGCCTTTAACCAGAAGTCTGATAACCTCTGTGCAGTTTAAACTAGCATTTGAAGTAACAGACAAAGGAAGCCAGCAACAAAAACCTAATAGAAGATGGGAACCTTTCTTCCCCTTCTCCTTCAAATGTGCAAGCATCATTCTATACAAACTTCACAAGAATGGGGATCATAAAATCATAGAATCATTAAAAATGGGAAGGGAACTCAAAAGATTATCCAGTCCAATCCCCCTGCCACAGCAGGATCACCTAGACCAAGTCACACAGGAACACATCCAGGCGGGTCTTGAATGTCTCCAGGTAATGAGAATCCACAACCCCCCTGGGCAGCCTGTTACAATGCTCCATCACCCTCACTGGGAAGAAGTTTCTTCTGATATTCATATGGAACCTATGTTCCAGCTTGCACCTGTTGTCCCTTGTCCTATCACCAGATGACACTGAGAAGAGCCTGGCTTCATCCTCCTGACACCCACCCCTCACATATTTAGAGACATTAATGAGGTCACCCCGCAGCCTCCTCCAAGCTCAAGAGACCCAGGTCTGTCTCTCAGCTTTTCCTCATAAGCGAGGTGTTCTACTTCCTTCATCATCTTTGTTGCTCTACACTGGACATGCTCCAGCAGCTCTGTGTCCTTCTTGAACTGAGGGGCCTAGAACTGCACACAATACTCCAGATGCAGTCTCACCAGTGCAGAGTAGAAGGGGAGAACCTCTCTCTATATGCTAACCACCCTCATTCTGATACACTTCAGGATGCTGTTGGCCCTCTTGGCCACAAGAACACCAAATCCTTCACTAGCAAATTCTCCCACAGCTAGGAAAACAACATAAATATTACATGGAATATAATTAGGAAAATCTTTTATCTTGGAAAATTGTTACGTAATTCAAATGCAGCTTGTTATACAGGTTCTATCTCAGTGATAATCTCACATCAGAACACTCACCTGGAAAAAACACAACTAACACTCACCTACAACTGTTGTCAGTGATTTGCCAATGATTTTATACCAGTGTTGTATTATTTTTACTGAATCAGCTCTCAGAATTACGTGATTTGTGAGGCTCTCAGCTCATGGTTAAGCTAAGTGTTCAGATCTCAAAATTCATAGACTATAAAACCGGAAAGGACTGGTGTGATCACGTATAACTCCTTGAGTATCACTGCAGGATTTCTCTAAGTTTATTCAGATTTGAACAAAAGCATAATTTTTTAAGTGAAAATTTCTTATGACAGAGATTCCATCACTGCATGAAACAGGCCTGAAAAGCTTGAATCCATCTGTCCAATTCGAAAATGACAAAAACTAAAGAGCAATATAGTATTTTGAAAAGCAGACAGGTTTCTAAAGGTATTTATATTAATATTTATATTATAGGTTTACTTTTGGCAGTGGAAAAGGTTAAGGAGGATATCTTCATAATTTGTTAATGCTGATAACAAATGAGCTGAGACCAGTGTGCCAGTAAAGCTTTTAAGGCACATCACAGGCATACTATATCCGTTAACAGGGTAGCCCTGTGTAACAGTTCTTTCAGACTCACTCGTTTTCCTTTCATTCAAAACCCAGGAGTCAGGAAGAATTTCTTCTTTCTCTTGATGCATAATAATGGATTTGTTACGGGGTTGGTTTTTTTAATTCACTTTTTTCTAGTTACTGAAAAACAACCATTACTAGTGTATGTGCAGACAAGCTTTTTAGAGGCATTAAACATCTTTAACGTGTAGAGACACTAAAGCATCCCCCTGGTTTATTGATCTTCCACACTAAGATTGAATCGGTAACTAGATTAGTTGATTTAAGTTTATCCAAGGTCAAGAAGACAGACAGAAGTAGTTGAGGCTCTTTGTTTTTCTACTATAAACTCTGGGTTAGGTCAAACTCCCAGGACTGTATGAGGCTTTACTCAACAGTCCCCAGGCCATTCAATGATCTAGGTCACTGAACATATTCTTTGATAATGTCTGATCTCTTCCTTTGGCTTCCAATCTCTTATTCGGTCAGAACTATTTTATATAAAGTTGGAAGTGTTCTTTGATGTTCAATGAGAAGATCTTCTTGCTAAATATATACTATGTGGTTGTCTGTAGTGGCAGCAGATTGGATTCAACGACAGGGGTTTTTTTCTCCCCCAGTCCAAACTTAAAATGGAAAGAAATATTAATACAGGCTGAAGTATTGGTATAATGAAGGTCCTCTAACTTTAAGTGGTTAGCAAAGAAGGAACTTTCACTCTACTTTGCAATTAGAGTGAACAAGACTTTGGTAGGAACAATCCTCCTCTGCATAAATAATCAGAAGAGTACAATTGTAGCAGGTTTTCCTTGCACTACGCTTTTCATCATAGACTCCAGCAATCTTTTCAAGTACAAATTAAATCTCACTGCTGTAAAATTCCTTCCAATATCTTGTCGGATAGAGGAATAAAACTAGGAACTCAAAGGCTTTACACCTCCGCATTGAGCATCTTCCTCAATGCACTAATGTGAAGTTAAAATTAATGCTGTGTAAGTATAGGGAAATGCTGTCCTTGCATTTTTGTCTAAGCAACAGTAATTTTGCCAGATTCCAACAATGCTGTGATTTCACTTTGTGTAAATAAGCCTGGGCAAAAAAAAAGCTCTCTTATTTCTGATAATGTTGATTTAGAGCTGCAATCACAAGAAACTGCAAAAGCTATGCATATATTATCTCCAGTCATCCAGTCATGTTCCAAGTACTCAGACTTCAAAAATGGCTACTCAACATGGTAGAGTTTACTAATACAGCTCCTCCAACCTAATGGTCTGTAAAAATGTACAATTCAATACTCAAGAACACACTCCACTTCCTTTGTGATACTTAAGAATTTGAGAAACAAAATTTGAAGGTAATAAGGTAATAAACACAAGTGTTTCTCCACTGAAGAGAGAATGCAACTCCTCACATGCTGTGCTCTCTTCCAGTATTTAGAAACTTTGGAAGTTTTATCACCAGAAACTTGAAGTAATTTGGGCAACTAATAATTCATTACAGTAGTAATTTCAATTAACTAGGACTTTAATTAATATTTAATTTAAAGTTCACAGAATTGATGGCTGGACAGGTACAGTAAGAATTATTTTACCACGACAGTACTTAAAGCATAAGCAGCTCTGTTATTCCAGCTGTTTAGTTGTAAGGCACTGGTGAAAGTGGCTCTTTAACTGTATAATCTATGGGCACATAATCTAAATTAAATTTCAGATTTAGGCTGATGGAACAACTTAATACACAAGCCAAGTGAACTTTGCAATAACTGCAAATGTCATGTAAATATCAGGAATTACCGACCTTGGCTTTCATTCATAAGAATTTTCTATGTATAATATTTCATCACAAGGTATTATGAGAATTTCAGCTTCTTAAAGACGTACATAAGTTTTTGTGCTCATGTTGCCACTTCACACTTCCAAACAGTTCAAGGTCAATATGGAACAGTGAGGACGTTATGTTATAAACTAGTAAACAGGCTTATGGATCACTGAACTGCATCAACTTTGTTACAAAGCAAAGAGGAAGGATAGCAGTTCCTACAATTTGCTCTGTAGGGTTGTCCAATATAGATAGAAATTATTTTTTTAAAAAAATCAAATACTTGAAATCTGAAGGCAATTTTTTCAAAAGGAAAATGCAGAAGTGGGTAAGGAGGAGCTGCAGAGGAATTTGGACAGGCTGGAGCAATGAGCTGAGGCTAATGGGATGAGGTTTAACAAAGCCAAGTGCTAGGTCATAGACTTTGGTCACAAAACCCCCCAGCAGCTACAGACTTGAGGAGCAGTGGCTGGAGAGCTGCCTGGTGGAAAAGGCAGCTTGACAGCCACTACTCCCTTGACAACCAGCTGAACAGGAGCCAGCAGTGTGCCCAGGTAGCCCAGGTCAACAGCATCCTGGCCTGCATCAGCAATGGTGTAACCAGCAGGAAGAAGGTGATTATGCTCCTCTACTCCTGAGACTGCACTTTAAGTGCTGGGTCCAGTTTTGGGTTCCATAATGTAAGGACACTGAGGTGCTGCAGCAGGTCCCAAGAAGGGTAACAAAGCTGGTGAGAAGTCTGGAAAATAGACCTTGTGAGAAGTAGCTGACAGACCTGGGGTTATTTAGTCTAGAGAAGAGGAGGCTGAGAAGAGACCTTATCACTCTCTACAATGACCTGAAAGGAGGTTGCAGCGAGGCTGGTGCTGGTCTTTTCTCCCAAATTACTAATGCTAAGATGAGAGGAACTGGCTTCAAGTTGTGTCAGGGGAGGTTTAGACAGGATCTTGGGAAGAACTTGTTGGGCACTGGAACAGGCTGCTCAGGGAGGTGGTGGAGCCACCATCCCTGGAGGTGTTTAAAAAATTAGTAGCTAATAGCAGTTGAGGCCATGATCTAAGGCTTAGTGACATGTTGGGATGAGGGCTGGAGGTCCTCATCATGTGCCCACACACATCTCCAGATGTATCCTCCATTCCTGACCAAAAGAATAGGACAAAATTCTCATCAGGATAAACTGTAATGTGTGAAATCAAGCATTAATCACAGCCTTAAATGATGGATGCTACACAACCATCGCATACCATCCATTTAAGCTTAATGACTTAATAATTCAAGATCTGCGCTTCAACAACATTTCCAACCGTATTAATATAATTTATGGTGTTTTTGTAAAAAAAAAGTAAACCTCAACAGGCAATGCACTATCGGGACAAGCTTTCATCTATTATGAATGTAAAATTCCAATTACAAATAGAAAATGTGTAAAAAAATCTGTCGTCTACATACATGAGAACGAGTAATCATGTTTCACATTCTAGAGGTACCAGATGCTGCAATAAACACAGTCCCAGGACACTCTAGTACACATCCAGGCAATGACAAATGCTTCAGAGAACCTTGCTGCACTGAAAATTACAGTTGATTTGTAATTACTGCCTCCAGGGTTTTGGTTTTTTGGTGGTGGAGGGTTTTTTCTTTTCCTCTCCTCCTGACACTCAATGGGAAAATACATGCAGCGAGGCTTCTTAATCTGACTGTGAGATGTGTACGAATAGTATCTAAGGTGTTTTTTTCATGGCATTACCCAAGTTATTTCCTACAATAGGGGTCCCATCACTGGCTAAAAGATTAAACTAAACTCAGTTATTAATTTTTGGGTTTTAAAAGCATAAATATAATATTTTTATAGTTGTAAACATGAATATGTTCTGATTCGTCAGCGAAATCTTTAAATATTGCGCTTTTAAGGCATACAAGTTCTATGCTAAAGTAATACTGCTTCTACCACATTTTACTGTTCTACCAAGATTTTAGGTAAACTTAAAAGATTTTATTCTCCTTACAGTGAAGGTGAAAAGTGATGGAAATTTGCATTAAAGATCAAGGGCCATCAAGATGTACTTTGAAATCATTTGGTAATGATCAAAACCACGTTTCTTCACAAAATACAGACGAATGCATTAAACCCACAATCAGTAAAATTCCATGTTTAAAATGGCTGTAATTTCTCTTGAAGACCATTTCTTCACAGTGGCAGAACTTGTTGGTAACAGTCCTTACATAAACCACTTTTTTTGGTGAGCTTTGCTGGTCAAAGACCCTTGCTACAGAGACAAGAAGAAACATCAGAGCCCTGTGCTACTATCTTGATTTACCCAGTGCACATAAACATGTTACTTATAGGTCTAAAGGCATTCTCGTAACAAAGCAGGACCTGCTTCAGGTTGATAACAAACTCTTTAAAACAAAACTGTGTTGTTCCTTTTGTCCTCCCTACTTAC
This sequence comes from Upupa epops, assembly GCA_013397515.1. Taxonomy (NCBI): domain Eukaryota; kingdom Metazoa; phylum Chordata; class Aves; order Bucerotiformes; family Upupidae; genus Upupa; species Upupa epops. The sequence goes on from VZRI01007732.1 coordinate 108,200, forward strand.
AACCTGCTTTTATTCTCATGGAATAAAGAAATTCTGGTAGAATTTCACCCCAAAGCTCTTTCTTTGCCTTTTAATTGGATTAATGCTGCTCTATTTTCTTATAGTATTCTATTTAATGTAATTAATATGCATTGGGGCCAAAATTCTCCTTCCCAAAGCACAGACTCAGTTGAAGGAGAGAATTTTGCCTTGTTCACTGCAACATAATAAAGTGCTTTCACTGTGGTTGGGAATAGCCTAGCATATAAATTATATCAAGCACTGAATATCCCAGAGAAAATAAAAAGCCTGTGCTAGAAGGAGTTTATTTTTCTTAATATCTTCTCTAGCAGAGACTTAAATAAAATCAAAGCTGTGCTTTTTTCCAAATCAGGGTGTCATAAAACCAAGTGCACAGCATGAAACATACACTGCAAGAGACAAAAAAACTAAACGGTCTAAGTTTATGTCTATATTATCCAAACTCTTCCCATTCAGGTTTCCTACTTCCTTTTATTATCAATACAGGGAATTCCACATTTCTTGATCAAGAAAGTTGTTGAGACAAAGTTCTACCTTGCTATGTATGACATCTGTTTATTATGGGCCCACATATTCAGTCTCTATGACAAGTCTTACAAATCCATCTCAGACTGTATATAAGATTTATATAGAAAACATCATCTCAACCACACCAAAGTTCAAGCTTTACAATATTCTCAAGACTTGGAAGCCCCAGTCGCTTCTTCAAAATCGTTTCTGACTGAAGAAGGCAAGAGAAGGCTCAAAAGAGGAGAAAGAGGGAACAGAGGAAACATGTGTGTTCAAAACCCTACCATGAATGCTCATTCAGCACATGCCTGTGATGGAGAAGTAGAGGGGAAGACAACAATAGGGCATCTCACATCCTGTCTTCTCACAAGTCTGTGATAGGACTGACGTGTCCTTGATTCTAAATCTGTTTAGAGAACTCTGTTCTCTACTCAGCTAAACACAGCAAAGGCCCCTTAACCTCTTCTAAGAAGAGCTAGCACACAGGGCAGGATACCTGAAAACCTGGTTTCTTATTCAAGTTTTAGTACAAAATCAAAGCTAAGTAGAATGTTCCAGAAGCAACATTATTCAAGTAAAACAGAGCAAGACTATGGGCAGAACAAGTACCCAGGAGGAGTGAAAGAGATCTTATGAATTCTGATATTTGTTTAGGGGAAAACTAGGGTTACCATTTGCTTTCTTTAAAATACATGAGTTCATGTTCTGAAGAATACATGACTGCATGGTTTCTGGAACTCACTGATGTCCCTAATGAAGGTGCAACCTGAGCATACACACTCTTGGGAAAGATAATGTGAGAAAACACACTCTTCATATTCTGTTTGCATTGTCACTGAATATAGAGCTTCTTGACTTGATACCAGCATAAATGAAAGATATATATATATATATATACACACACACACACACGCACGTATGTATAAATACCCTTACACATACACACGTATCAGCAGAGTTCATCCTTCTTGGGAACACACACACATACATGTATATCCATCCATCCACTAAATTCTCTTCCCTACCTCTTCTCAGCAGTCCTCAGAAGATTGAAGATACTACTGAACAGAACATGAGAAGGAGCCCTATAAGTGCCAAATGCTTTCACTCAAACAGCATCAGAGTTGTTAGATTACTATGTTGAACATGGCCATGGCTGGTGTCTCCTCTCTTGGAGTGATCGTGGCCTTCCAAGACTGAAACAGAAGGAAACTCCTAACCTTCTGAGCTACATAATATGTTATTACCTCTAGACTCTTAGTGTAACCAAGTAACAAGTTTTTTCCTGAATTAAGTGTACTTAGACCAGGATCTCTGAAGTAAACACCTGATGCATGGGTTGCAGGGGAAAAAAGAAAACTGGTTATTGTTTGCAATAGTTTCCTTAAGATGCTTAATGCAGATTCACTTAAGTAAAAATGAATCCTCCTGAAATGCCTTTCAGCATTCTGAGCTTTAATGATGCCTAGCACAGCAGTGTAATTAAGAGTACCAGTGATATATAACAATTCTGTGCTTTCTGGTGGCAGAAGCAGAAGGCTAATGCCAGATTGCTTGTTAAAGGTACACCCAACTGCTAAATACACCAGATGAGGCAATCCCCCAGTAGCCACATAATGAGGTAAAGACATCTGTAAGATTATTTCAGAACGTTGAATGTGAAGATTTAAAGTCTTTGGTGATGCTGCAGATTTTATTATCGTCATCCCTGTAGCTGCTGTCACTGGAAATAGATCAGCTCTCCAATCAGACCGGAGTGCAAATGGCTCAAATCTCGTTTTTCCTTAAATGCCTTGGTACATCGCTATTTCTGCGTTACTAAAAGCAGTGCAGACTATGTTAACAGGAGACAAAACAGTCCCCTGCATATGCTTTGCTGTATGAGAATGGTGCCCCATTACTTTCAGAGAATACTAAGTGATCATTCAGAAACAGAAGAAAAAAGAAACAGGAGAAAGGGAGAGTAAGTGTGCTTTCAATAAAAGAGAAACACCATAAATTAAGATACTGAACCAGAAGAAATACAAGTTGGGGAAAGAGAATTCAAAATATAGCAAATGTACAGCTGAAAAACTAACACACGATAATATTTTGGAGATCAAAAAGCGTAATATATTTAAAAGAGGTTTAAATGAATAAAAAAAACCCCTGCTTTCACTTTTTGACTGAAGAAGCAAGGAAGATAAAACACAAGCCATAAAGGCTTATGACACTTTCTAGAAATACTTCTAGACCTCAGAAATATGTACAAACGAGCATATGTTTTTTGTTTGGTTTAGTTTCCAGTGATATCAAAGCATCAGTGTACTGGAAGGAAGAGAGAATAATTCAGAAATAATAGCATTTTGCATCACTCTGTTCATGCTGTTGTAGTAGAAAAATTTATGCACCATTTCATACTTTACTTCACAGTTCTAATTTGAAAAGAAAGTAATCTTAGAGTGAGAATGAATCAGGGATATAAAAAGTTTACCTAACCTTTTAAGAAATCTTAACCAACAAGATCTTTTTGTAAGGAAACCAATAGGCTCTTTCTTGCTCTTAATGCTGGTAAATAGCCAAAAATTACTCAAATGCATCCAGTTGGTCCAACAATAAAACTTAATTGTATAGGGAGCATATTGGGACTAAAATTCTTCCTGGTCTAAGTCCGATAGATGTGGATAGGTCAGTATTATCAGTGCAGATTCATATGCATTTAAACTGATTGACTTAGATGTAAAACAGTAAATGCTCGTGAAGAGACTACTTGAGTCATTCTTTGCAACTAGAATCCATAGTTATGGGTGGTATTATCATTATAACTCTAAAGCTTTGGAAATCATTCAGAGCAATAACGTGAACAGCTTCATCCCATTTCAGTCACTGAACTGTCCAGGAACCAGCAATTACTGACTTTGCTTAATTAAAATAACACACATACGGGATCTGTTTCTCTAAAATATCTATACGGATATTTTAACCTACAGTTGAGTAAGACAAACTAGCTTTTATTTATATTCATGCTGAATGAAACGGCTTCCAAGCAAGATTGTCAAACAGTTGAAGTCTCTGGGATCATCATTAAGCATTTCTGCAGCATCTGTTCTGCTTGGACACATAGACAGTCAGGCTTGATGGGGCTATAAGCAATCTGATATAGCTAAAGATGTCCCTGCTCACTGCAGGGGGTTTGAACTAGATGTCCTTTAAAGGTCCCTTCCAGACCAACACATGTTGTGATTCTATGACTGTATAGTATGTTTGACTTCATGACTCAACATATCGTGACTTGGTTCCAGTGCACATATTTAATCTTTGTTTACATTGTCTGCAAAGTCACTCTTAAATACTTCTGCATTCAAAGCAGCACATACATTTTTGCTGGTATACAGAAGAGCTATGGCATGGCTAAAGCAGACAGTTAATGATGTCTTAAGAGGCTAATTTTTGACCACAAGCAGAGCATATGAGCTACCTGAAACACTGTTTAAAGACATGGAAAGAAATGTAAACTCAGACTTCTGGCTAACCTGACTCCAGAGAGTCCTTCAGAAAGGGATTATCTAGCGATGCATGTATAGAACATATGAAACAACCTGCACAATGCTATGAGAACACTAGTGACATATATATATATATCTCACTATATATATAAATAATAATACAGTAGTCATTATATTATTATATAATACTCCTTATATAATAAATATTATATATAAAGTATATGATTGATTATATAAAATATACGTGTATTATATAACATAGGCATTATTATATAATAACTATTAATCTTTTAACAATGCTCAAAATATCCTGAGGTAAAACTCCAAATAGAAGTTTCTGTCCCTGTAAGTCAAAAGTGATATTGGAATGCGTTTTTATCTCATCCTAAATAGATTGTGTTTATTTGATTGATACTTTTAACTCTAAGTTATAGAGGTCAGTTCCTTTAATAGAGGTAGGAAATATTTCCCCCAATCCCAATACTGCACCAACCATTTAAGAACTACACCTCAACATCCAAGGACTTTTCCTTGCACCATGCTGTTCCAACTTGAGTATTCACTGAGACATTTACCCCCAACAAGTTCTTTAGTAACATTTAAATCTGTTATGTTTCTAGAAATATATCTACCTCTTCAGTTGTAAATTCATGAGCAAATCAAGACACTGCCAGTGGTCCACCTCATTTCCAAGTCACGGATTGTATGACTTTCACATGCATAACACACATGAAAGAGTCAGGAAGACAAGCAGATGCTGTATTAGTAATATTGAAGATATTCAACCTTAGTTCTCAGTTTTTAAGAAGTAGAAAGTCAGAGTTAAATATATAAACCTTCTCTTACTTCTGCACATTATTCAGAAATGTCTCTGCCTGAAGAGATTTCTCATTCACTGCCTCGTTTCTGGAAAAAAACTATGTACATTCCATTAGAGAACACATGATTCTTTGTTAATTACAATGAAAATCTAGTTTTCTAATTAAGGAAGTTAGAGTTCACAGAATTCTTCCCTTCCTTTTGATAGAGGATTTTACAAAACAACATAATTAGGAACATATGACTCATGAACCTTGTCATCTTTTACACTCTGAGGGAAAAAATACACCAACTCAAACAAAACAAACAAGAAAAACCTAGCTTTTAAGATGTGAAAACACTTTTATAATAAGAACTTCTCTCTAGAACATTTTCTATCCATCACTTTGATAGTTATGTATTTCTAGCTTGTTTTTTTTTTTTTCTAAGAAAACATTTTTTCCCCTCTTAAAAATCTAGAGCTCTGCACACCATGGACTCAGACCCAAACCAGCTGAATGCACAGGATTTTACTCTCAGAGAAGAAACTTTACTCATTGTGAGGCACAATCTGCAATTTGGCATTTGGGGAAATTATTTCACAAATTTAATCATAGAATGGAAGAGAGTGATGGAAAAAATTAATTCACAGATATCACACAGTTAAATTACAGGTTATTAAAAGGTAATTAATCATGTGGGATTGTTGTCAATTTTTTTTTTATCTTTTATTTTTAAATTAACAAGGACAAGGTTCTACTAGAACTTCATATAGGATTTAATAATCAGTAGGGAATCTGCTTCTGTATCGTGCTGCCAGTGCCAGGCACTGAATTTATCCGTTTAGTTTCTAAACCAGCACAGCAATGACATCTCTAATGCACAACTTTCCACCAATGCCCCTTCAGAAATATTGATTTTCATATACAGCTACTGCAAACTGTCTGAATTGAAGTTAATTCTATGAATTTCATGTGAGTGATGCCTGGGATACAAAATTTAGACATTTATCAGAAACGTTCTCTTGTCTAGGTAAAAATACACACCTTCTGAACCTGCAAACTGGTTTCTATCATAAAAAGCAGATGAAACATCATAGAGCCCAAATTCCTGAAACACATATTAATATTAACAATACTTACTTTAAAATTAGAAAGATCATTAACAAGTATAGTTAAAACTGTTGAAACATGAATAAATCCAATTAAGAAAGACCTGTCACATGACTAATTGCCAAAAAATAGGAATAGGGAAAGAAACCTAGTATAAAATACGTACATTTCTTCATTGGAGAGCTCATGAAAGGAATTATAGAACAGAGAATGAAAGTTCATTAAAAGATTAAGTAAAATTATCTGCTGCCGATTATATTTGTGGGAGTTGGTCTTTTTTTAATAGTGTTGGGCTGCAACAGAGGAAATAAAAGGAAAAAGAAAATCAATTTATATTTTACAAAAAGAAATAGTAACCAACTCGTCTTAGAAGATTTTGCATACAGTATGGGTTAGTGGAGTGGATCTACCTTAAATCAGTCAATAAAGGGAATAGCTGCACAAAATTATTTTCTACTCTCACTATCTCTAAGCCTTTCCCAGAGGTCTTTACCTTCAGGGTCATTCTGCCAAAACACTCACATCTTTTATCATTCTTCTTCATTTTTTCTTCCTTTCCTTTACCCTTTCCAATCCTTCACTCATAGGGTTTTGTCTTAAAAGATGTAAAAATTAAGGGTAATAACAGGATTGATGAGGCTTCTGCCAACTCAGCCCGTTCCTATCCATCTCGCTTGATTACACAGCTCCACACTCACTAGCTCAACACAATTCAACTCTCATTCAGTTAAAAGCCATCAGATGCTTCTGCCTGCCTAAAGCTTTTCCTTTATAGAGATGTAAGGAAGGAGCCACCTTCGATTGCCATGTCATAAGCAAATGGATCATAAATTTATGGACTTAATTAGAGTCAATTAAAAATCTTAATTCTTATCTCTACATTTACTGAATTCTGAAGAGTACTTCTTGGAGGTGAAATTAGATGTGGGCTGCCAACTGAGGCAGACTTGAGGCTGCTGAGATCCACGAAAAGGGTTGTCAAGCCCTGGAACAGGCTGTCCAGGTGTATGGTGGAATCATCATCCCTGGAGGTGTTCAGAAAATGCCGAGATGTGGTGCAGAGGAAGAAGATTGTGTGGTTATTTAGTAGTGACAGTTTAAGAGTTGGACTTGATGATCTTAATGGTCTCTTCCAACCAAAACCATTGCATAAGCTTCATAAAGTTTTACTGTTAATCTTTTATTATCTTAGTCAGGATTAACCCTATGTGATCATATTAACATAAAAAGAAAAGCAGGAGCAAATGAAGGGGGCAAATAGCTGATGTGACAGTGATTCAACAAGTAGTCCTGCTTTCAAGACAGCACGCGGTACCATGGGCTCCCAAAGACAGTAGAAAGACACTGAGATAGTTATATATTCCCTTTATCAGGAATGTGTGTCTTCACAATAATAAAAAGTCTGTAAATGTTTATGAAAGAAAACCTACAGAAAAGGATTGTACTGAAAACAGCACAAGCTGTATCGACTGAAAAGGCTAGAATTCATCAGAACCAACTGAAAAACAACAGAGTATTTTCCATAGCTACAAAAAAGAAAGATCTGGTCCTTTACAGATGCTGTGTTTTGACAGGGGGGCAGAGAGAGAACAATGATTTCTTGGCTTCTATAAAATACTAAACTCTCTACCTAATTCTAGCATTCTCCTACATTTTCATCCTTCTCACACTTCCCTCCATCCCCCATATTCTTTTATCATCAGTGCTCTTCACCCTTTGACCAAATTTTTCTCTCTATTCAAAATTTTACTTGACAAAAAATTCAAAACTTATTCAAAGCTGCATTTTTTCAATGTCGCTGTACTACAGCACAGTGTTTCTTATCAAGCCATTTTTGAACGAGTCCATACAGTACTTGTTCTGCACAGAATCTCATAGAGTGAAATAAGTAAATGCCAATTAAAAACAAAAATAAGAATTTTTTCTGTAGTCCATTCACACCCTGAATTTTGCTTCGCATTTGTTAAATGATCAAACCTCATCATTTCCTGTTGCTCAGGAATTCAAATGGCTTGGAAATGCTCCGTAGTCCTGAATAAAGAAGCAAGAATGCAAATGTGAACTGGCTGCAGGATAGAAGCCAGAGAGTAGTGGTTAATGGGACAGAACCTAGTTGGAGGCAGTGGGGTCTCCCAAGGATCAGTACTGGGACCAATACTCTTCAATCTATTCATTAATGACTTGGATGAGGGATTAGGGTGCACTGTCACAAAGCTGGGTAGTGTCACTGATACCCCAGCTGAGACTGTGCTGCCATTCAGTGAGACCTGGACAGGCTAGAGAGCTGAGTAGAGACGAATGTAAAGAGGTACAACGAGGGTAAGTGTAGAGTCTTGCATCTGGGCAAGAACAACACAAGGTACCAGTCTAGGTTGGGGACTGACCTGTTGAACATCAGTGTACGAGAAAAAATTCTTATT
>VZRI01007732.1:116812-198460 GCA_013397515.1 Upupa epops
CTTCCTTATGAGGAAAAGCTGAGGGAGCTGGGTCTCCTTAGCTTGGAGAAGAGAAGGCTGAGGGGTAGGTGACCTCATTAATGTCTACAAATATGTGAGGGGTGGGTGTCAGGAGGATGGAGCCAGGCTCTTTTAAGGTCATCTGGTGATAGGACAAGGGGCAATGGTGCAAGCTCGAACATAGGAGGCTCCATATAAATATCAGAAGTAACTTCTTCCCAGTGAGGGTGATGGAGCACTGGAATAGGCTGCCCAGGGGGGTTGTGGTGTCTCTTTCCCTGGTGATGTTCTAGACATGCCTGGATGTGTTCCTGTGTGACTTGGTCTAGGTGATTCTGCTGTGGCACGGGGGTTGGACTAGATGATCTTTCAAGGTCCCTTCCAATCCCTAATGGTTCTATGAGTCTATGAAAGTCAAAATAAAGCTCTGAAACCTTTTCTGACAAAATCCTTTCTCTGCTTAAAACATCCTAAAAGTTTTCTACCTGTTTTCTGTAACAGAGATTTTCTATCAGTAAACATGCTGAATTTCTATTTTTGTCTAAATCCACAAAACTTTCAAAATCATTAACAGGGATTCAAAAACTCTATCAGATTGTCTATGTGTGTGTGTGTGTGTGTGTGTGAGAATAGGCAGTAAAACCCAAAACCAACCTGACAAAGGAGGAGGATCACATATGGACTGCAGACTGCAACACTCATCATTGCTACTATTTTGGTTTCAGAGAGAACAGAAAATGATCAGATAGATCTAATTTAGCCCCAGCAACATAGGACATGGAAACATGTATTCCACAGCAGTCATTACAGAAGCAATAATCTCTCAGCGGTGGAATGTGGGGTAGACTAACACCACCACTATGACACATTTACACCCCTCCTCACCCCAGTCAGCATCCTATTTTTGGTTTATTTAGATTGGCCTAGCATCTACTTTCCATAGCTAACATACAAAAACTCAAGAGCAAGAGACCACAAATGCAAAACAATTCCACAAACTCTTTTTCACAAATAAAATGGAAAATTCCATAGTATTTCAGTTCTTCCATAATAAACTTTTCTATCAAAAAATAACCATAATGCAGAATCCTGTACGGAAAGCACAAGCATCGATATCCAAACTCACTACATACCAGCATTTTCAGTTATCACAGCATCCAATAGTACCCCTGTGTCCTTCGCATCTCTGCCTGCCTGACTTGCTGGTACAATAACAATGAATATTCAAGATTGAAAAGCCTAGACAGAGAAGCGGTTGTGATAAACAGTCCTACCCATAGATGAGTTCAAAAGTTATTTATGTATCCTTTTAATAGGTTTTTAAACAAAAACTAAACAGACCACAAAAATAACATTCTTGTAGGGCCATATGCCATGGGCTTGATGCAGGAATTAAAGGAGCATCTATGACATCTTTTAAAATGATCCTCTCTACCCTTGGAATACATGGGTGAAACCCTTGAATTTTGCGTTAAAAAGTAGGTATTCAAAACACCAAGAATTTCAGAGTAATTTATTTCATGTTTCTCTCTCTCTCTCCTCACTTCTTATGTCCACTATCCACTTGGTACGTGTTGCCTTGTAGACTCTGAGCTCTTTGAAGCAAGGACTGTCGCATTTTATATGCTTCTACAGTGCCTAGTACAGTCAGGCCTGACCCAGTTCATTTCTAATCAATAGTGCAATAGAGATGTTAAATACTGAGCATGGGACTACTGTATGTCATACTACACAGTTCAGTTCACTGAGAAAGGCTGTTGCACTATAAGGCAACAACCTCTGTTACACAAGACAACACTAATAAGAGAAAGTGCTGAGATTTTCATGCTTGAAAGCATCAGGAAAGCCTGGCATTAAAAATGAATAAAGCTTATATGGAATCAGGTAGGCTCCACAGACCAGGTGGAAATACATGCCTTCTACTGTGTACAAAGTGAGCTGCACAGAAACCACACTTGGATTGCAGGTATTTTTATTCAGCACAATTAAATCTCTGCTGCACTGCTGAGAACAAATGTGTGCATACCAAAACACCTAAAACTGAACTGAAAACTTTCCAATGGCAAAGCACTTTTAAATTGCTTTTGCTGTTTAATTCCACCTCAGTTGCACAAAGAAATTAACAAATCTGCTTTCAGACATCCCTGTTATTCTTCATAAAATCCCAAAGGTGTCTCAGTGAAACTAGATTTCAAGTATGTTAAGTGCATTACAGGAAATGCATTCCCAAACACGCAATCCAATTAAGTGCCAAACGATGCCTTCAAGTCTCACTCATGTAAACCAGTACAAGGCCAGCGATACCACGCTGTGGAAATTTAAGGCAAAAATGAGCATTCATTCTTTGGTAGAGCATGAATAAAGATATTTTTTCCTAATTGAGTTCTTTCCATTTTGAAATTTATGCTACAGGTTGAGTTATGAATGAAAAAAAAAATAAACCTCTGGAAAACAGGATTGGGGGAGGGAGCATGAAGGATGAGAAGATTCTTATCACAGGATTAAAGACACAGAAATCTCTGGAACATGTCATGATTTGGATTCAGGTGGTTCTTACTATGACATTGTTTGGTGACTCTATCAGCTAGAATTGTGACAGACACGAGCACACACACACACACACACACACACACACACACACACAGAGTAAGTGTGAGATTGTGCATCTAGATTTTTAACCTCCCAGAGAGAGATTCTAAATATCTGTTGCCCACAGCACAGATTTGAATTAGAGAATACAGAGTTGTTGCTTAAATATTGAGGAACCATCAAAAAACAGCAAACTGTTGTCTTGCTAGACATCATTGTTGTGGCATCTGTAGTCTAACAAACCTCCCCACACTTCAGCACATCCTGTCCAAACTCAAAATCCTAAACGGTTCAGTCTTCTCTCATAAATCAGTTGCATAGCAACTCTGAACATCCTTTTTGCCTGCATCTGTGGGTCTGTTGTTTGTTACTTTTCAAGAGAGTTCCTCCAAATAGCATAATAAACACTGGGAACCTGGCAATGAAAACCTGGCAATGAACACTGAGAACCTGGTTAAAATACTTTCAAGCTCCTATATGCACACTCAAGTGTTTGGAATGGAATTAAGAACAAAGCAGTTGTTCTACTGTCTATCAGAGCAAGCAAACCTATACAGAACCACAGAATCATTGAGGCTAGAAGAGACCTCTAAGATCATCAAGCCCAGCCTAAGACCTAACATCACCACATCAGCTAGACTATGGCACTAAGGGCCATATCCAGTTTGTCTTTAAACTTCCCCAGGGATGGCGACTCCAGCACCTTCCTGGGCAGTCCATTCCAGGGTCTGATCACTCTAATTTTAGTAATTTACTAAAAATTTACTAAAAACTTGAGAACACTAGCCCTTTGGAGTTTAGCCATGCAGGGAAGACACAGCAATAGTCCATCATCTCTTGTGTGGGCTCCGATTTGCAAATCCTGTTCTCACAACACAAACACACACATCCCAGCTGAAAGGAGCAGGAAGCCTTCCTGGAGGACAGATGGTACAACCCTTCACATGAGCCACTGGCTTCAGATTCCTTTCTTCGATAGATTTGTAGTAACATGCAATTCTACATACACACAAGTCCTGTGTTTTTTTAATCTATGTGTGCTCTGCTTGATACCTCACCTGGAGTCTTGCATCCAGACCTGGAGCCCCCAACACAAGAAGGATAAAGACCTGTTGGAGCGTGTCCAGAGGAGGCCACCAAAATGCTCAGAGGGCTGGATCCCCTCTTCTATGAAGCTAGGCTGAGAGTGTTAGGGTTGTTCAGCCTGAAGAGCAGAAGGCTTCGTGAGAATCTTATATGGACCTTCCAATCCCTGAAAGGGGCCTTGTAGAAGACTGGGAAGAAACTGCTTACAAGGGCATGAAATGATAGGGCCAAGGGGTCATGTTTTTAAGGTGGAAAAGGGTAGATGTAAGCACTACAAAAAATTCTACACAAGTTGTTATTCTTCTAGCAAAGCAAAACCAGGAGAGTCTGGTTACAATGAAATCTGTCCTTATAGGAATTCTAGCTTAATTTCCAGACAACAGAAGTCTGAGCAGCGTTAAATAAGTAATGATAGCCTTAAGGCACAAGCTTTAAGTGGGTGCTACTGAAGGAATGAAAGAAAGAAGGGCTGTCTTGCAGCGTTTCCCAAGTGTTTTGTGCATTCATGCATCCTGGCAGATGGCACATTTGGATCTCAAAATGCACCTTCTCAGAACTCGATTGCCGATCTCCTGGAGATTTTTTTCTCATTTTTGTTTTGGTTTTTCAGAAGAGGCTGCATTTTAAAAGAAGGCAAAATTTCACTGAAAAAAACCAACCAGTAAGTGGTACAGAGCCCAGGAAAAATACATGTTGAATAGATCCACACCTTACTGCACAGAGGAGGATGTTTCACCACAGAAGGGGATGTAACAGAGGGTTAGCTGAACATGAGCCAGCAGTATGCTCAGGTGGCCAAGAAAGCCAATAGAATCCCAGATCAGGAATAGTGTTGCCAGCAGGAGCAGAAAGGTGAACATACCCCTCATTCAACTTTGGCGGGTCCAGTTCTGATTCCCTCACTACTAGAGGGACATTGAAGGTCTGGAAAGGGGACAGAGGTGGCTACCAAGCCAGTAAAGGATTTGGAACAGGTGTCCTATTAGGAACAGCTGAGGAATCTCGGGCCATTTAGCCTGGAGGAGATTGAGAGGAGACCTTATTGCTCTCTTAGAACTTCTTGAAAGGAGGTTGTAGAGACTCAGAGGTCAGTCTGTTGTCCCTAGAAACCAGTGATAAGATAGGGGAAATGGCCTCAAGTTGTCCCAGGGGAGGTTCAAGTTGGACGTCAAGAGGAATTTCTTTACTGAAAGGGTTTTCAGGCACTGGAACAGCCTGCCCAGGGAGGGGGCCGAGTCCCAATCCCTGGAGGTGTTGAAGAGAAGGGCAGATATTGCACTGGGGGACAGGGTTTAATGGTGCTGATAGGGTTAGGAAAAGGTTGGAGTCCATGATCCTGAAGGTTTCTTCCATCGAAACTGTCCTGTGATTCTATGATTTTCCTAGCCTTATGCTCAACAACATTTCACTGCGTGAGTAAAGCTATTAAATGGAAAGGAAACATTTTTCATAAGGAAAATGTTTCAGAATCTGACCCTTTGCATGGAGAAGCATGACTTTTTTATAATTAAACATACATCCATAGCAATGCCAAATTAGAGCTATTTAAAAATTAATTAAATACCTTACAAAACTGCTATGCACACCTCATATGTACAAATTAGCAATCCCAGATAGTTCTACTTTGGCAAATATTTCAAATTATTTTTGTTTTCTCATTTTAACTACCTTGAAGGGAACAGTTATCTAGGAAATGCAGCCTGAGACGAGCCACCTCTGCCCTTTGAGAGCAAAGAAAATACTGAGTATAACTGATATCTTAATATGAAAACTGCCTCTCTCCCATCCCTTAATCAAGCAACCACCAAGAGATATGACAGAAGATTAGAGAGCATAATAATAAAACCAAAATCTGTATTTACCTTATTTATCATCAAATTGCATTTCTTTAGCCACTGGATTTGCCCTTGTTGACACCCAGCCTTCAAAATATTCTTCCTTTTTTTCACCTTTCTTACTGGAAAAGGTACAGAACCGTTCTACCTTTGCCACTGCATTCTCTGCAATCCTGATTTGCCTAATATTCTCTTCTAACTTGTATTGCCCACAGATGAAAAATGCAAAAGATATAAATTAATAGATTAAAAGAGATTGCGGGGTAAATCCCACTACAAGAACCATGAAGTTTGTGTTCATAATAATTTAAAAGGCAAAAAATAAATATACATATACTCACGGCATTAGAATACTGGGAGGAGAGACGTGACTAGAGGAAATGACAAAATCTGCTGTGCATACATGATTTTTACCAAAACTGCATCTTTTCTCCTTACACAGTTCCCAGCCTGGCAGAGAAACAAGGGAAAACACCCCATGTTCAACTGCAGGGCAAACTCCCCCTCATACTCATTCTGTGTATAACCGTAATGACAACCAAAGGTGAGAATGATACACATCAAGCAAAGTGGTTCAGAATTCTTGGGGCAAGATCTGTGTATTTTCCTTGTAAAAGGCTTTAGGAGAAACCAAATGGTCCACAAGTTCAAAAGCAGGGGATAAGTTGCTGGCCACAGTGAAGAACTGCTGGGATTTCTCAAATTCATATTGTTATTAAGCATTTCTTCCAATTCATCACCTGTTAAAAGGTGTCAGCAGCCAGCAGCAAGCTTTGGTACGATGGCACCTAACCATTTTTGCAGCTTTTTATTAACATCCCCCAGCAGTTCTGACTCTGGACAGTTGATGCCAGCTCCTCTGCATGAGACTTTTGTAACCTAGAGAGGAAAATCCTCGTGAGCTACTGAAGAACACTTGCATTATCCACATTGATACCTTCAAAGAATATTTACAGCTTAACAGTCCATCTACTTTTGTAGTGAGGACCAAAGTTCACACTGAGTCAACCGAGCTAAAGAATTTTTTATGGAATTAGCAGGCATTTCAATGGTAGGTAGGGGACACTTTTCTGCCCAGAGTAAAGAGAGATGAGATTTTAAAATCTCAGTGCATAGGTCAGGCCTGCTGGAATTAAAGTGTAGGATTAATCTCCTTATAAAAAACTTTTTGATAAAATTTTGGTCTCTACTACTGAGATTGGATATGGAAATTTAAATCCATTTAAGTTAACTAACTAGGCTCTGCATTTTTTATTTTATCTAGGTTCAACTGTATGAAACTGTGACTGTGATAATGCTTTGGAAATGAAAGCAAATCACTTTTGCCTTGCACAGAATATAATTTAGCTTTTTGTTTCTCTATTTTCTTTTCCCTTTTCTCTCCTGTCCTTTGTTAACTGCAGGAAAAATGAATCATATCAGGCATTTTTCACTTCTGTCCAAAGCCAGTGATAGCTAGGCCTACCCTTCATCTGCTCGGCACTGAAACCCATGACAGGTTGCAGGAAAAAAATATCTCTTTTCAGAGTTGTTCCTTTGAGGTTGATAGTTGTAATTTCTGGGGAACACAATAGCTTGATGAAGTCATAGTCATTAAAAGGGACCAGAATTATTTTAGGTCACATCCATAGAGAACTAAAGGATATTAACATCCATAATATCAAAGCACAAATTCATCAGCATAATCAAATGGGGCTAGTTCAAGTAATTACTCTTCAAAAACCATAATCACAAGTCCTCTAACTAAACCTCAATTCCTCTGTAACCCACATTGATACCACTGTGACTTTTTGTCCTCTTGTGGCTAGACCACAAAAAGCTTTTGAGTCTTTTACTGCCTGCAAAACACAAAATTATAAATTAAGCCTACAAAATAAAGACTTTTAACTCAAGCCACAAAAGAACCCGCATTTTTTCAGAAACTGAAGCCGCAATTTCCATTTCACAGACTGAATATTCAGTTGGTCAATAAACACAATGGATCTGTTGAGCCAGTGGAAAACTACCTGAAGATCTCATCACCACTGTCATCCAAAGCCAGTTCGAATCACAGTGTAATTTATGTGCTAAAAAGCAGTTAATCATATTATCCTACAAGAATCTTCTTCATATCCCAAATCTGATATGAACTCTAAGAACACTAACTCAGGCATACATATTTAAGACGGTCACAAGCTCAGTACTGCTCTTAGATTTGCAGGAGGCATTAGTAGAACACCATGTTGCTCGACAGAAGCCAATAAACACGCACTTGAATGATGCATTATTATATCCAATTACTTTTCCAAAAAGGCACAGAGATACTCTTTGACAAGAATAAATACAAAATATGTTAAGCTGCACTCATTTTTTAGATTAATGGGAGAATTCATAACTGGCTACACTGGATGATGGCAAAACTTTGCTAAACGATGTAAGACATCACTTACTTTGTTCAGATTCTTGTTTTTACAATCCTCTTCTAAATACAGCGACACTAGCTTCCCTCATTCGTACTGCCTTCTAGTCCTAAAAGTCCACGCCTCGTTCTCTTTGAATTGGAGCACCATACCCTTCAAACACATGAATGTGTACAGATGTGTGTGCAGATGCATTTACATATGAAAACCAATTCATCTCATTACCTGCAATCATCCCTACAACATCTTTTGTTTATTAAGAGGCTTTATCTCAAAGACAGGCTACTTCTGCAGCTCCATTTCAGAGAAGAAATAGGTAACATAAGCTAGAGCTTGAATAATTCATTAATTTTTTACTTTCCCAATGAAAAAAAACCACCAGAATGGTTTCTGTACCATTTTGCAGATGAAGTACAAACAGCTGGACTAGAAAAGAGACATCTGGAATTTCTTTGCAAATTATGCTGAGATGCTTTAAACAGGCAATCTGAACTTCTCTGTTAGACACCTCACAGAGTAGTGATTGCACTTTTCAGGCCATGAGTGGTACTTCCTTAGAAATATACAGGAAACAATACACACAAACCCAGCACAGACCATGGGGAACTGGTGACAGATTTATAGAGTGTCTTTTCCTTATTCATTGTAACCTTTGAGGCAAAACATTGCACAGTGTAAGGCAGTAGGAAACTTCTGCCTTGACAGTTGACATGAAATAAAAGCTAATTCAGAAATAAAAGATCATTTGGCAATATTTCAAAATTTCTTATTCAATATTTAATTCCATTTATAGGTGGAAAACAGTATTAAGAAAACCATCTTCTTCTTATGGTCCAGGTTTTATCACAGAAACTGAACACTACTTCCCATGCAAGTTAAGCAGGAAAGCTGATGAAGGTCCCTAGAAACAGAGGGACGAGCATGGGCAGCACATGAAAGCTGCAGAGTTTTCCATAAAAAAAAAAAATATCTAGACTGGAGCTGGCACATCCCTGTCCCTACGCTTGAGACAAATAAAGGGTCTTGGAAGCACAGCATTCAGAAAATTGAGGAAGGAGGTTTCATTTACGTCTTAGCTTGAAAGTTAAGGTTGACAAGACCTGAATATTTTGGTTCCAATGTGTACTTCACTTTTATGGTCACTTTGTTAAGACCCTCTCCATGAGAAAATCAGTGCCTTTTACACCCATCTCCTCCACTCCTTCACATCCTCTGCCATTAGAACTTAGTTCTTAAATGGAATGAGTTAAAAACTGGGAAGAATGCTACCTATAGAGGTCTGCAAGAACAACAATTCTTGAACCTACTCTGTGAGAAAGTACGGACCAGGTGACTACTTTAGGTCTTCTCCAGTACTATTTTTATACCATCTTATGATTGTTTTTTCCACCTTTTCAAAACTTTGAATAGCTGATAGCTGTCAGCTGCATGAGCTTAGCAGTCTCTGGGCAGAAGACATTGCACTAATTTAACCATGCCTTTTCTGTGGACATATTACTCAGAAACACTGCTGGTAATTCTAATATTGCCATGAGCACTGGCAATATTACTTTTCCTAGTTGTTTAATGTAGATATGTGATCTGAAAGATAATCCACTTCCCTACTCCTGAATAAACATTTTCATTATCTGTGCAACATGTACATATTAAATGATAACATCTTATAAATATATGTATGAATAACCATCATATTGAAAGGTGCCTGGCTGTATCCTTCTTAACATTAACAAATACCCAATTAAGGATTAAATTGGCTGACAAAAATAACATTTAAAAAAACCTATACGCTTTAACCACGGTGAAAAAACCCAACTACTAGAACGCATGTCCTCTACTCTCTCACACTCAATGCTATGCAAATATGTCGTTGCTTTGCATCTTAAGTCTTGCTTACGTATGTTTTAAACAACAGCATTCTGACATCTAACACTCTGGTTTTTAAGATGGGAGAAGATCACTGAAGTGCTGCATTTGTACACATTGGCTCCCAAAGCCAGTGTTAGTGGCAGTTACTGTCAAACCCACTCCACTTCCACATTTAAATCAAGTACTGCAAAACTCATCCCAGCAAAGCTCTAAAATGACAGAATATAGTTTTTTCACTGGATACCAAGTAAATAGCTCAACTTTATACCTCCCTCTCCCAAACACCATGAAATTCCACACAGGAGGAAAGAGAAAGGCATTCCATCCATATTCAGGATCAAATGAGCCACCCTGGCAAAACTCTAAGGACATGATCACTTTTGACAGAAACTTCCATGCAAATTGATTTCAACAAAATTAAATATGATCTTAATAATATTCTTACTCTTTGCTGAAGAGATGTCAGAACAAACATGCCAAACCCAACTGTATTTTCCTCTACTGGAACCAAAATTCATTGATTTTTCTTTTACAAAATGCACAGAAACCTGACCTCATTACTGCATCTAAGCACTTGTGCATGTTTGAACAATTAAACTGAATCATTGAATGGCTTAGGCTGGGAAAAACATTAGAAATTATCTAGTTCTAACCCCCGCACCATGGGCAGGGACAACTCTCACTAGACCAGGTTGACCAGAGTCCCATCCAACCTGGCCTTCCAGGAAAGGAACCTCTGTAACTTCCTCTGGGCAACCTGTCTCAGTGTCTCACCGTTCTCACAGTGACACATTGCTTCCTAAGATTTCATTTCTTATTTTTTCCTAAGAATTTCCTCCTAAATCTTATAGTATGACACTGTTCTTCCCTTTATGCTGTCACTAGGGGTCCTCATAAAAAGTCACAAACTTGTGTAAAAAAAGACACAAGCTATTCTCAAGACAGCAAGTCAGATGCACTATTGTTATTCAGGTTAGTTTTGAGCTCCTTACTGAGTTTGGTAGTCAGGAGCTGCTCCACCTTCATGATATCAACAGTAATTGTACCTAAGGACAGTGTCTTTCCAAGTGTCATGAGATTATACTGTAAAATGTTTACAGTTCCCTCAGTGCTCAGTTGCAGCTCTCCTGGTGTGTGCAACTGTTCTCAATCAAAACTGTATTTCCTCTTGTGGGTACCACAGCCTTCACAGAGAATAAATATAGGGTATCTTGCCACAGCTTTCCCAGAACTGTATTACAGTGACAAAAGAGAGAGCACTCAAGACTGAGGTAGGAAAATGATCATTTGCAGTAGAATCACAGTTATCACTTGAGCCAGACCAAAAGCAGCAGCCAGACTATGTATGGAGACATGTCACCTGAAAAACATTCTCTGAACACCATTAGCATTCCCATTCCCAGGTTCTGGTGGAACAGGAGCAATGCACCTGCAGTTTCAGCACACTAAAATATCAGAGGTAGGACATAACAGAGAGAAGGGAATCAAAGTTCCAAATACTTCACTTTTGACAGCAAAGATAGACACAAAAAATGAGGTAGACTTCTCCTCTCAAGAGATCCCATTGCCCTTGTCAGAGGAGACACTTGTTGCTACTGCCTTGCAGCACACTTTGATCCTAGTAGAGTTATTATTCCTATAAGGACTAAGAGTAGGAGAATAAAGAATGTAAATATTTTGTTTAGTAAGCAAATACTAGAATAATAGATATTTGGAAAATAACACCTATTTATCAAATTCAACAGAAATGTCTTCAGTAGATTCCACTTTATCATCTTATTCTGCCCCCGTAGGAATATTTACCTGTCCATTCCAATGCTATATATGTTTCTTTGCCACAGCAATATGAAGAAATTGGACTGTAAATGGCAATGATGCGTGGGTCACATTTTATATTCAGACTGCATTTAGCTAAACTTACAATTTCCATACTAACTAAACACTATATTTATTTTAGAATTTTGAGGATTATGTTTAAACATCAAAGACTTACAAAAATTTTACGTATGATATGTCACATCATGGAACCGCAGGGTACCAATTCCTTCATGAAGCTCAATACCTGAGGAGGGACTCTATTACCACTATGAACAGATTTAAGTCAAAATGCCGTTTCATCTCTTACCTTTTCTGACAGGCTGTGTTTTTTTGATGAGTGCTGCAATAAGTGCTCATACATGGCAGGCTGCAGGAATACTAGCTAAGTAGCAAAGGTGTAACGTAGTAGTGGGGTGGGTCCTTATCTGGATCCCCACGCATGCCATCTGGGTCACCACTACTGTCGTGGGATAGAGAAACTAATCACGTTTCAAACAAGAGCTGGTAGCTAAAGCATCAGACACAAAGGGAGGGTTTAACAAGCCCACTGACGAATATGCAGGCAATGAAACAACTAACTCAATTTGGCGAAGAAAGGCACCAAGACATTTTAATTCAACAGGTCACAATCTTGTCCGATTTATTTCAATTCAAACATCTTTACGGTTCAATAGTTTCAGTTCAAGGTAAGAATTCCAGTGGACAATGGCCAGATTAAGTCGTCATCACCCAATAACCTGGACCTCAAAGGAAAATCAGATACAAAATGTTCCGAGGAACTAATTTCCTTCCTCTTGCATATGCACCGGGTTGAATTATCTGCTCCCAATAAGTATTCAGTTTGCCACCTGTCCTGAGTGGCAGCACTTACTCTTCAGATGAGGCTTGGCTGTTTGCTGAAAAACACTCCTCAGAAAAGTTTGTCAGCAGGGTACAAACTTGTAAGCAGGATTTTTCATATAAATCTTACTGTGTTCTGTATTTATCAAAAGCTTATGTAACCTAAAGGAAACATTAGCAAAGCATAACATAATTTGGAGAGTACTACACAGTAGAGTAGGAAGTTTCTTTTTGTTCATGCAATGCTAAGATAGAGAAGGCAAATTATCCCTTTTTGAATATTCTGTAGAAGTATTTCCATAAATAAAGGCACTTTTTCCTATCCCAACCATCAGATTTTCACTATAAAACCAACTCTCCCACTGTCCTTCAGAGTATCTGTGTCTCTGCTCTTGCCATTTTTCTTTTTACAGACGTACCTTTGGACACCTTCAGTTGCTTCCTGCCTATTTTTCTCTGATGGTACAGCGTGAAATGAAACTCTGGGTTGGAATGATCATTTCCAAATACTTTGTACACTTCACCACCAAATTTGTTCCCTAGGCACATGAGATTTGGGTGAATAACAACAAAACTATACTCAATAATAATGCAAGTGCGGGTAACGACACAATTGGAATGAACGTCTATGCTACCCTCTCTAGCTTTATTAATATTTATTAATATTAAACTTGATTTTATATAGAAAGTATACCGAGCTAGCTATAGTGTTTTGAACTCTCTGTGTTCAAGTTTTTAGGAAGAGAAAGGCAGCTGTGATGAGATGTGCAATCCAGCAGTTTTGAGATTCTGATCTTCTCTAAGAGCCTGAAAATATCTTCTCAAAACAAGAGTTGCTAAAATTCCAATGCATTTGTGTTAGCATGACAGTGCGAGAAAGATGAAAGGACAATTACTCTTATTCATTTGCAACATTTCATGTATATTAGTGTCTTTTCAGGAGACCACTCTAAATTTGTACTACAGAGAGTAGAGAAAAGGCACAGCATTTAGAACTTGAAAGTTAGTGGAGTTCTGATCACCCAGAAGAAAGGAAAAATTCCTTGGCAAGACCAGAATGGCTGAGACAAAAAGGCACCTTTGCCTCTATCCTTAGCCAATCCTGCATCAGAACATTACGGAATTGCCTACCGCATCTACATATTGCTCAGTTTATCCTTTGATGCTGAAACTGTTCCAGACCATGCAGGGTCTGGAAATTGATGATTTTAAAACCTCTGCCTGCACACCTATTTATCATGACGCTTCTCCAACCATTGAGTATTGCTGGTCTTTGCTCTGCCTGCCTGCTGAATAGCTATTTTCCTGTGTTGAGCTTAACAAATTTTCTTTCTGTCCTTGACCTTGACGTTTCATAGTTTCTTCTCATACAGCATTAACTCAGCTAATTCACTCTAAAGCTTTTTATTCATCTCTCTTATGCAATGCTTGGACTTAGTGAGCTATAGCAGATGATGACAGTCTCTTCTCCTTTTTGAGCCAAGAGAAAGTAATTTGTTGAGTTCCACAGTGCAGCAAGCACTGCACAGTGGCTCTGATTAGCATAAAGAAATATTTGAAAATTAGTAAGGTGTAGAACAACCTGACTTAAAATTCGTTTCTAAACTGGAATAAAACACACATCAACCTTCCACCTCTCCCTCTGTATCGCCTAAGTTGTGTAAAAGTTAAGTCCACAGGAAAAGGTAGCAATCTCTTCAAACAGGACTTCAGGGCTGTGATGATTTTCTTTAAACATCAATGTTCTGTTTTTTTCCTTTCTTTAAAAACAAAGCTGAAAGCTTCCAAGCAAAATATGAAGCGCACACACACTGTCCAGCTGGAACACTTGTAACTCTGTAAACAGAACATGACTGAACTAGAAATAGGATCTGAATTTCCACTCCATGACTGATCAATCACAAGTGAGCTCTTCAATGTTTGAGCAGTGGGGACTGGACTAGACTGTAGAATTCAACTTATGTTAGCCTGGCTACTGTTCCCACAAGGGAACAGTTAAGTCTAGCCTAGTTATAAGAACTACCTCTTCATAACCATTAGAGGTACAAATCTCCACAGAACCTCTGAGACAAGCAGATGAGTGCCAGCACCAGCCACTTAGGCCCCATCTGACTTCAACCAAGTCAATTAGGAGTATATGATTTATCAGGTATGACACTACACCTTCTTCTGTGTTGATACCGCTTTTACAAGCTGTGCTCCCATAGAGAGATTTGGGGAGATACGCAGGAACCCTTTTAAAACCCCAGAAGACAGAAAAGACACTACTTTTAAGACTATGCTTCCTGCTTTCAATGTTTCTGTGTGGCAACAAGTATGCTGGTTAAACATGAGAAATGGTAAATTGTTTTTAAGAATTTTTTCATCAGTGCTTTATTATATGACTCTACTTTTTTAACTGCTAAGTACACCACTTTACTTAGCTTAGCTCTTCTTCTGGCACCTTTACCTGATTGCTGCTGCACTGATGATGTAGAAGTATTCCACACAATAGTGATGGGCACTTCTACACCTCAGAAAAACTTCCTACAATCCACAGCTGCAAGATTTGTCTCCTTCTATAGCTTCTGGAAACCAACAGTCTCAGTGGCCACATTTGGAAGTGGCTGCAAATAGTCTCATTGCAGGCATCTGCCTGACTCTCCTTTGAAGATTTCAGTCACATAGAAAAAGAAAAATCTGTACCTACATGATATTTTTGATCTAGACTTCACAACTGGGACCTCAATATTTAATTATACTGCCCCAGTGGTTCCTGCACTGTGAGAACATTCCCAGTCACTAAAGGAACGGGTTACCAACTCTGTCTTCATTTTTTTCAATTGCTGGATCATGCAATCGCTTTTACTTTTGGAAAATCAGCTTTCTGATTAACAAACACAAATATTTTGGTGAGCCCCTCCTGCTGTGTGTGTTTTAAGGAGCAGCTTCCCTTCAGCTATGACAAACTAATAATAGAATTCCTTCCAGGGAATGACGCGCTGATGTCTAAAAGATTTCAGTATTTTTTTGTTATATATAAATTGCAAAGCAGCTATTGTATTCCTTCAAAACAAAGCACTTATGCTGTTTTATCTCTGCAATACCACCGAGGTTGTTAGCAAGTGAATGGAAAACAAGTCAGATGGATTTAACCCAAGCATGCTTAGTCACCTAGGGCTTCCTACAGGGTGGAGTTTTTCACCTGTTTAAAAACAGATTCCACACCATCAATTTCCCTTACATAATGTACAACAAATAACTTGGGACGGAAAGTTACCATAGCCAGACAAGAAGGACAAAAATACCTGTTGACAATGAGGTAACAGAAAATACCGATTCCAGTTCAAAAGACTATATTTTTAAAACAGCTGCTGTTCTTTTAATATGCAGATAGATCTCTTACCACCTGCATGTCTTTAATTGAAATTCCACTCTTCAGCATTTACAAGTCATTACCATGTGCCCTGAAAATTGTTGAAATTAAATTCATCACAAAATTGACATTTCTTTACTTGAAAAATTCATTTCTCATATTGATCAACTAATCACTAAGGAGTATCAACTGTCATTCACCACAACACTTTACAAGGCCATACGGCCAAGTATCTTTCTGTTTCACCCAAAAACTCAACATGCTTCTTGTGTCAGTCTGCTCTGCTTTGGTTGGTTTTATTGTGTACAGCATCTGACAATTGGTGCTTCTGTGTGACCACTTTGATTCTTGCCATGGGATTTGCACTGCCTGATTTTTTCCAGACCCACTGGAGAAGACTGGTTCTGTTTAGTTTGCACCAGGCAGCATGTCAGTCTGTAACCTGCAGTAGTGACACCCCCTACTCTACTGTTGCTAGCTGGTGTATGCCACAGTGATGTACTACAACTCAAACCTGCAGAGCTAGCCACTGTGCCACCAGCCACTCTGCACCCTGACCTTGATTAGAATGATTCCCAGCTACTTCAGAGATCTTTCAAATGTCTTCAGGTATTTCTTGCTCTGTAGCAAAATTCTCCTTCTGTCAAAGGCACACTGAGTATTCTATGTGTTTGGAAAGTCTGAGTACACTTACCATCCACTAACAGGGCTTTATCTTACACATCACTAAACTGATTCTTATTTTTGTAGGTGGATGAAAAATAAATAAATAAATCTACATCTCCCAAATTTTAGAGTTCAGATTAAACCTGCCTGCTGATTTTCTCTTGTTTACTAGTTCAATACACCTATCGCTTTTATAGCCTAGCCTTCTGGGAAGAACATTAATATCGAGTAATATCCTGCACATTGTCAAAATAATGAATAAACCAGCAGTATGTGAATGACCAACTTCCTGACAGATGCAAAGGATTTTTTTTCTTTCCCACCCTTGGGGAAATTTTAAGGATGCAAGTGACTTGAAGGAAGAAGCAGCACCCTGGGCTGCCACTTCTGCAGCTCCGCGAAGTCTGAATTTTGCAAACACACAAGAGCTGGACAAATTAGAGGAATATAGATGCATTTAGCCAACTACATTACAGCTGCTTCAAAAGGACTGGCTTGTACCAGAATTAGTGTAGCCAGCAGGAGAAGGGAAGTGACTGTGCCCTTGCACATGGCACTGGTGAGGCCACACCTTGGGTACTGGGTTCAGTTTTGGGAACCTCAGTACAGGAAATACATGCCTTTTTCATGAGTGAAAACATGTGTAGATATCCCAATGCAATGAAGCTCAACTACATACCAATAGTACAAAGTTATATCCATGTTTCTTATCTTTAAGACACCAGCCTTCTGAGACTTTGTTGAGGTCACTTGGATGGAGTTACACATATTAATCTTAGGAAGCTGAATCTTTATGGATCAAGCTCTTCTCCTTTGGCAGCTACAGCTTTTGTTACACATATGAGCTACTGTTCTAAGAACCAGGCTAGTCACAGGCTGCAAGTGAACACAACAGAAGGTCAAGCTGACTCTTACCAGCCCATACTCTGCTCCTAAGAATCAACTTCATGAGTGTCAAAACCCAGAAGTTCTTAAAAAGCAAAAGCAACAAAGCAAAGGGAAGTTTGAATCCAATTGTGTGAAACTGCTCTGAAGTTTTGCTCTTTTCCTATTTCTCCTCAATTAATAATTACCCAGAAAAAAACCCTTATCAAAGCTAGCACTTAACAGCTATCAGCTGCAAGATTTACTGGAAGGTCTTTTAACCCATTTAAACAGCTATCACCTCAATTAACTGGACTATCTTTAGTTTACATGCAATTAAACTGGTTAAGGTGATAAGCAAAATAAATCTGTGATGTAAAACTTGATCCATTATCCAAAATTCACCCTACCTTCTTTGGTTTGAGATTGCTAGCGCCACGCTATTTCTCAAATGCATTAGTAATTGGGATAGAATCTGTTTCATTAATGCCATGTCAGGATGAACAGTTATTAGCTTTGACTGCGTACACTTCCTTTACCCACTGGAGTACAGCTCTTTAGAAAAACTGATCTATCAGCACAAAATGATCTAAAGAAACTGTGAACCTTGCAGCTTTACTTAACTGATGTGAAATGAAACTGAAGCAAACACACATTTTACATTGTAGGCTGTTTCACCTGAAGTATAGTAATTTACATTTTAGTTTTGTCTGTCAGTGTACATTTTTTCTTTACCTGCCATTCCGTTTCAGTTTTTAACATTTAATCTAAGATTATTCTCAGATCTAAGATTAATCTCAGATCATTAATTTGAGATAAGTCTTGATAGTAGCAGACATTCTTACCAAATCCCCTTGAAAACAGTAAAACCCAGTTCTATCACATAGTAATATACAGGGGAACATGCTCACTTTTCAATCTCAGCCAGCAAAACTTCTTTCAAACATTCATATTCTTCTTGGTTACTTGAAAGTTTGCAGACACACTGGTTTGCTATAGTTGAGATACCTGCCTTGACAGTTTTGGCAGTTATTTGCAACAACCCCCAACAACTACATCATTCAGCAGGGTCTACCACAGCTGGTTTGTTAACAACCTGTGGTCAAGACAACAGGGGTAAGAGTTACAAAAATAGTTCTAAACATCCTCTTCCGTAAGTACAGATCCTTCCTGAAGTGTGCCCTGAAAGGCATTCTTAAGAACCAAGCAGATATTTCTAAGTTATATAAAGCCTAAACTAACACACTGTACTCTATGCTTGTATTTGCTACGCATACTGTGATCACAATATACATATCAGTAGAGCAGGAATCACTTCAAAACTGAGTGGAAATAAGGAACATAAATGGGTTAAGGCAGAATAACCGCTACCAGGTCTTCTCAAACACTTAAAACAAGACTGAAATCAGAAGGTTAACATTAAATTGCTTTCTACAGCTACCTGAAAGGAGGTTGTAGAGGGGTGGGGTTCAGTCTGTTTGCCACTCTTATTGGCCAGTGACAGGATGAGGGGAAATGGCCAGGGGAGGGTCAGGTTGGATGTCAGGAAGAATTTCTTAACCAAAAGGGGTGTCAGGCATTGGAACAGCCTGCTCAGGGACTGGGTTGAGTCACCTTCCTTGGAGCTGTTGCTATAGGGTTTAGTGGTGATGACAGGGCTAGGAAAAAAGTTGGACTTGATGAACTTAATATCTGTTCCAGTCAAAACTTTTCTATGGTTCTAAATACAATACTCTCTAAATACAATACAAACTGAAAATTTCTACAGCATTGTTTTTGCCTAGCCTTTCTTAGCTTTTATAAAAAAAGAACTTTTTAAATCAAAATGTTAAGCTTTACATCTTACATTTTCACATATTTAGTGGTAGTCTTCACAAAAGTAAAAGCCACCTGTTTGACTAGACAGACATATGAACCCACACAGAGAAAACTGTCACACATCATTCCAAACAGAAAGACAAGTCACTAGGAAAGGATGTTGCAACAAGCAGCAGATTCCCAACCAACTATATTGGAGATTTTACTTGCTAGCACTGAGATTTGGAAGAAAAGCCGGAAAGATGCTTACATGTAAATGACAAAATACAGCACACTCAAGAGGGAACATGAATGACTTATGATTCAGAATTAGCAGATTAACAAATGATGCTTTTCTGTTCCCCCTCTCCTTCCCCACTTTATAAATATAAATATCAGCCATTATAATCAAGTATGGTTTACTCATGAGGTTGATCTTGAATGATGCTGACTCAGCTGATGCTGATGAGATTTCCAAACTTGGTCTCTTGATTAGATTGCAATGGTAAGGTTTGCTGGTATCACAGAAAGCTGCTGTCTAGATGTAAGGTATTGGGGTTTATTTGGGGGGTATAGGTTATTCCTGTTTTCCTCCTGTGAAGTCTGAAGATGCGATGATTTATAAAGCAGCATTAGTCTGTTCTCTCTATACAAGAACAACTCCTTTCAGATCCCAGAGAAATCCAGGCACGATCAGAGATACACCTGAGATACTGAAGCTAACTTGAAAGCAAGATCCGCATCTATTCCACTGAATGCCATCTATTGCTATTTTTGCAGCAAAGATCCAGTTGCAGACAAAACGTTACTGATTACACGTCACTACACTGAGCCAACCTCACCTGGATTGTGATCAGCAATAAGTCACGGTGCTCATCTGATGTGTAATCACCTCATTGAGGATACAAAGAGATATTCAGAGATGAGCTAAGTAAAGCTGTGTTCTTAAGTGAGATTCTTTCACTTCTCAATGTCATCTGACTCCCAAATTTATTTGCAAGGTACCTGTAAAGTTCCACACCTTGCTTGATCATTTTCAAGGCACATAGATCAACATACATGTGAAATTATTCTTTAGAAATCAGCGGTGCTGCAGTGGTGCTAAAAACAGAAGCCATCTCATTGATCAGATCAATTAAAGCACTTTTCCTCCAACAATGATTGATGCTTATTAAACATAAAATAACAAAACAAGCAAGCACAACACATACAGCCTGCTTTGTCAGAGAGACAGGTTTCTGAAAGGACAAGTTTCCTTTATATCATTAGCTGGTGCTTTGGCTACCATGGTGTAATCGATGCACAATAAAGGTTTATTAGAAATCACACTGTTCCTAGACTCAAGAGAAGATAGAAAGCAACTTCCTAATTAAGAACATGGGATGAGAATCAAATTACTGGCTTATTCATTAGTAACATAGGAGACAGAAATAACAGGCATCCAAAAGAGATTCTGTATCAAAAAGGACTAAGTCTTCTAAAACCTGCATTTTTAAAAGAGAAAATAGATAGAATCCAAACCAATCAACCAACAAAAAAAACCCACATAAACTCAAAAAAATAAACAAAGGAAAGAAGTAAAATAACAAGTTTGAATAAGGTGAAGACTTTGTGAAATCAAAGAACTGTTTGCTCATAGGGCATTTGTGCATAATATGCTCAGTCTTTCTGCATTGCATTTGGCTGAATATGTGGGAAAGGAAACAGGATCCCAGCCTGGATGAAATCAGACCTGCATAATGTAATCAAGAATAAGAAGGTATTATATATCAGATATAACAGGTAGAACTTGAAACAAGGAAAAGAAAGATGCATCAAGTATGGAAAAGGGACATAAACTGTACAAGAAGCTGAGATAAGATTTTTTTTTTCCTCCAAGTACATTAAAAACATTGTGAGGAAGACAGATCAGCTTCAGAGAGATTGCAAAAATAATGTGCTGACAGCAGAGGTATGAATGAAAGTAAATGTGCTCATTAATTCCATATTCACAAGAGGCCAGGGTCATCAACAGAAGTCATTTGTTGAGGCTGAAAACTTGTTACCAGGAAAGGTATCACACCAGTGAATGCTAAAGAAACCCCGAGACATGCAGTAACAAAACCAACAGCATCAACAGAAAACTAAATAAACCTTAACTCCATTCAGAGACTTTCCGGAGATATGCTGAAATTTATTCAACTTGGCTTGAAAACCCAATCTCAAAGCTGTAAATACATGTACAAGTAAATTAACATTTTGCTTTAAAGAGTTCATTGAAGAAACTTCTTTCAGTTCTAATGCAAAATGACTATAAGAAAGCAAAATCCCAGTGTTTGATCGAGGATAGTTCTCTGGTTCTTTGTAGTGCATGTATTCACACTATCCCAGATTTGGCAAACTTTGCTTTAAAACTAAACATGCAGTAGTGCAGGGTGTTTACAAAATATACCAGTACAGGTTAGGGGGCGATCTGATAGAAAGCAGCTCTCTGGAGAAGGACCTTGAAGTCCTGGAGGATAAGAAGTTTTCCATGGGACAGCAACATACCCTTGTGGCCATCTTGGCCTTGGGTGCATTAACAGTGTATCCAGCAAATCAAGGGAGGTTGTCCCCCCCCTCTACTCTGCCTTAGTGAGACCTCACTTGGAGTACTGCATCCAGTTCTGGGCTCCCTAGATCAAGAGAAAATAAGATCTACTGGACAGAGTCCAACAGAGGGCTATAAGGATTGGAACAACTGCCTTACGAGGAAAGGTTGAGAGACCTCTAGACTTTTTAGTCTAGAGAGAAGACTGAGAGGGGATCTAATTAATGTGTATAAATCCATAAAGGATGGGCCTCAAGAAGGTAACCTCTTTTCACTTGTGCCCTGAGATAGGACAAGGGGCAATGGATTCTACCTCAAGCACAGGATGTTCCACCCCAGGAAGAGCTGTGAGGGTTACAGAGCAGTGGAACAGGCTCCCCAGAGAGGCTGTGGAGCCTCCTTCTCTGAGACTCATCTGTCTGGATGCATTTCTGAGTGACCTGCTCTAGTTTTCTTGCAGGGGGTTTGGGCTAGATGATCTTCAGAGGTCCCTTCCAACCCCTGGCATTTTGAGATTCTGCAATTACAAGAAATAAGGATATAAAAGAGAAAAATGTATTAGATTAATAAAATTCTAAAACAATATTGCATATGATTTAAAAACACTGCCCATCTAATCAAGTCAAGATTCCAGCACTACAGGAACACTTCATCTGCCTACTGCTAGGATTATTCATGTAGAAATCATACCAATGAACACACCCAGCACTACAGAAATGGTGGCGATTTGCAAAGGGAAGGTCCTCATGGATATTTTTCCCTGACATAAATCAGGACTTGGCCCTCCAGAGAAGAAAAAATTTAACCTTTTTTAAACTTGAAGTAATTCCTAATGTGCTTGTGTTCATGTTTTAAGACACAGCCACAGCCAGCAGGAAAAGCTACCCTGACCAAGTAGCTGCATCATGAATTACAGTCTCTCTTCTGACACTAAAACAAATCAGTTTACTCGGTGTCCCGTCCAACCTGGCCTGGAACACTTCCAGGGATGGGGCAGCCACAACTTCCTTGGGCAACCTGTACCAGTATCACACTACTGCTTTTAGTGAAGAGTCCCCAAATCAATGAAGGACTAAGTATACACTTAATTATACTTAAGCATGTGCTTAAGCATTTCCTAAATTGGCACTGTAATTAAGATTACATCTTCTAGGATATCAGTTTGACACTAATTGTAATCAATGCAAATTTATTCTTCCTGGTATTTGTTCATGGAGCAATCTGATTCCAGTTGGATGTATCTATTACTCTCATAGCACAACTCAGCAATTTTCAGTCTGTGGGTTGAAATGAGCAGTTACTGTTTACGAGTTTTTCTGGATTGCTAAAATCTCATGGAATTGCTTTGTTCTGCTACAAATCAAAATGAAAATTTAAATATTAAACTGGTCATATAGTACGAACAGACAGAGGAGAAAATATTTCTCTAAAATTACATACAGAACTACAGTCCTGCCACACCAGTATCATGCTTATAAGTGGATGCCTAAATGCCCTACTCGTGCTAAACTGGAAAAGACTGTCTCAATTTTCATAGCTGCCTGGATTGCTCGACTTAAATCATTCCAGTGTTCAGTGACAGGTGGAGAAAAGCAGCTTTTCTTCCCTCGGCCTTGGTATCACAGACAATGCAAAACCAAGTCAATCACTGATTGGTTTTTTTTATTCCCTGCTGTGTATAATTGAGTTAGTGGGGGCTCCCTTCCCATGTCATGAGAGTTTGAGGGCTTGTCTCAAAATGCCACACTGAAGGGTTAAAAATAAGAAAGAACTGGGTTCCCATGAGGGAATAATTAGTGTCTCACATGGACCACAGGAGACCTGCTTACACACACTGCTAACATCACCTTTAAAAGCTCATGAAACATAAAGCAGCAAGCAGCAGCTTACCAATAGCTTTGCATGCCATAGGTTGTGGGAAGCTGAATTTAGAGCTATTTCCAGCATGACAAACCAAAGAGCCCACAGTAACCTTTATATCCAATGCGTAAAATCCTGACTGATCTACAACTCACCTTTGGAAAGACATACAGCCTCAAATTTACAGACTTCAAATAATAAATCCTAAAACAAGCCTTTCCATAGCTGAAGTATTTTAACTTAAAAACACACATTTCATTCTAATTTTAATTTACTTTGCTACAACTTCAACCACCTGGACCTTGGCTAGTCTTCTCGTGTCATGAAGTATTACTTGCTTCTGGATAACTTATAAACCAACTCGTACACTGTACTCAAATCATCTCTAAACCTTAATTTCGGAAACTCAGATTCATAGTTTTCTTACTACATGAAACTATCTTTCCAGAAAGATTCATTCTCATAGCTTTTTTTTCTCCCTAAAATCTTACTCAACTTTCCACAAATCTTTCAAAACTCTGGGCTGAAGAGAGAATCTGAAAACAGTAGTCTAGCACTACAACCAGTAACATCAAATAGCTATGTAGCTCAGCCTTCCTATTCCAAGCTTGTATCATATTTCACACATTTAGCTTCCAGGTTTTAGCGAAGTTCACATTCCTTTGACTAAGACAGGCACTTTAAAATCCAAATCCATACATTAAGCCTGAAAGTGAGATTTACAGATGGCTCACAAATTTAAAATGGTAATCTCTATACAGATAAATCAGCCTAGAAAGATCCAAACTTCACAGGCCTATCAGCTTTCAGAACTCAGGTTCCTTACGATTCACAATACTCTGACAAGGACTAGTAGAGCCTTGGGTCTCGACTCAGATAAGGAACATGACATTTATTTCATGATACCCCCAGAAAGGTCAAAAAAACTAAGCCCTCTATACATCCTACAAAATAAGGACAGTTGAAATGAAGCCAAATGCTGAATCCTTGTAAATATGGCTGGAGGATTCGGCGTCCCATTTGTATTTATAGATTGATTAACTCACTGAAGATGTGGGACACTTGGGTTTAATCCTTTTTCTCCGAAGATTGGATTAAAGCACACCCAAAGAGCCAGTCAGAAAAGAGTACTTACTTTCACTGTATGAGTTAGATTTCAGTGTGTGTATATATTTATACATTGCAGGCATGTTTATATGAATTACAGAGGGAGATGGAATGCTCTAGAAACACCTCTAGGAAATGTTCCATTTGATACCTGATGGTTTTATTTCGTAAGGATCAGAGCATAATCCTGTTTCTTACCTTACTTCTACCCAAAGGACTCTCAGAAGCTTTACCAACCACCTTAACCATAATCCCTTGAATTAGAGAGTGATACCCAAGCCTCATCTTTCAGCTGGGTTTCCTAATTTAGGAATGCATGGTTATGTACACTTTCTTTCTAGCCCAATGAATCGGCTCCATCCTAGCAACCCAAGAACAGAGAATATTCTCCTGATGTCACAGAATAATTCACCTAAATCTCAAGAAGTTGGAATGACTTAGAACATACAAACAGCCTTCAATACTTCAGACAGGACTTCAGGAGGTTTCTGCACAAGAGCAGTAAGAAGTTTGCCTTCAATTCTGTATCCATATTTTAACATCACTTCTAATGCGAACCATGGATTTCAGCTTTAAGTCATCAGATGCTTAGCTGGGGTACCACATAACTGCCTACGTCTGTACTTTAGCCCTGAGAGTGAAGCCCTGTTCCTAGACATTACCATATTCTGTTATTCCCATATTACAAGCAGACTTTCTGAGCTTATGAATTTATTTTTATTATAGTAGTGCTGTCTAAACTATTACAACATAAAGAAATGAAACAGCAAATCCATTATATAGACAGCATTTCATTATGTTCTAAGAGCATGCATTTGTGAACGCCCAAAACAAACCCTACTGCTGATCTACCATTTTAAACTTGAGATAGATTACTGCCTTCTGAGATACTTGCATAGATATCCTGTACCTGAGCAACCTGCAGTATCACAATTTTAATACAGAACATGTTAAATCAGTATTGACTCTGCCAGCTGCTTTATTCTCTATGAGATGGATAGGTCTCTCAAGTTCATCCATACAAAGATGCTCATTAATATTGCTACAGCTACATGGAAACTAAACATAAGTATCACTCCTAAGATACAGTCCTTCAGCACCAAAAACACAGGAATGGGTAGTGTTGGACAGGAGGACGTTTTCATTGCCACTACTTAAGGTGTATCTGTTACATGGATAAATGAAAGATTTTAGTCTCCAGAAATAACAGTCCATCTTTCACAAGCACTAAATTCAGTTGAATAAAAGCTAAAAAGCACAAAATAAGAACAACTTGAATTGCAAATGCAATCACAGATGTCAGTAACTAACCTTAAAGCTTTCAAGGTGGAATTCACCCATCCCGCACCATGCTGAGGATGGAGTGCAGAGCCCTGAGTAGGCTTTGTGGGAAGGGGAGCCACCCGCCTCAGATGTGTACATGATAAAGAGTTGCTGCAAAACCCTTCTCATTTTGATTCAATTCATAAGCTGGTAGAAGAGCTGCATTTTTGTTCCTTCCCCCTATGTGGTCAGAAGCACAGCATCCTCATAATCATGGAAATTGAGGCATCTCCCTCTTCTTCCTGTCTGGATAACTCAGTCACGCAGCCACCTTGACTACAGGGCATGAAAAGTCAGTAGTCAAGACCCTCCTTCTCAGGGTTATATCTTGTCTTGCACCAGGTAGATTGTGCTCTAAGGAATAAACGGGGTGGATCTTCAATAATTTAAAAACAGAAAACTAAACATTTCATTTCCAGCATATAAAGCCACTTGTTTCAAGTAATGATCTCATGTAACCCCCGTTCTTGTTCACCCTTCTTTTTCTCTGTTTTACTCATGATATCTGCTTTAGAGGCTCAAGCTGACAGCAGTCGAGCTAAGGATCAAACACTTAAAGCCTTACTTCCAAGCATTAGGCACTAGACATGCTTATTAATATTCACCAGATAATTTCCTACTTTGCTGATAAAAGTTCTCCCAGAAGAGCTTTGACAGAAAAAAATGAAACAACCAAGTAACCACTGTGAATTATTTGAAAGCAACTGTTTGCAACAACGACCTTGAGAACCAAGCAATTGCAAGTGTTCAACATTCAAATAAGTATAAGCTTGCCTCTTCTGCAGCCAGCATTTAGGGGATGATGATAGTCTGAGACACCTGAAATAAACCCAAATCATCAATCCTTCCCATGCAGGCAGGTATATGTGAGTGCATCTGTGATAAAACAAGAGCTTCCACAAATGATGTCAGGGTCTGAATAAGATTGGAGAACATCCTCTGACTGTCACACATATTTTTCCCCAAACTGAAGCTGGAAGACTGGCATCTTAGTTAGATAAGACACCATTAAACAAAAAGTGGAACAATTCAGAGGTTAATACAATATCTCATTCCCTGAAGCTTCTTAGCCCTTCATGTCCCAGATGATTAACTTCTGTCATCCACAGGCCTTTCCAAGCTGTACACTATCCACCTCCGTGTACACCATCTGCCTCCAAACAACAACTGAGTAACTCTCTGAACTGTATTTTCAGCAACAACAATAACAGGCTTCATATCCGAAAGCAGATTGCTGGCATTGTACCTGTAGTACTCGGATCAGTTGATACAAAAATGTTAAGGTACTTCTGCGTATAGACATTCAGAATAAGTGTGTTTGGGTTTGGAGAGGTTCTCACTAAGCATGAAACTACAGGCAAAGGTAATAAAAGATTCTGCTTGTTGGTGACTGGAAAATTAGGATTCAAAAAATATCAAATAAACCAACTGAAAAAACAACTGAAAAAGTAAGAAAGAATGTCTTTTCCTTCTCCTCTCCCTTTTCATCAAATAGTATGTAATCAAACATCAGAGGAAACCAATGGACAAGTTGATAGTCGAGAGATCAAGGAGGAATAACTGCAACACAAATGAAACACAGTAGGAATTTGATACCTGGAGGGGAGGAAGATGCTGCAGAGAGATCTGGACAGGATGGATCAATGGGCAGAGGCCAATGAGATGATGTTTAATTGGGCCAAGGGCAGGGTCCTATGCTTTGGCCACAATAACCCCGTGTAACTACAGACGGGGGGATGAGTGGCTGGAGAGCAGCCTGGCAGAGAGGGACCTGGCAGTACTGGTTGACAGTTGCCTCAACAAGACCCAGCAGGGTGGCCAGATGGCCTGGAAGGCCAATGGCATCCTGGCTTGTATCAAGAAGAGTGTGGTCAGCAGGACTAGGCATGTAATTCTCCCCCTGTACGTGGCACTGGTGAGGGCTCCCCTTGAGTACTAGGGAACAGTGCTGGGCCCCCACTTCAAGAAAGAGATTGAGGGGCTGAACGGGTCCAGAGAGGCAACGAGGCTGGGGAAGGGACTGGATGGAAAGGATGATGATGAGAAGCTGATGAAACTGCAGGTCTTTATCCCGAAGAGGAGATTCAGGGAGGACCTTCTCCCTCTCTACAGCTCCCTGAAGGGAGGCTGTAGTCATCTGGGAGTCCAGCTTTTCTTCCCAGGCAACTAGTGATAGGACAAAAGGGCAGAGCCTGAAGCTGTGTCAAGGGAGGATTAGGTTGATGTTAGGAAGGCCTTCCTCACAGAAAGAGTGGTTAGACATTGGAATGGACTGCCCAGAGCAGGGCTGGAGGCCCCATCCCTGCAGACGTTTAAGAAAAGACTGGATGTGGCACTTGGTGCTGTGGTCTAACTGATATGGTGATGTCAGGTCCTAGGCTGGGCTGAATGATCTTAGAGATCTTTTCCCCACCACAGTAATTCTGTGAGATTCTGTGTGACTTCAGTTAAAAGGTTTAAAACAGTAACTTGCAGCTCCTCTTTATATACGTACACTTATATATAAACGTCTTACTTGTTACTCAAGCTTTATTGGGAAAAATATTTCCTCTTCCATCAGGTAAACAAGTAACCAAGCTTGATGAGCTCAGAGGTCTTTTCCAGCCTCAATAATCCTGTGAATTCTGTGTTTCTGTAACAGATCCTCATTGCTAGTGTATGTGCATGTTTATCAAAGCTAAGCAAAGCAAGGCAACCCTTCCCCCTTTGCCAAAGGGTATGTGCTATGTAATCGCACCAAGTGGTCCTTCTGCTGAAGACGTGAATATTTTAGCATTTGTTTTATATTTATTCACACTATGTTGAGGAAATACATGCAAAGCTATAAACAAAACCAAAGAAAGTAAAGCTATTCTAATATCTTTTATTTAATTCTGTATCCTGTAACAAGTTACATCAGGTGTGCAAGTGTTAAACCAGGCCATTTTGTATTTGTGTCTCTGATGAAAACTAAAGGTGAATTATGTGGCTTCACTATGAAAAGCTGCTGCATGTTTTGTAATGGCTTTTCTTATCGGAAATAGTACAGCAGACTAGCGTGGCAGAGAGGAATGAGTATTACTTTAAAAATAAAGTGGCAATTCTAAATGGCTTATTAATAATAATAAATAACTGGTTAACAGAAACTGTCCTATAAATTAATGGTTAGGTGTTTGACACATGAGAAAACAATTCTATGTAACTATGTTGCTGAGTTTGTAAGTGGGTTGTTTCAACAGTAACCATGCTATAAAGTATTTCAAAATACTGTCAAAAACACCCAGCGGTGTTACCTTAAAAAGAAGATAAGAACTCACATCATATGTATCAGAGCTGAAAAGAATAGGCCATAGGGATGCCGAAGGCTAGGAACACTGTGTTTTTGCCAACAGGATGACAACCTGTTGTGAAAAATACTGTTCTCAAGACTTGGTGGTATTGAATAAAAAAAACGCCTGAGAAGAAGGGAGTTCTCTTCATTAAAATCATTAAAGAATTGTTCACAGGTTGGTAGGCAAATCAGGAGGAGCAGGGGAAGAAAACGTCTGTGCTGTGCAGTTATCATTGGATCTTCTGAGGTGTTCTGCCATGCCCACGCTGGCCTTCTGACTGCTACAACTCCTGGCAACACACCACGGTTCATGGTCTGAACCATGACCTTGCACTTCCAAGCACTCTTGAGAACTCTGCAACAAAAAACGACCCTTCACACAGAAAAAACTCTGACAGTTCAAATGAAGGCATTTTGGGAGCTATGAGCAAACTAAAACAATTGCCCACATGCATGGAAGAACAGCAACCTGTTTTTCAATAAAAGCAGGAATTTTGTGTAGGATTTCAAGGACTACAGAAGATTTTATTCTAAAAATTCACAGCCGTCCTACCAAAATGAAGGCAAAGCATGAATATTCACAACTGAAAATAACAGTTATAAAAGGTGGGTTTTGTGGGTGAAAGGAAGAGATAGAGGGAGACACAGACTGGAGGGGCATATCAAACCCCTGAAGGGTCTATCAAACAAACTACTAATCAAAGACCAAAGAAGATGCTCAGTGGAGAGACGTACAGGAAAAGAAAAAAAAAGATTATCAAAACAACCAACACTTTCTGAACTAACTAACATCCTGGACAGATCACAGACAAGTGAGACAAACCATCAAATTCAGGGACATTAACATGCTAGTAATCAAGTTGGTAGGTAAAAGCCCAGACTCGAGGTTAAAGTTCTCTATGGAAAAACTCTCTGCAAAACCCAACCATATACCTGGGAACCCTAAAGCTTCTGAGACATGTCAAAATCAACAACACGTTTAGATTCTCAGAAGTGTTGATATTCATCTGATTCATGCTAGAAAAAGTAAAAAGGGCTTATGAGGGAGACAGAGGTCACTCCCCAAACATGGTAAGCTCCAGGATAAGAGATCTTCAGCTGGAGATTTCAGGGACAAACCAATGCCATTAAGACAGGAAAAAAATAGATTTTCCTTTAATTTGTGTCTGTGAATAAATTTACCCCAAGAGAGCAGAAAGGTGAAGAGGAAAAACAGATGCAGCAGTGAGAGTGCTACAGATTGCCAGAAAGGACATTAAAAGGATTCTTCTTCTCCAAAAGGTCTATCAAGAAAGGGTTTAGGTGTAGCAGAGACCCAGGAGAAAAAGATTTGGACACCACCTACCCACCCCCAACCAGTCAATCCTGCTGGACGTGACTAGGAGTTTCCTGAGCACCAGACTTGACTAGGAAGACAACTATAGCAAAACTCAACTTTGGGGAAGAGGGACAAGGATGAAGCTTGAGGAAAGGCACTTCAGACCACCTGTGTGAATTTGGCCTAACTACAAAAGGGAGAAACGTGTGATACTAGGATACAGCTAGAGAGTTAACTGGGATAAAGGAAAGTGCTGTTGTTTTAAAGGCTGGTGTTTGCTTTGTGTGTGAAACAGGAGCAACACTTTTAGAGTAAAAAAGTAGAATCAAAGAGCAAAATTAAATGGGGAAGTGAGCACAAAGAGTGTGACAGTAATTCAGATTACTGAGGTAAATCAACAGAATAAAGGAGAGTATGCAAGAAACAACTGTAGAACAAATTATATACTGAAGAGTTTAAGAATACTTTTTAGGCAAAACCTTTCCCTGGGGAGAGAGTATTATATAGTCCTTAGAAGTAACTGGAATAATTTCTCTGCCAGTGCTCCCAGACAGATGCTGCTTCTGCACCATAAGCAATATTACCATTATTAACATTCCCAGTTTTTGCACACCCTTTTTTTATAGCAAATCTGTGACATTAACCAGGTTGAGACCCTTCCCACTGAAACAGTAAAAGCAACATACCTCTCCTGCTGATTTTGAATAGAAAACAGCATGAGAGACAAAGAAGGAAAGCAAATGAGACAAGTACGGCAAAAGACAACTTAGGCTCATGCTGTAACAGAAGCTGGATTCCTCAGGAGTGCGGTGTGAGCCCTATTCTGCGTAAAAGCTTTATCAGTAACCTGGAAACGAAGCAAACTGCACCCTCACTGTCAGGCTCTGTACTAGTAGCTATGTAACCCTACAGAAAAAGCTGCGAAAAAAACCCACAAGAACCAGCACTATACTCACTACAAATGGAGAGAAATTACATGCAGAATTCTCACACAGAGCTTAAAATGCCAGATACTTACTTCACTTGTTGTTACTAAAATACAGCAGCCAAAAAAACCAGAAGTTAGAAGCTTGCTAAATGGATAAAAAGTTGTATCAATGGAGTCTATCACAGGATACGCCACAGTAGGGAAAACTAAGGAGACAGAGCCCGTTCTAGTATGTTTGATACGTTTGAATGCAGAGTGTGTCTGTTGGGTTATTACATTGAGTGCAAATACCGTATGATTGAGATGTACTAGGGATCATGATCTCAAGATTACAAGGAGGTCTAAGGCAGCTAAAGAACCACACAGTACGGCACAGTTCAGCAGCGCTCAAAAGATGGAAGGATTATCAGGACAGACTAGCTCAGCAATTACGCTGTGAAAGAAAACGCTCAAGCACTTCACTGAACTCTAAATTCACACAAAGATGCAGAACTGGAACAGGAAAACCTATCAGCTGCTGATTGTCATCTGTAGACTGTCAGCAGTGCACATCACGTATCTGCAGTTTGTGCTAAATACTAACAAACCAACCAACTACTTAGCATTATTTGAAAAAACATTCTTTCGTGTTTAGATACCCCTTGGAACCAAAACCGTTTCAGAAATAGGCACGTGAAATACTAACTGAAGTGACAGGATGAAACTCATCCTTGCTGAAATTACAGTATGCAACAGGAGGAGGAGATGATAACAAAAGCCTAATGAAACAAGAACACCATCTTCAAGCGAAGCATCGATTAGTACAGACCAAAACCAAGCTACTTTGGTCTTATCTTCAAAACAGGAAATGTCACGTTTGACTGAAAAAAAACCAGTTACAAATTCTACCACGGAAATCAAAGCACTCTGAAGAGAAAGACAGAAGAGCGATAACTGATACTACAGACACTATAATACACACTCTAATTGCTTAGAATTGTTCAGGTTAGCAAAGACCTTCAAGATTATCAAGTCTAACCTCGACCTAACCCTGCTACCCTATCTCATAACAACCCACCACTAAACCCTGTCCCCAAGCACCGCATCCAAATGATTTTTAAACATGTTCAGGGATAGTGATTCAACCACCTCCCTCAGGAGTTTGTTCCAGTGTTGAACAATCCTCACTGTAAAGAAGTTTCTTGTGTTAGAGAAACAAAATCCCCTGCTAGATAAGTAAATGATTTGATCAAGATTGTAAAGATTGTGGAACAGCGTAAGTACAGACACAAGTCTTGGACAGATACTCAGGAATTAATTTCCTCCCTCCTGTCATACTCAAATTAAGAATGACAACCCACCAATACCCCATACATAGGGATTCAGTAAGATGAAATCACATAAATAATCAGATGGCTGGTTGTTCTGGTTGACAACTGGCTGACTATGAGCCAGCAGGGTGCCTAGGTGGCACAAAAGCCCAATAGTATCTTGGCTTGTATCAGGAATAGTGTGGTCAGCCTGACTAGGGATGTAATGCTCCCTAGCAGCACTGGTGAGGCCCCTCACTTCAAGAAACAGATTGAGGGGCTGGAGCGGGTTCAGAGGAGTAATGAGGCTGGGGAAGGGACTGGAGCAAAAGTCTAATGAGGGGAAACTGAGGGAGCTGGGGTGTTTAGAAGAGGACACTCGGGGGGACCTTCTTCACAGTGAGGGTGATGCAGCATTGGAACAGGCTGCCCAGGGAGGTTGTGAAGTCTTGTTCTCTGGAGATGTTCAAGACACACCTGGATGTGTTCCTGTGCAACTTGGTCTAGGTGATCCTGCTGAGACAAGGGATTGGACTAGGTGATCTTTCAAGGTCCCTTCCAATCCCTAATGATTCTGTTTCTCCCTCTCTATAACTCTCTAAAGGGAAGTTGTAGTCAGGTGGGGATCAGATTCTTCTCCCAGGGAACTAGCCACAGCACAAGAGGGCAGGGCTTGAAGCTGCACCAGGGGAAGGTTAGGTTGGGTATTAGGAAGCCTTTCCTCCTGTAAAGGGTGACCAGACATTGGAATGGAATGCCTAGGGCAGTGATGGAGTTCCCATCCCTGGAGGTGTTTAAGGACAGACTGGATATAGCCCTTAGTGCCATGGTCTGGCCAGCACAGTGATGTTAGGTCCTAGGCTGGGCTTGATCTCAGAGATCTTTTCCATGCTCAATAACTCTGTGATTTTGTGACAGCAATTCCTCTATCAGGAAGCTCTTTTCTGTAGTGGGCAAGGGAGAACTTAAATAAAACTGCTAGCCTAACAGTAGTTCTATGTTCCACTAGTTTGCTCAGGAATAGCATTATTATTTCATAGTCTCAAAACAATTATATCCTAGGTTTTTTAAAACTGCATCTCAAACGCAGCAAATGCTTGTCACTATTTAGCAGATAAAAAGGTCTGTAATGCAAGCAAGTATCTTTTCTTAGTGACCTTTTACACTCCTTTCCACCTCATGCATTAGGTCCATAATAAACAAGGTTTTAAGGGGCAAAATGTAAGGCTTTAGATGCAGTGGGTAATCTAGGTTGGGTTTTTTCCTACAAATCTCCCTATGATCTTATCAAGAGTTCTGTAAATGCTATAAGGGCAAGGGGACGCTGACAGCTAATCCTTTTTCTGATTAACATAATCCCGAGTGGGTTTTGTTTCAGTGTAACTACAACTACTACACGTTACTGCACCAGCAAGTTCTACCAACACCTACACTGCACCAAGTGATTAAAAGCATCAGTGAAAGTTTTCATCTCTCTCAAAACAGCCCAAGTCACATTTGTCCACATACTGAAGAACCAAATACTTTTGTTAACGGTCTTTTGTGCACAAAGTTCAGGCTGATTACTACAATCATAAACTCAGGGGCACAATTTACAGGCATGAGCAGTCATCTTCAAATCCACGCTGACAGACACACATTTCTGAAATTTTATGTCGTAGGGATCTTTTGTTAAGGATGCCAGTTTTAGCCCCTTTCTGATCTCAATCCATGATGAAGCTCCCCTATGTGTTAGCAGGAGTACACAAAGATGAACTACAATTTGTACCTCTGAGTACAGAAAATCCTATCTTTGCACTCTGAAATTAAACAGAAGATACCAAGATGCAGCAGCTTTAAAACATCTAGGCTGTAACCATCTTCCATTTTGATGTACTGATGAAGATTGTTTCTGATTAAAAAGAAAATTCTAATTTAAAAGGACAAATCACTTTGTTTGTACATTGTGTACTGTAAGGTATGGCTCAGAAGTGTTTATCAAACATGTCATACAGTTCTAAACCAATTCTTCATGCGCATGAAAATCTGCCTCATTTATGGTCTTTGAAGTGAACCCTAAGGGAATATTCACACACATACCCTAATTCCGATTATTTTATCAGCCACAGGAGCAAAAAGTGCTTTATCACAAAGACACGAATTAATGCAAAAATAAAAAGCCCTTCACTTTTATGTCTGATGCTGAAAGAATCTCAGTAACAGAATAATTACTGGCAAATGTAGCTTCTGTAATACACAGTGTGAATATCAGATCCCCTATGTTTTGTAAAAAATAGAAGTGTGCTCCATTAGGAATACAAAGGAAAAATGTATTTTGTTTTTCTTTTCTGCTAAGTATTGTATAAACAACATCCTCCTTTCATGTGCCAACTACAGCCTTCTGTGGAGTACATGAGATTGCAACTCACGTGAGTAGTGGTTAGTAAAAACACTGTTGTAACAAGTTACTCCAAGTCTCATCCTAGAGAATGAAATTAGTGTTTTGCTGTTTGTCTGAAAGGTTCAACTTACCTCAAAACAAAATACAGTATTATCACCGTAACCCAGGTACCAGGATAGGCTGGGGACTGACCTACTGAAGAGCAGCATAACAGAAAAGGACCTGGGGGTCTTGGTGGACAGCAGGACAGCCATGAGCTAGCAATGGGCCCTTGTGGCCAAGCAGGCCAGTGGCATCCTGGGATTAATCAGAAGGGGGATGGTTAGTAGATTGAGAGAGGTTCTCTTTCCCCCCTCTACTCTGCCCTGGTGATGCCATATCTGGAGTATTGTGTCCAGTTCTTGGCCTCTCAGTTCTAGAAGAACACAGAAGCCACAAAGATGATGAATGGAGTGGAGTGTCTCCCTTATGAGGAAAGGCTGAGGGAGCTGGGTCTCCAGCTTGGAGAAGAAGAAACTGAGGAGTGACCTCATTAATGTCTATAAATATGTGAGGGGTGGGTGTCAGGAGGATGGAGCCAGGCTCTACACAGTGTCACCTGGTGATAGGACAAGGGGCATTGGGTGCAAGCTGGAACAGAGGAGGTTCCATATAAATATTAGAAGAAACTTCTTTCTGGTGAGGGTGACAGAGCACTGGAAGGGGCTGCCCAGTGAGGCTGTGGACTATCCTTCTCGAGATTTTTAAAACCTGCCTGGATCTGTTCCTGTGTGACTTGATCTAGGGGATCCTGCTCTGGCAGGGGGTTTGGACTGGATGATTGTTCATGTAGTCCCTTCCAATCCCTAACATTCTGTGATTCTGTGAAACTTCTATAAGATCCTGAAGGGTTGGTGTTGTTTCTGCTTGATTTGTTTACGTATTTTAAAATGTCTGTTTAAACTGCCCTTGCTTAAGAATTTTCCTGAGTGTCA
Organism: Upupa epops; assembly: GCA_013397515.1. Classification (NCBI taxonomy): domain Eukaryota; kingdom Metazoa; phylum Chordata; class Aves; order Bucerotiformes; family Upupidae; genus Upupa; species Upupa epops. The sequence continues at coordinate 152,986 of VZRI01007732.1, forward strand.
TCTGTCCTGAAACCCAAAGACGGCAAACTGCTGCAAACTGAAGAATAGACTCATATCAAATCTGAGCCAAACCACACACCTGTCAGTTCGTCAAGGGAGTCCTGTGTCCTGCTGCTTGGTTTTCTGGGGAGATATTCACCATGCATGTAACAGAGAGAGAATCAGAACAGGCCTTTGCAATTTGACAGGTGAGAACATTGTAAACTAGCAAAAGCTGCAGCAAAGCTCTTCCCTTTTCCAACCAGAAATCCAAGTGTACACAGACATATCTTTGCCTGGAAGGAAGCTTGAGGATTTACTTAGCACTGGAAAAAGAAAACAGCAAAACTTCCTCCTGTTGTGCCAAACTAAATAAGTAGATTGACTTCTTCAGTCTGATTTCCTTATGTCTCCATGTCCTTCTTCCATTCCCCAAAGCTCAATACTTCAGTCTAAACAAGTTAAAGCAGGGCAACCACTAAGCATGGAGCTATGAAGAGACTTACAGAATTCCTTGATGTGCTGGCTAGAACATCAGCATACTTTTAGCTCCCATCAGCTGGGGACTCTTCTTTCAGGCTATAGCAATGTCAAATGTAGAGGATTCAACAGAATTCCAGACTCTCTCTCTGTTTGCCAAGTACTTGCAGTCTATCTTTCTCTCTCTCTTAGTAGAAGCTTCTCTCAGTGGCAAAGTATACAGGATCTTTGCCAGCCCAGTGGAAACAACCAGCATGGTGGAGTCATGCCTGTTATGGTGAATAGGCTTTTCGGGGTCTCATCCAAGGGCTTTCTACAGGCTTTATGCAATGCCTTCCTTTCTTTTCCCCTGTGCTCAGGCACCAAGGGCGGTAAAGGGTTAAGAGTTCACCTCTGTCTGGCATCTTCAAAGGCATTTGATGTAGAAGCGGCTATGTGGAGGAGCTGCTCTTACTCTGTTCCACTGCAAAGGACAGGAACGAGTTAGTGCGGCTTTTCTGTATCAGAGCCCTCAGTGAAAGAGGGGAGGGCTGTAGGTTTACCCCAATAGAAAGGGGTTTGCAGGTACGAAAGGCTTGTCTCTTTGGCCTCTCTGGGTTTGAGCTCCCATGCAAAAGAGGGATATGGCTTATCCCCTCAGCAGAGCTACAGCAGAGTTAAGCCTTCTTTTAGGTTCTATCCTTTGGTGGCACGGGTTTGAGAGCCATTGCTCCCACCTGCCCCCACCCTTGGCAGGTGGAGAGAGCTCTCTCTCTCCCCTAGAGGAGCTCCCTGTCCTAAAGATGTGTTGCAGCCAAAGATGATGAAGATGGCAACGAGAAGGAAGAAGTAGGAAGTACCTTCCATTATGGACTCTGTCCACCAATCACCTGTAGAGTCCAGAGACTGATGCAGAAGGTCTGCTAGGACAGCTACCTCCAGCTTCAAAATAAAATGCTTTTTTGGCGTAAAAGCACTACAACTAATATTTCAAAATTTGGTAATTTTCAAACCAGCACATCCTGGTACAGGATATTCACATTTTACAGAGAGTGACCTCAGTAATAATCTGTGTCAGAACCACTGATCTGTGCATAACCAAGCTGGAAGAAGCTTACTCTCTGAATCAATATTCATTTTGCTGATTTATAAATACAGTCACAAGGCTGACAAAGTTAATAGAAAATGTTAAAGCAAAAAAACACCCCAAAACAAACAAACAAAAAAAACAGTCCAAAAAATTAATTCACAAATGATCTATCATGTGAAAGCTGCAGCAGGGGCTGCATGTTCACAGGGGATAAAAATGACTGCCATTTCATACTTTAACTTCTTCCAGACAGTACAGCACAACAGACTAATCAACTGTGTCTGTGTAATATCTCCAGACTAATGATTTGGCTTATGTTGCTAGCTAGGGATTTCCTCATTCATTACTTTCAACATATCTACCAAGTCTCAAAACACTACAGATTTTTTCAGCTTCTCATCTTCTGCAGAAAGGAAGAAAAGTTCTGTGATTATGGCTCTTGGCAGTATCAGTTGTCTCCTTCCTTGGCTTTGCTCTTCTCCTTCACTAAGGATTTTAGCAGATCATCTACACTGTGTGTGCCTTTATTTGTCCAGCATAATGCAGGCAATCCAACACTTGCAAAACAGGAACAGGGTACTATTTTTTGCAGAATACTTCCAGATATCCCTATGCAAGGTAACGTAAAATCCAAAGCTCTTACAGTATTGTTTGGAACTACTTGTACATTATGCATGGGGATAAGAGCTAAATACATAAGATGCATTTGCAGACCTTTTTTCCCTCCATAGTTTCATGTTCACACACTCAACATGAGGTATTAGCGCTGAGAACGAGGAGATATGGAATTTAGACTGGCCTTTCCAATCATTTTTTGTTAAGCTATGGGCAAGCCACATCTGTTTCCTGGAATTTATTTTCCTGGGAACAATTACCTTGTGGAGCTGATGTGAAATCAAACTCACAAGCAGAATCTTGTTCTTAAGATACAAAGCATTAATGTTTGGAAGCCATAGATCTGCTCAGTCCTGACTCAGTTTGCCACATACAAAAAGAGCTCAGAAATTAAATGACCTCAGAAATATTTGTAGTTCCTCTGAGAATCGGGCTGTCCTTACTTAAAGGATATGACACAGATTTGCTTAATGGGGACACAGAGTCATCATTTCTGGCCCATTTTTTTTTTTTTTCTGTATTATAGAATACCTATCTAGATTCCTTAAAAAAAACCAACCAACCAACCCCAATAGCAGTTCTTACTTTCTAATGCTACTGGACTGTTAGTCTTGCCTTGATTCTGGCCAATTTCTGAGCAGACCTTTGCTTATCCCTAGTGAAAAAGGAGCTTTGGAAAGTACAACCCGTTTGTTTTCATCCTCTGTGTACTGACACAAAAGAGCTAAGATACTGCCAGATCCAGTTAGAAGTTTTCTCCAATAAGCACTATCATAAATCAATCCAATTGAGCCAGAATTGAAAGACAGATTAACTTCATTCCTTGTCTCCATGATGTCAAAAGGTTAAGAGAAACCAAACACCTTATTTTTTTTCACTGCTCCTTTGCCTCACCAGTTTTGCCATTTCTTTTTTTTTTTTTACAATGTAGTCTCCTTAAATACAGGCATTTTCTGTCATTCCTTCATATAAACATTCTATGATACCAACCATTAAATATTGAAGGAACAAGTATTTCCCTTCTATACCCGTTGTCCATGTTGAAAGAAAAGGGGAAATGAGATAATTAATATAACACTATTTTATCTCCTCCTTTTCAGCTAATAGTAGGATAGTAAATGACAAGGCAATTGTAAAGCTTAATTGTTATTAGTCACTGGAGATGAGCCCTCCTTGCTCCAGTATTCTGGCCTTAATCTACTCAATGTGAGAGTAATACTGCTTTACATGTAATCACCAATTTTACATTCTTAGATAAGTTGTGGCTAATGCCAAATGTGATTGATTATTTACATCGAGAGCTTACGCCACACTACTCAGCACATCCAGGAATGCTCAGTCGCTGCAAAACAAACAGAAAGTGCGTAACAGGTTCCAGTCAAAATAAAATAGTGAACTAAAATTAAAGAACTAGTTACAAGGAAGCTTTTGCAACACTTATTAGTCTGTTAAAGAAGCAAAAATAATCCATGAGGATTGGATTATTTTGAAGGAGGATTAAGATGGCTGTTTCTATAGAACACAAAGTGAAAATCTGTCACTTGCAGAAAAGAACCTCTTTCAACGCTGCACGGAAAACATCACATCAGTAAAGAACTTTACACTTTTTCTGGCACAAAAATGCCAGCCAAATTCTTGACAATGCTGGGGAGAGAATATGGATGCTGTCAGAGCACTTCTTTTTCAAAATTCTACCAGCCATTTCCATATGAATCTATTTTCTACCTCTGGGCAGCAACAGTGCGTAATTTGTTGAATATAAATATACAACATTTTGTTGATAAACAGCAAGGAAGTATAAAGAAGCTTCCTATTTTTACGTAAACATATGACTTGAACTAATGAGTGTGCCAAGCAATAAGATGACCTATGTGCCACTCTGCAAAGTTCAAAGTAGAGGAAAAAGGGGGAAAAAATTAAGAAAGAAATCCTCTGAAAAAAAAAAATCTCAACAAACAGATGAACCAACACCAAAACTAAATCCATTTCATAGCAATATGCTCTTACTAGCTAGGACTGTACATGCTAGAGCTGAGAAATAACCTGGACTACGTTCCCTGCAACATGTTGTGCTGGTTTGAAAATTACCAAATTTTGAAAACTTAGTTGTGGTGCTTTTATGCCAAAAGAGCATTTTATTTTGAAGTTGGAAGCAGTTTTCCTAGCAGACCTCCTGCATCAGTGTCTGGACTCTACAGGTGATTGGTGGACAGAGTCCTAAAGGGAAGGTCCTTTCCTTCTCTTCTAGTTGCCATCTTTGCCTCATCTCCTGCTCCTGCCGCGACTCATCGCCTCTAAGAGAAAGCTCCCCCTCTAAGAGAAAGCTCCCCCTTACCCCACAAGGCGGGGGGGGGGCGGCAAGCAATGGCTCTCAACCCCCTGCCACCAAAGGGTGGAAGCCCAGCTGTAACTCTGATCCAATGGTAAGCCACGGCCCTCTTTTCTATGGTAACTCGAACACAGAGAGGCCAAAGAGACAAGCTATTCTACATACCTTGCAAGCTCCCTTCTGTGCGGGTGAACATGCAGCCCTCCCCTCTTTCACTGAGGGCTCAGATACAGAAAAGCTGCATCAGCTCATTCCTGTCCTTGGCAGCAGGAAGAAGCAACACAACTCCTCCACATAGCCACTTGCACAGCAAATGCCTTTGAACTTGCTAGAGATGAGCTCCTAACCCTTTACCTCCCTTGGAGCCTGAACACAGGGGAGAAGAATGGCTCTGCATAAGGCCTGTAGGAAGTCCTTGGACGAGACCCCAGAAAGGGTAACAGGGGTGGCTCCGTGTAACCGGCACCACGTTGGCTTTTCCCACACCGGGCTGGCAAAGATCCTCTATACTCTGCCACTGAGANTACATACCTTGCAAGCTCCCTTCTGTGCGGGTGAACATGCAGCCCTCCCCTCTTTCACTGAGGGCTCAGATACAGAAAAGCTGCATCAGCTCATTCCTGTCCTTGGCAGCAGGAAGAAGCAACACAACTCCTCCACATAGCCACTTGCACAGCAAATGCCTTTGAACTTGCTAGAGATGAGCTCCTAACCCTTTACCTCCCTTGGAGCCTGAACACAGGGGAGAAGAATGGCTCTGCATAAGGCCTGTAGGAAGTCCTTGGACGAGACCCCAGAAAGGGTAACAGGGGTGGCTCCGTGTAACCGGCACCACGTTGGCTTTTCCCACACCGGGCTGGCAAAGATCCTCTATACTCTGCCACTGAGAGAGACTGAGAGAAGCCTCTACTAAGAGAGAGAGAAACAGAGATCACAAGTACTGATCTCCTAAGCCTTTGGCAAACAGAGAGAGAGGGTGGAATTCTGTTGTATCCTCTACATTTGACACTACTATAGCCTGAAAGAACTGCCCTGAGCTGACGGGAGCTAGAAGTATGCCGGAGACATCAGAGTGCTGATGTCTGCATGAGGATCGGGTAAAGGAACTTTTCACCAAGCACCAAAAGCATATTTTGTGCTGTATTCCTATCAACCCTTTCTCTTCTGGAAAGCGGGGTGCAAGTGTGTGTGTGTGGTGGCTGTTGGTTATGAGTGTTAGTGTACACTCTCTTAGCCCAGACCTCTCATCCAAGGCCAAAATTCAATGTGTTAGCTGTCTCCCATTTCTCTCAGAGTGTGTGTAAAGGCATTGTGATACAGTTTCTGTTTTACCCTTTTGAATCTTTCACTTACTTGGAGATTTTCCCCTTTCTTCTTGGTGATGGGTTCAATACACTGCTGTCTGTCTAGCAAAGTTGCTTCATTGCCTGTTGAACTCGGTGAGAGCTGGTTGTTGTGCTAGAACAACAGGCACCAACCCAAACCAATTTAGGCCCTTTTGCTAAACCATTACACATGCACTGCCCCCTAAAGCTGTCACTCTAGTTCTTTTCCTTTCTTTCTAATAATTAATTTTTCTTTTGTAAACTTTTATTTCCATTCCACGTATTACACAATTCCATGAGTGGTCTGGCCTCTCCAGGAATGAATGTGTTTCTATGGAAGGAGTATACACAGGGCTGGTTAAGAAATACACTGAAGAACCTGAACTTATCTTTACCCCTTAACTTTAGTAAAAGACATGTCTTTTATCTGTTTGATTCTTTTTGAGTTGTTTTTTTTCCACAAAAATACGATTTTTAAATCTTAAAATCACATGGATATACACCTCTGAGCAAATCAAAATGAACTATGTACTTCTCATTTATGTAAATCATACCAAACTGCAATGCTGTTGCTACATTACATACAGAGAATTCAATCATCTGGAGGGAAGAATCAATACAGGGGAAAAAAAATCCCTTTTATCTAATTTAGAATAACATGGTTCAAATATTGTCTCAAGACAAGTGATACTTCATGGAAAGCAGTTGACACGGCCAAATTAATATGAAAATAACACCCTCAGAAGCCAGCATAACATTATGCAATCCCTAACAAATACAAGTATTCTGCCCACTGCAAGCATTTTGTCTGCTTCATTGAATAAGCAACTTCCAACTCCTTATTTTAAATTTAGATCATTAATAAAGTTACTGTATTTTAATTAGAGCAAAATAACATTCCAGACCACATGAAATCATTCAGCATCTTCGTCAGCGACATGGACAGTAGAATTGAATGCACCCCCACTCAGTTTGCTGACAACAGCAAACTGTGGTGAAGTTAACACGCTGGAGGGAAGGCAGGCCATCCAGAGGGATCTTGACAGGCTCGAGAAACAGCCTCAACTGCATGACATTCAACAAGGGCAAGGGCAAGGTTCTGCACCTGGGCTGAGGCAATCCCATGCACAAATACAGAATGGGAGGAGAAAAGATTGAGAACAGCCCTGAGGAGAAGGACTTTGGGGTGGTGATAGAGCAGAAGATTAACAGGAGTCATCAGTGTGTGCTTGCAGCCCATAAAGCCAACCGTGTCCTGGGCTGCATCAAAAGAAGCACTGACAGTTGGTCAAAGGAGGGGATTCTTCCCCCTCTAGTCTGTGAGACCCCAACTGGAGTCCTGTGTTCCGTTCTGGAGTCCCCAACAGAAGAAGGACATAGAGCTCCTGGAACATGTCCGGAGGAGAGCAACTCAATTCATCAGAGCATCTGCCCTGTGAGGACAGGCTAAGTAAGATGAGGTTGTTCAGCCTGGAGAAGAGGAGGCTCCCACAGGTGATCTTCTAGCAGCTTTCCAATATCTGCAGGGAGCTACAAGAAAGCTGAGGAAGGGCTTTTGACACAGGTGTGTAGCGAAAGAACAAAGGGAAATGGTTACAGACTGGAAGAGAGGAGATTTAGGATGGACATGAGGAAAGACTTCTTTCCTGTGAGGGTAGTGAAATGCTGGAAGAGGTTGTCCAACAAAGCTGTGGATGCCCCATCCCTGGAAGTGTTCCAGGCCAGGGTGAGTGGGACCCTGAGTAACCTGACCTATTGAAGGTGTCCCTGCCTGTGCAGGGCAGTTGAAACTAGATGATCTTTAAGGTCCCTTCCAACCTTGGTCATTTTATGATTCTATAATTTGTACTGTTGCTAGACCCTTAACTCCGTAGTTCTTTTTCCAAATGAAATAATGATTTTATACCATATAAATATATATCAGCTGCATAAAACCATAAATTGTATTGATAGAATCCTTAGGGTTAGAAGAGACCTACAAGATCGTCCAGATTAAACAAATATCAAGTAAAATGTTGTCTAATACATTACATAGAGGAATCAAATATCCCAATTCTGCATTTATGTCCTCGTAGTGACAGCTGTTTTCCTGTCGCAATACTGTTTCATATTAACATTAAAATCCTCAAATGACCAGAAGCCATCATAGCAGCTACCTCACCACTTCAGTAAAATTTCCATGTCTCTAGACTCAGAATGAATTTTACAGCCATCAGTAGACTTCCCACATGCTGAAGAAAAACCTCACTTTCATGAAGAGTTTTCTAACTTAAATTATCTTTGAGCGGTTGCTCTTGACTGGCTGATTGGGTGAGAAGAATATGCTATTAGTCTGTAACAGGAATCTTAAAATAAATAAGTTAAATCACAAACCTACTTTAAATTCCAGGCAGAAAAGCAGTTCAGTGCTTTGTTGGTACTATGTAACCATCATCAGGAGCTCCACTCATAGATATAACTAGAACAAAAACACAGCCCTTGCCTTGGAGACTTCAGACCTCAGTTCAGGCCAAGGTACTATAAATTAAGACCCTATAATGAAGGGAACATCTTGGCCTTTATAGTTCACACCATTCTGCAACTGCAGGAATAAAGATTTGGCAAAACTATCTAGGGTGCTCTAAACACCAAAAGATATTCTAGGAAAGGACATCTGTAGATGTTCCCTTATAGACACTGGAGTCACTTGATTTTTATTATTGTAGACCTGCCATTCTGTTTTAATGAATGTGTCTCCAAAGGTTGATTTATCAACAAAGCTACACATCTATCAAACTTATCCTCAGAACTGTTTCAGGACAAATTATTTCCAGAGTATGGCCTGTTTAAGATGAAAAAGAGATAATATTTTAAAGGGGGATGGATAGGCACTGATCACCCTACTGTATTCTGTGCATACCCACTCGGACATTACGTGAGCAGAAGTCTAAGTGTCTGAGCACAAACATATTCACCCTCATAAAAACAGAGGTGTACAATCAAGAACCTGTTTTGCACAACTATTACTTTCCTTTGATTAGTCATAACTGCACTGCTGACATATTTAACATGATTCTTCATTCTGATAAATTACCATTAATTTGAAAGCATAAGAGATTTAAGTTCCATGAAGGTGGCTATAGGTCAAAATTAAATATGTATTGGCCTATTTCTGTTGTTTTCTTTCTACTCAAACTGTTTAAGCATATAAAAGTAATCTCAGGGAAAAGAGAAATAATTGAAGTGTAAGAAAGCACACTGATATAAGTAGATTGAGTCCATTTCTATTACCTTCATGATGGTCATCAACTGAAGTGAAGACATCGAGATTCTCTGTGCTAAGTGATGCCGACGCATTAATTAACTGTACATCATACCAGAATGGCAAAGCGGTTGACACAAAGATGACATCAACTTTGCCTCTTCTCTTGTATTAATAATGTAATTACTACATGTAAATTCATGTAATTAGGTCTGTTCCCATGCTCATCAAATCTTACTAACATTGAAGTCTAGGATGTATGATTTGCTTGACAGAAAAAAACTCATGCTATCCTGCTAGTGCTTCAAAACCCTTGACTAAACATTGTAAAGCTTTTTTCAGTGCTAGAATATTCTGAACTAAACAATTTAACACATTGCTAGAAGAACCAGATAACATTCTCTACAGCAACCTACATCACTCGTTGTGTTTCCTGTGCCCTTATGTATTAGGTTTGTCACTTCCAGAAATGGCACTAACAATGCAAAAATATGGACAAAATCAAGCTCAAACACTTACATTCAACTCCTACTTACATACAACATGCATGAACAGGATAAGCTCCCATCTACATAAAGAGAAAGAATCAGGGAAGGTGGGTTGACACACCCACTGTGCCATCTAGACCTTCAGCAGGCATGTGTGCCTCCACAGAGCTCTACTATTATTTGTAAGCCTTTGAACTTTAAATATACCTTACACATTAAGACTCCAATCCAGAGTATCCTGTGACTAAAGACAGCCCTCACATAAACCAAGAAGACCTTTGGTCTGTGCATCATCAATATAACGCTGAACTCATTCTGCGGACTTGCAGGTGCTACCACAGACCTACCCTATCATGTCTTGAAATATCAACCAGCTCATGGTTTGTGCTCCTCACCCAGCCACAACCCCAGCTAAGCATTTTACATGTCAGTTATTGTGGCACAACAAATCTGGCTGGCCTCACACTGCGGGAAGGAATTACAGACGACATTCTGTTGGACCCACTGGAGCACACAGCAGTCACCGTCCTGCCCATTCACCCACCTGTAGATCACCAGTACCGTCCAGCCACAAAGCAAGATCTGGCTAATAGGTAGCAATATCACATACGGGACAGAGGACAATGAGTTGAAATCCAGATAGATCTAATTGTGCTGCTTGCTTTGGTACTCTCTTGTGGGTGCACTCATGCAAACCCCTCTTCTGAGACTTAAAACAAGTATCTGGTTAAGTTAAACTAAACTAAAAACTCAAGGTGGAACAAGGCCGTTGGTGCTGTGAAAAACAAAGCTCAAAGGAATGAAGAAGATTACAGCAGAGTACATACTTCTCAAGAGACTTTTCTAAATGAAAATGGATTGGCAAAACTAATATTTCACCCACCACAGTAGCAGACACCCAAAGTGAGTAATTCCAAGCTTCCTCAAGGAAAAAAGATAATTTCTTCCAATAATTTCCTCATCTTTGGAAAAGTCACACATTTATACAAAACATGTATCTAGTTTTCATCTTTCTTCAATGGAATTCTCTGTGAAATCTAGTGAAGCTGGGAAATAGAAGCAATTCCAATAAATTTATTTTGAAAACAAAGCAGTATGTTTTTCATCTTATTGAATATAATTTTCTCTCTTGGCTACCTAAATTAGTTTATTTATTTATTTTTGCAAGGGCTTTTTCCAATTCATATGCTGTACAGACTCTCTTAAAAGATTATTCTTGGGTTAAATCAGTGCGTATGGAGGCTAATATGTATAAGTGGATTTTCTCTTTCTTCCGTTCCTACTCTTTTTCTCTCTGTCTGTTACACCTCACTGATCAACTTGATGATGAGAAAGGTAAACTGCAGAAGAGCACAGCCTTGTCCACTCAGCATCCCAAGGGCTTTCACATTTCACACAATCACTATGCAGAAACAGACCAAGGAACATGCTCTTCTTACTAATAAGAATATCTTTGTCAGTCCAAGGTCAAGACGTGCTGGCTGCTACGGTAAACTGGAGTAGCAAACAACTACTGCAACAGATTATGAAGTCTATCTCAGAAGAAAAGTTCACAGAGCTGAACAGTTCAAAATACTAAGAAGGGACCAAGGAGTCAATATACTTATGAAAACGCAAACTTTCCACTCTCTTGATGCTTTCATGTTGTCCCATGCTAAGTGACCCCATCAGCTCTCGTAGCTCCAAATACAAACATTCCACATATGACTTGCAAGCTCCATTTTCCCTTCTGTAACATGAACCACTGTAAGCAAATCAAGAGTAAAAACCACTACAGACAGAGAAAAGACAAGATGTCATGTTTGGTAAGCCAAAACAGAGAGGAAATGGCTGCAGGCTGCACCAGAGTTTTAGGCTGAACATCAGGAAGAATTTCTTCACCAAAAGGGTTGCTGGGAATTGGAACAGGCTGCCCAGGGAAGTGATGTGTGGGGTTGTTGCTTAGGGATGTGATTTAGTGGGGATCTGGTAATGCTGTAATGAAGGCTGGACTTGATGATCTCAAATGTCTTTTCCTAGCAAAGATATTCTGTGGTTCTGGGGTTTGATGGAAAAGGGTTCTCTATCATCCCAGTAAGTCCATTTTGGTTTTGTTTATGAAGCAGTGATATATTACGCTTAAAAGAACAGAAGAGCCATGATTTGTATTTACATGCAGTGGGAAGTAAGCAGGTGTTAAAGAAGATGGTTTTTCATACTACAATGGCATTACTGAAAATGGATCAATATCAGTGTCCTGAGAGTCATTGCCTATTGCTACCAGTGAGAATTTCTAGTTTAATCCTTAGGGCTTTCTCTTTGAATGCATTAGGTAATTTAGCAAGAAACAACATGGGCAATGAAAGGTCTTACTTTATTCTAAAATCTTTTTACTGTCTATCATAATGAAATTAGTCATATATATATTTGTCTTAGATTAGACAAGGTACTATCACATGTGTAAATTTAAGTAATTGAATTCTAGATGTACATGTGCAGCCTATGAACTTCTTCAAATATTTTACTAAATCATCTCCTTTAACATCAATCCACGGTCTTCTAGATCCCAGTGCTGATCTAACATTATTCATCTGACTGCATCACAGAATGTTAGGGATTGGAAGGGACCTCAAAAGATCATCCAGTCCAATCCCCCTGCAAGAGCAGGATCCCCTAGATCAAGTCACACAGGAACATGTCCAGCTGAGCTCTAAACATCTCCAGAAAAGGAGACTCCACAACCTCCCTGGGCAGCTCCTTCCAGTGTTCTGTTAAACTCACCATGAAGTTACGTGGAATCTCCTGTGTTCCAGGTTACACCCATTGCCCCTTGTCCCATCACTGGATGACAATGAGCAGAGCCTGGCTCCTTCCTCCTGACACTCACCCTTTCCATATTGATCAACATTAATGACTCCTTTTTTCCAAGCTGATGAGACCAAGCTCCCTCAGCCTTTCCTCATTAAAGAGATGCTCCACTCCCATCATCATCTTTGTGGCAGTGTGCTGGACATTTGCAAGCAGTTCTGTGTCCTTCTGGCACTGAGGGGGCCAAAACTGGGCTGGAATATCCTAAGAACATTCACACTTAACAGTCAATGCCTATTAGCATTTTCTAGAAGGTCCTTCACTAGAGAATATATAAGTACATGTCGAGTGAGCATTACGATAAAAGGTAATACTTAACTTTTAAGAAGGAATACAAACAAAACGCAATTGCAGGGATTAGATGCCATTTATGCAGAGCACTTTTGTTATTTATTTGAACAGCAGATATTCAATGTAATTCACCTAATCGGGTCTATAAAGTTATTTAACTAGCTTAAATTAGCAATTAAATTAATGCCATATTCTATAATAAAAAAGCTTAATTAAATAATTAAGTATTAACTCTTCTGAGCTGATTAACAGCACTGAAGAGGAAAGACTTGGTCTGAAAATATGTTTTGGGGGCAGCAAACTAGGGAGAATATAGACTTTTAACTGATTAAACTCAGCACTGAGATCTAAATACTTACGACTGCTCTGGGAATGACACTGCTATTAATAACTCTCCAACTCCTATAGAATGACTAAAGTGTGCTCATTAAAGCAAAATGCTTATTAAGCAATGTTGAAAATGCAAATCATGTTTCCCAAATGACTACTTTTTTTGTATTGCTTTCAGTCACACCCCCTCTGGGTTTTTATACAGGTACTCACATTGCTGCAAATGGAAAGAGCCTCAACCACTTTATGCAAATCCGTATTTCAATATCTAAAACCACCTTCCTCATTTTCCTCTCCTTTTGTTATTAGAAAATAAGAAATGAAGAGAACAGTGAAGAAGTCTACTGGGTATCACTATAGCCAGCAAAGACATTTCTAGTGAAATAGTTATAAACAAAAAGTGCCAAATTCATTAAAGCCTGTGGTAGGGTTCTGAGTGTCTGTTTAGTATTTATTGTTGTTGTTATTATACATAAATGTATATAAACACTCTGACTGCTTTCTATACAAAATTATTAGTTTTGTCTCACACCAGATCAGCCAGACCTTTTTTGTGCAATATCCACTCAGGATGAGAATATTAATAAACTATTGAATATTAATTTACATAAAGAAAACCTGCCTTAACAATCTTAATCATGAGTGAGAAAATCTCTAATATGGATGGCTACATTAGCACAAGCCCCTCTGGCTCATTCCTTAGGAGGAAGGAATAAAAATAACAAAAAAAATAAACAAAAAAGGGAGAAGCTTGTATAAGAAACTCTGCATTTACTCGAGAGGTGGCTGCTGACAAAACACTCTGAGCTCTTTAAGTCCTGTTAATCATCTAGTTTATGTGATGATTTGAGTGTTAGATACACCAAATCACAGAATGTTACATGTTGGAAGGGACCTCAAAAGATCATCCAGTCCAATCCCCTGCCAGAGCAGGATCACCTAGATCAATTCACACAAGAACATATCCAGGTGGGTTTTAAACAACTCCAGAGAAAGAGACTCCACAACCTCCCTGTGCAGCCTGTTCCAATGCTCTGTCAACCTCACCATGATGTTTCTTCTTGTATTTATGTGGAATCTCCTCTGCTCCAGCTGACACCTGCTGCCCCTGGTCCTACCATTGGATGATGCTGAGCAGACCCTGGTTCCTTCCTCCTGACACTCATCCTTTCCATATTTATCAACATCAATGAGGTCACCCCTCAGGCTCCTTTTTTCTAAGCTAAAGAGACCCAGCTCCCTCAGACTTTCCTTATAAGGAAGATTGCTTCACTTCCTTCAGCTCTGCACTGGACTCTCTAAATCATTTCTATGTCCTTCTGGAATTGAGGGGCCCAGGACCAGACACAATATGCTTCAGTTCTTTTATTGAAAGAATTTACAAAATAGCCCCACTTGGGCAAAATTTGCTTTACAAGAGAGGATGGGGCAAGCTGCCAAGTATTAAAAATGCTAATTCACATGTCTTGAACAAACAAGTATTCTTTCCCTTCCAGTAATGATCCGCATACACTTTATTTGTTAGCATTCATAGGCCAAATTACTGTCATTAACACTGGACCCAACTATTCCTTCAGAACCTTCTGTTGAACTGCCCATGCTAACTTTAGGCAGTTTGAGAGCCACTTTCTCTGACAGCACCAGCATGGAAATTTGGGAGACTGAACTCCCTCTTCTCATCTCCTCCCACACTGGCCCCATGTTCTCAAGAGACTGGCTTTTCCTCATGATTGCAAACTAATAATTTATGCAAAGGAGAAGATACATAAAACACACCCCAAAAGATCATCAACCTAAACACCGAGCCCCTTGTTGCTTCCCACTCACCTGCTCCAGAAAATAGAGATGTAGATCATATTTTAAGAGACCATTATTTTAGTTTAAAACAGAGATTTGTTTTAAGTAATAAATGTAACATCTTTTAAACACAAATCTACTGTGAAACAGCATTTACTAGCCTAAAGCATCATAGAGTGGTAGCAGTTAGAAGAGTCCTCTGGAGATCATCGAGTCCACCATCCCTGCTAGAGAAAGATCCCCCAGAAAAGACTACATAACACACATCCAGTCAGGTTTTGAAAGTCTGTAGAGGCAAACTCCACAAGCTCTCAAGAACAGGTAATAGGCAGTAAGAAACTAAACACCTGTAAACAAACTGCTATACAAGATAAGTAACTATAGAGCTTCGTTTAAGGTAGAAAAACATCCCATACAGTTTGCTTCCACTGCCCTCTTTCCTAGCATCTTTTTTCTCCCTGCCCTACCCCAGTTTCCCTCTCTCCTAACTCCCATTTCCACTTGGGACACTTGACCATTAGCTTTAGAATTGCTGCTATTTTAAGACAATAATTTAGGAAGAAAAGTTAAGCCAGACAATGAAACCAATACCCAATTAATGGAAATATCATTTGGCTGTGAACCACAAAAGAAAACATTTTTACAGGAAAGTCTTGCTAAGCCATATCTCTTAAACAAACAAGAAACAGCGATCTAGTGAACTCTAATAAAGTCTGGTGTCTTACAGATTAGTGCTCTGTGGTTGATTGACTTTGCCACATGCTGAAGACATAAGCTCTAACTGAACCTCTTTCAAGCCTAGGACATTTATCTCACTTTTGCTGGATAATCAAGTAATTCAGCACCTCTCTCATTTGAGCACATTATCCATATGCTCATTGTAAAGTGCTTTTGTTTTTGGAGACCTTTATCACACTGTGAATAAAAATTATTTATCAAAATTCTGAGACACCAAAATGCCACGTGACTGCAAAAACCTTGCTTCTCTTTCTAAAATTGCCAGATGGATATTGTTTCTTAGCTATAATCCATTTTATGAGCATCTTCTGCAAGTTCATCTTGGGCTCTCTCTAAGTCTCACAACTTTTCTGCATTTTTTCCTCCATTCAATAGTTTATACTGTATTAGCCCTCCATAATTCACGTAATCTAGCTCTTCGACTTTACTGCTGCTGTTGATGCTACGTCATAAACTGGAACTGATGATCTCAGGGGTCTTTTCCAGCTTAAATAGTTCTGTGATTTTGTCAATTGACACATACCCCCTTTTTTAAGTTTTAACTACATTATAGACCCTTATAGTACTTATGCCAAACATGCCAGTTCTTGCTCAGTTTTACAGTTCTTATTATTTCTGTAATCTAAGGAAATATTTTCTAACATTACTTTTTAATTTATTATCATTTTTAGCGACAGTATTAAAGTCTGTGGTAAAAAAAAAACCCCAACAAAATTCCTAGTTTTCCATGAGCAGGATTTTAAATTTAGGAAGCACATTCAATTCTTTCTGGAAATCAAATTCAAATCTTTCAGAATCTTAGAATGGCTACAACAATGCCAAGCATGAGCTGGAAAGCAAGAATCCTAATACACAGTCTGCATGATCTTACCCCCACAGCCTGATAAAGCCTGGCAGGCAACTTTGGCTTTGTTTTCACAAAGCTCCATGAGTTTCATAAAAGAAACCGTAACAGTAAACTGCATACGAGTTTTGAACAACAGACAAAAAAGCACAAAACTTTATTTACCCAATGATAGTCTTGGTACATTTCCAATTAACTACTAGGCAGCCCGAACACATTTGTGGTAGAAAAATGTAGACAGCAGAACTGTAAGGGATTGTGGAAAACTTGTCAGAGTTTCATGACAGAAAACTACAGGGAATGCTTTCTCAGTAAACAAGAGTAGCAAGTCAGGACTACACTGATCTTTAGCATAAATGCGGGGAAAAAAGAAGATCCCCATAGAAAACCTCACCTTTCATTCAAGCAGAGCAAGGAAAATGATGAAAGAAACATATTCAAATGTTTAGTTTTTGTGGACGCTGGAAAACCTGATTTTATGATGAATCTCCAGCTATTTAGACTTTGTTACTTCATAGTTGTACTTTTTTCTTATTTTTAACATCTTTTCAGATCACAACCACTGGATCTCAGGAAACAGAGGGTAATTTCTCCATGGATACCTAAATATACAGTTTAGGGGAATAAAAAGCAGCTACAGATCCAATGACAGCTACCAAAAGTACAGAATATCCCACTACTCCCTGTTCAGAGATAGTGTAACATATGGTTAGCGTGGGGCTTTTCTCATCAGCTCAGACTGACGCAAAACGATCCAGTTAGAGTCAATTTGCATGTATAATATCAGAACAGAGTGCTACAAATTTATAAGCCAAAAGAAAAAGTATTCACAACTTTGGGAAATCAAAACTCTAAGTTGCAGACAGCTTTAGCTGATCTTAAGTCCCATACAGCTACTAGCTAATTCTCAGTAAGGCATGCAGGGAATTAAACATTCAATTCCCCGTCATTATCAAAGATTGCTGCTACTCTGAGTCTTTATATGCTGAAAACCTACCCTCTAGTGTTTACTAATAGCATCCATTTAGTACAGAAGGTGAAATGCTGATTACTTAATTTATTTCTTAGTCATTTTGAAAACCTCACACTGCATTTATTTTGCATACCCTGCCTTTCTTCATTTGAGGATGAAGGCCACAGAAAAATCCTCAGGGATACCAACAGAACTACGGCACAACCAAGCATCGCAGTACACATACATTACGGGGGCACTGGAGTGCAACACAGAAGTCATCTCAACACTGCATCGTACACACCATGAACTAAAATTAGTCCCCATATTCATCTGTGAAACAGCTACCTGCCCCTGCAGGGCTGGCATGTGGCTATTCAAGAGTACACTTTAACTTCAATTGCTGCACCATCTAGTTTGTTATTTCACACACATCTCAAACACTTGAGAAGCATTACACAAAACAGGTGGAGGAATACTGCCAGACATCAAGGTTTAATAAGGTGCTTTCCTGAACAAGGGCCAGATCCTGCCCACTCCACACTGCCTACCACGAGCAAGCAATCTCTATCTAGGGAAACTCTATATAATCTAGGGAAAAATAAAACTCAAGTTTTTCATTGTTACACACCTTTCTGGCACATGTACTCTCGACAGTTGCTTCCCTGTTCTCTCACTAATGTTCATATGTAAACACTGTTTTATCAGGAATACATACTGATCAGGGGTTCTGCAAGGAATGAACAATGTGACCTACACAGAGGAAAAGAAAGGTGACATTTTCAGATTGACGTTGCCTCTTTTAAGATTACACAAGAAAAAGGTAAGGTATTCCTCATGCATGAGACATAGTTCTTGTTTCATTCTGATTTATGAAGGCAAGCATGAAGCGACTGAAAAAACGATACGTAAAGTGAACTCAAAAATTTTCAATAGTACTCATTAGTACAGTACCTTAGACTCCTCTCAGGTAAGACTTTCAGGGATTTTAGACAGTGTCTAGCTCTCCTTTCCTTTTTTAATTATCAAAAAGCTAAACTAAATGAGTTGTGGGTCTTCCCACTCTTCTCAACGACGATTTTCTATAGAAATACTTCCCTCTTTTTTTTTTTTTAACTTTTAAAGCATCTGCAACACAGTACTAAGCCTCCCAAACAAAAGTCTTACAGCTTACTTGTAAAAAACATGTTTAGGAATAGATGCTGAAGTACAACTCAGATACAGCAGAATACCTTGTTCCCTCTCCTCTCTTCCCAATTTTTAAAGCATTTCAACCTTTCTTACCTCCATGGACTTACTTGTATAATAATACAGTGGGAAAGACCTACTAAACAACTACTTTGTAATGGGGTGTGTTGCTCAAGAGAGGTTGGTGAGCAGACTTCTATCCTGTTCTCTGATGGCTAAAAAAATAACCTCCCTGGCTTTGCTAAGCACTGTAGGGAACATGTAAAAGAAGATGTGATCAAATGAATATCTTTCAGGGACCATTTGCCACCAAACTTATTTTATAATTCATCTGTTCTCTGATACTGGGAGTTGCACTATTCTGTAAGGTACAACTGTAACTCCAATGCGCTACTTAAATGTTAATGGAGTGAAATTGCTCACATCCATATTTTATCAGGCTTAAGTACGTCAGCTCGCTCACTTCTGCAAAGAAACTTATCTCTAGATATGGGAAAAAGCCTAGCAGAGAATTCAACAGAGATGTTAACTACGAACATGTTATGTAAGGTTGGCTATTTCAGTGGGGGGATATAAGGAGGAGGAGTGTTGGCTTTTAGGGGTTTGGGGGAGATGTGGATTAAAATATGTGACCATATTATGACTTGCTACTTCTAGCTCCTAACAGTCACACAGAAGAATGTGAAAGCTTGTACTTACCAATAGGTCTTGTGTTTTACAGTACATGAAATACTGTTCTCCCTCTCTAAACTTCTTGCTACATAGTTTAGCATTGATTTAATTAGTCTAGATTATTTCAAGCAATTAATGATGAAACATGCATGACTGAATTTGCCAAAATCTGTGTGTCTTGAGCTTTCAGATGCCACAGAATTGAGACACTTACAGATGCTAAAAGCCTACATACGCATAGATTAAAAAACATGTAACATCAAACTCTCAGGAAGTCAGAGTCGATCAAAACTCGGATAACCGCCTTTGAAACCCTCCAATACCATCAACCACAGTCAAGCCTGGTATTTGATTTCTTGGCCCTTCCTTCGCAAAAGCATTTGAGGCAGACAGATAAACAACTGAGGCAAGGAAATACATGGCTGACCACGTTGGTAGCAATGACAACAGCACAGGAAGAAGATGATGCAAAAACCAGGTTTGAGAAACAAGGTGAGGGAGGATTTACTGGTAGAAAATAAAAAAATCCAACAAACCAACCCATGTACGATGCTGAAACTTCTGATGCTTCTGTTACACACAAAAAGCAAACTAAGCTGTCACCTCAAAATAATTAAGTTTTTAGTCTTCTGCATCCAAAGGATGACAACACAGTTGGTGAAAAGGGTGGAAGGAATGGCTGAGACTTGGGACTAGCATTCTATAGATGCAGTATGTAATAGATGCAGTGCACAAATACAAAAGTCTGATTTTATCAAGCAATATCTTAGGTTTTTTTGGATGTAACAGAGAATCTGTCAGTCTTCAGTGATAACACATCAAATAGGGAGAAGTAGTTTTAGAAGAAATTCTGTTCAAGTAGATGAAGTGATTACGGTGATTAAACATGCCAAGAGCCAAGAACTCCAGAAAACTGTATTTAGCAGATAGAAAATGATAGGGTATGTCCCTCTATCCAATTCCCATGGTGCACGACCAAAAATAATGATAATAAGTGGTCACCTGGACAATTGAGAACATGGAAAGGGAGGAATAAAGACTTTATAAAAAATGAAGTGGCTATCCAAACATCAGAATAGCTTACTCAACCTTGTTCTATAACAGCTCAGGGTTTTTAAACTGTATAGCACACAGAATAAAACGAGTATCTTGAAGTAGAGAAGGCTGACATATAGTTCAGATCATCTATATGCCTCATGGCATACCACCAGCTTCAGCAACTGTTAGAAGCAGATAACAAATAGATTAAAATTGTGGAATAGCCACAATAATAACAAAAACTCCCCTAAATCTTCATGCAGCCAATGCAAGAAAATGGGGGGGGGGGAGTGATTTTTAAACAGTAACCCCACTACATAATTTGTTCACTTCCTTATGCAATTACCTTTTTATTGAGTAGAGAAAATCGGTTTCTCTGAGGTCCACAGAATTCCAATCATACATATATGTATGTATGTGTATATAATGAGGGGCAAATGGACAAGGAGATATATTTATATATACATTAAACGTTGGGGTATTGGTTTTTATTGGCTGAGAAACACATTATGAGTCTTTTCTAAGAAGGGACTGCATAATCTTACTTCATTTGTCCAAGTGTGGGCAGAAATCATTACAGGTACACCAAAGAAAGGGTAGCTTTAGGGGAAAATGCCACCTTCAAGTAGCTTTATCTTACATAATAATAAGACAAAAATCATTACTTTCAAGTGTAATATACTACTTGGGAATATTTTCCCCGTAAAAAGTTGTGGAATTCATCTCGTCCTCGTATGAGATTCTGTTTTCCAAAGCAGAAAGGACTAACTTTTTCTCCAGCACACAGTAACTTTGCTGCAACTGAATCACTGAATGTTGTGAGACGTGAAAATAAACATGTCCTTTGCTTACAATTTTTAAACACAAATGTTTCTGTTCAGAGCAGAGACAACTACAAGCAAAAAGCTCCTTTCTGTCTGTGAGTCATGCCAACTCTCTGATTAGGAGAGCTATGAAACCAGAGCAAAATCTGCCTTTACCATGCAAATGCGATTCTTCCAAATAAATACAGACCTCCACAAACAACTTAAGGCACTTTAACTCTTGACCTTCAAGTCACAGTGGTGAAAACAAGTTGTATTTCTTGAGATTTTGACAAATTTTCACCTAGACTGCCTGGATCCTACTTCAAAAGTCAACTCGTTATCTAATTCCCTCAAAGCGAGAACAACATACAGACACATCATAATCTGGCCTTTTATTTATACCAAATATCCAGCATTTATATCCCCTTTATACTATTAAAACAAGTTAGCTTGTTTGCACACAGCCTAGTGCCAAAATCTATTTTGGCCACTGGTAAGAGAGCCACCCCAACAAAATGCAGGTCCTACACTTTGGCTACAATAACCCCCTGCAACTACAGACAGGGAGATGAGTGGCTGGAGAGCAGCCTGGCAGAGAGGCACCTGGCAGTACTGGTTGACAGTCGCCTCAACAAGAACCAACAGGGTGCCCAGGTAGCCTGAAAGGCCAATGGCATCCTGGCTTGTATCAGCAGTAATGTGGCCAGCAGAACTATGGAAGTTAATTCTCACTCTGTACTGGGCACTGGTGAGGCCACCCCTCAAGTACTGGGGGCAGGGATGAAACTATCACTTCAAAAAAGAGATTGAGGGGCTGGAGTAGGTCCACAGGAGCAACGATGCTGGGGAAGGAACTGGAAGGAAAGGCTGATGAGGAGAGGCTGAGGGAGCTATGGTTGTTTAGTCTGGAAAAAAAGGAGACTCAGGGGGGATCCTCTGCCTCTCCATAACTCCCTGAAGGAAGGTTGTAGACAGCTGGTGGCTGGGCTCTTCTCCTAGGCAACTAGTGACAGGACAAGAAGGCAGAGCCTGAAGCTGTGCCAGAGGAGGTTTAGGTTGGATATTAGAAAGCCTTTCCTCATGGAAAGGGTGATCAGATCCTGGAATGGACTGCCCAGGAAGATGGTGGAGATGTTTAAGGACAGACTGGATGGGGCCCTTAGTGCCATGGTCTGGCTGATGTGGTGATGTTAAGTCCTAGACTGGGCTGGATAATCTTAGAGATTTTTTTCCCTACCACAGTAATTCTGTGAGATTCTGCGTGACTTCACTTTAAAAGGTTTAAAACAGTAATTTGCAGTTTCTCTTCATATATGTATACATTATACATAAACTTCTTACTTGCTACTCAAGCTTTATTGAGAAGAACATTTCTTCTTCCACCAGCTGACCAAGTAATGATCCAATATGGTACACTAAAAATGCTCTAGCTACTCTAAAGACATTACCCTAGTCTTCCTTAGTGAGAATACCAAATCCCCCAAATACAGGATAAAAGAGGCTTATGTACTTCTCAGCATCAGTATTTCCCAACTGCCGTGTTATGGGTATTATATTTGGATTTTTTCTATTTTATTTTTTCTAAACAGTGCTTTATGGCTTTAGCAGACAGTATTAAAACATTCATGTGCAACTCCCAAGGAAAAATATTTGAATATATTAGAAAAACATTAATATAATCAGCCCATGACATTAATAAAAATTTAAATAGGCAAATTCAGAGGAAATTTTAGAGCCTGATTGGAATAACTCCTCGTCTTTATTACAGTCTTGCCAGTTAACTTCAGTTAGCTACTGAAATACTATTTTATGTTGCTCTCTCTCACACAAACTATTTAAAAGATAAAACTGAATGCTTACCTATTGTTAAAGCACTGTGGTTTCGGGGCCATTATGTACCACCAAAAGCACAGCCCTTCTGTAGTCTATTTTCTTACAGGAAATGTATTTCAAATATTTCTGAATATTAATCCTGCAGTAAAATCAGGATAACGTTCCTCAAGATTCATGTTCTGCATAACCATTTCTAAAGAAAATGAACAAGACAATTAAACATTGAACACCAAGATGTTTACAGCAGCATACCAATCTATTCATTGACAAGAACAGAATAAGAAACCAGTAGTGCTTTTAGACTCCCAACAGTCCACACAGCATCTACAACCACAAGATTTTGGACTTTGTACTCTTGTCCAGACATTTTGTAATCTTTCACAGCCTGGATGTGTTCCTGTGCGACTTGCTCTGGGTGATCCTGCTGTGGCAGGGGGATTGGACTAGATGATCTCTTCAGGTCCCTTCCCATCTCTAATGAATCTACGATTATTTACTGCTATGGATAAAGAAGACTCAACACAGCTTTTCCTGACCATATATGGGATCCTGAGCAGATCACCTACTTTCTTCTAATTTTATATCCGTGCAGTGACACAGCATTCAGTGACACCAGGTTCTGATCCTACCTTAGCAAATGAATTACCAACCAAGAAATACCAGATTAAAATAACAAGCTTATTCTGGTCCTATATATAATCAGCAAAGCATAATGGGCAGTCAAATGTCTGCAGAAGTAGACAGTGCAAATGGATTTGTGCCTATCTAGACATGATGTTAGTACCTTGTGGTGTGCCTATAATACAGTGATCGTATCGTTGAAACATCAATACAGAGAACAAATATACAATACATCTGATTCCTACACTTATCACACAGCATCCTTACTGTATCTGAAAGAATTTATGCTCAAAAGCAGTATATTCAGCCTCATTAAATGTGTTGTGCTGAATACAAACTAACACATTCTATTTCCCCAGTATACCTTCAGGCTCTTGTGTCCATTGCCCCTAATAAGCATTAACTTAAGTCTCATACATGCCAACACAGTTCAGAGCATGCAGATAATCCTATGAACAGTATCCCACATGTGATCCAGGACTAAAAGCCAGCCCAATCTCCCTTCTTGCTTCACCATCTCCCTTCAAGACTTGATTGCACAGCAACTCGCCTCAACACCCCCCACCTGTGTTTATCTCAGGTTCTTACATTAACTTATCAGTTCAATTACCTTTAATTCCTCTAGACAATAATTTCCACTATTTGAAAATTTACTTTAATCAAGGCATAGAAGGCTTTAAAAGCATGTATCTACAATTGCACGAATAAGTTAGAGCTTTACTAATGCACGTTTCAGGGATCCAAAAGCACCATTGTAGTTACTAATCGACTATGGCAGTAATTTCCAATGGGACAATCAAAGGTAACCGTATCAGGCTTTTGAACAGCTAATGGCAAACAGCTAAAAGAAATCTTTTAAGAAAATTAACAGTAAATTAACATACTGTTAATTAAATTACAACAAAGAAGAAAACTCTTGAGCAACTTGAAATGATACTTCTCTGTTACTGGTTATTCCAAGGTATAAATTAAATATTGCCAAGTGTTTAGCAGGTATGTCCAGCAGCTTAGCTGTTTTGGTCTGATTCTAAACCAGAAAATAGAAGCATAGAAGATGTATGGAAGGAAATTTTATGCCCACATCAGGTCTCAATCAATGGAAAAGTTTGTTCTCCTGTCGGAGAAAACACCCAGTGTTAGTAAGTCAGAGCTCTGAGGCTTTTCTTTAGCAAAGCTGTTCTCTCACTGTCATAATGAAGCTACTGTAGAGATGGGTAAGCCGACATCTGTGGATTTCAGGAGCCTTTGTGGGGCCATTCTGCAGAGACTAAGCCCACTGATGTGTTCAGTAAACAACTTCAGGTGAAGAACAGAAGTCTGAAGCCAATCCACTTAAAATTTCATAATCTGAGAAATCAAATACTAAATTTAATAAGTGCAAATATATGCTGCAAATTTTTCAATCTGCTTCACTACTTGTTTTTTTTTTGTGCAGTAGTGATCTTGAATGCAATTTAAAACATCAAACTGTGCAAACTAACACTGTGTTATATAGTGAATATATGATTGTAATTTATAAAGTTTTATCTTGTTTTGTTACTGCTATAGGCTTACATCTTTCTTCTCTGAGGCTGACATAATGAAGTAACAATTAGGTTCTATTAGCTTTGTTTTATTTTATATTTATAAGTTTATTTTATTTTTATGTTTTATATTAGCTCTTTGCATTCATGCAAACCACAGAGAAACACAAAGTTGAACAGAACTGTCATGCACCACAGAATGACTTTACAGAGAGAGAGATCTAAGTGAGGAGCAGGAACAGTTTAGTCAAGGGATTTTCAGAAGCTGGTATTGTTTATACAATAAACCTGAGATTCTGAAAGAACAATATCTTTCAAGAAAAATAAGTTTGTGAAAGGTTTTTATGAGAGGTGTTTCATGTTTCAAAGGAGGAGGCTGAGTCCTGTATCAACTCTGTAATTTGGGGAAAACACAGTGGAATCAGTTGCTCTTAACAAACTCAATTAAAAAAACTCTTGTATTGACAACAAAACTGTCCTTGTCTCTTCTCAGCTCATGTATCTCTTTAAATTTACAGCACTTAAGCAAACAAACAAAAGCAGATATATGTTTTTCATAAATTCAAGCACAGGAGAAATGCTTAACAGTTTGCTGCAGCAGTTAACAAGGGAAAAATCTTTATGATTTCCTTCAGAACCCCTAGAAACACTTGCTGAAAACACACCATGCCCTCAGGCAGCAACCTCAAACAGCAGTAAAAGAACACTTCTATTATTTCAACTGTTTCTAACTTCTTTAATCCACCCAGACCACAAGAAAACTTGTCTCATGAAAGTATCCAATCAGCCCTACGCTGAAAATACCAGCACAGAGAACCTGACTTCTGTTTGCCTGCCAGTCAGCCGTGTATCTACGAAACAGAAAAGCTGTTCAGCACAGTCTGAAGCAGAGCTCCTGGGACAAAAAAGTCACTGAGAAAAAAACAGTGCAAAACATTATGTTATTCTGTGAGTTCCTGGGCTCAGGAATCTGAAATACATCTCTTTTGACTGCCACCAAACCCAAAGGTATCATTGCTGGGAGCTCACCTCTCTGGTACCTGCATCTGAGCTCTGGCCTGGTGTGCTCCCACAGGAAGAACGATGTCACCATAGCTACCTGTGTCCCCACTACAGCCATTAGATCAGTGATGGTGCTTCTGCCGCTGCCCCGTGATGAGAGAACAGGCAACAAGGAAACAACGTTTACAAAGCTCCCCTTAAAAAAAGCCTTAAGAGGACAACTCAAGCTCCTGTCTTTTCTCCTTGAGATTGTTTTCAAGTGAGGCAAACAGATACAACATCAAGAGCTAATCTAGAGGAAGGAGATCTTCTCTTTATTCACCATGTGGCAAGCAGCCATACTCATTGCTGCTAAGCAGCTGTTGATCTAAAGGGCAAGCAAATAAAAACAGCAGCCAAGTTGGCTGGATGGCAAACACTCATTGTCTGGAGAGTAATCACCTTCAAAAATACTGTCTTTAAGAATTGGGAGTGGGGAAGGGAAGAGGCACACACACAAAAGAGTACAAAAGCCAAACGCTAAATATATTAAGAATCAGGAAAGGACAAAATAAATGTTTAGAATACTGAACATTGCAAGAGTTTGTCCTCAAAATCAGAATTGTAGGAGTGCAACCTTGTTTCTGAATTCATTTGTCACCTATGATCATTCTCTGAGACATGAGATGATACACAGTCATATCCACACTAGACATTACCGCCACTAGCATGCCAAAGCGAAGCTCCATCAGTTTGGACACCTGATGCATCCTCCTTATCACACACCTGATAACCTTAACATGTCTTATTATGTGTTGCAGCAAAAACATTAGGAAAAAGGAATTTGCCCACACAAATTCCTTGTGTATTTATATTTCATTCACGCTTTTAAGCAGTCACATAGCAAAGGCACCTAACTGCATTTGAAGTCACATTGGAGAGTACCTGAACACTTGACAAGCTACTACAAGGAAAATATTCGTCTTTCATAAACATTTTCCCCAATCTGATTCTGCCACTCTAGAGACAGTGTGTTTTTACATCAATAGCCCTCTGTTCTTTGTGCTGCAAGACATGTCAAAGGTTGGACTCAAGATCTTAAAGGTCTTCTCCAGCCAAAGAAACTGTGATTCTGTCACTATCTGTAAGCTCAAGCCTCAGCCTAAGAGTCCTTCTGCTTCCAGAAAAGATGCTTCTCTTCACTACAAAGTAGTAATTATCTTAATTATTAATCTTACCCTTTCCTCTATGGCTGTAAAACATGGGATGCTCACCTCTCCTTAGCCAATGCTCAGTGCCTTCAAAGGGTGAACATTCAGGCATAAGAATGGCTGGTACATTGGCTAGTACACGGATTCAGTGCTCAATCCAACATGTCACATGAAGCTGTAAGGAAGAAATCTTTTGACTTCAGAAAACTTTCCTGCCCAAGAGAAAAACTTACAATGCCTTAGCAAAGATCTGTTCAACACTACAAAAAAAAAATCCTAGAATCATTAGGGATCAGAAGGGACCTCGACAGATCATCTAGTCCAATCCCCATGCCACAGCACTAGACCAAGTTGCACAGGAACAGATGCAGGTGGGTCTTGAACATCTCCAGAGAAGGAGACTCCACACCCCCACTGGGCAGCCTGTTCCAATGCTTCATCACCCTCACTGGAAAGAAGTTCCTTCTGATATTTATATGGAACATCCTCTGTTCCAGCTTGCCAGTCTCCATTCTGTCAACACAATAAAGGTGACTGAATTACAATGTTCATCAGCAATATATGCAAGATCCCCCCTCAGACTACCTGTATTTTAGATAGATTTGTATAGATACACACACTTGCTTTTATTTTCTTCCGTCTCATTCACTGTACAGACACGTTTTTCAGAGGTGAACCTGAAGACGGATCTCTTATAGAGAAAAAGTTTCCAACCACTGCAGAGTAGTCTGGAGAAGTCTCCTTACATAAAAGATGGTTTCACAGTGAATGCAATTTTTTCTTTCTGTCAGTTCTTTCCACATCGAGGCATGTATTTTCACATGTCATCCTGCTGAAGGTTTTAGTACTGACAGATCGGCCACAAATGCAGAACTCATGGGAACAGGTTCTCATGAATAGACCTCATGACCAGAAAAATCTCCTTGGAACTGGAGAGCATTGAGGATTTCTATAGAATCAGTCCAGTAAAAAAATCAACCAAAACAAAATAGCACCAAAGACAGGAGTGGACATTTTCATAAACAAGTGTCTCACTAGTTGTACAAGTAAAAGCCATGGATATACATGGATAGCACTTTGGGCATACGACATACGGAAGAATGCCATCAGTGGACACCAAGACCTAGAGAGAGAGGGCCAGGGAGACAGAGCTAGGCACTTTTGAGTAGATAGAATGAGGCAATGGACATAAATTGAAATACATGAGATTCCTTCTGAAGATCAGGAAACACTTGTGATTTGGGATTTTTTTTACCTATGTGGGTCAATGAGCACTGGCACAAATTGCCCAGAGAGGTTAAACAGACTCCATCTCTGGAGACACTCAAAAGCCATAGGTAAACCTGCCTGAGTGGGGGTTGGGACAGACCAGATGACCTCCAGGTCCCTTCCAACCTCAGTCATTCTAAGATTCTATATCAATCACACATTCTTCCATGCATGTTGTAATATCAGAGAAAGCAGCTTATGTGGGGAAGAATATGACAGTAATGTGACATCAGAGAAAGACTTTTATCTGAAATAGCACTAACACTGCAAAAACATACACCTTTTTCATCACCAATCCAACTGCTTCATTGGATTTGGAAGATTAGGTGAAGCATTGGCTGACACCAACCAAGCATTTTTAAATAGTTAACCAAACACTACATAAAGCTGTCTTAATTTTCAATCTGTTTCTTAAGTCATCCCCTATTTATAGGCCTTCTGATGTCAGTAAGTGGAGAGTATTTAACTCATACTACCATCCTACATAGACACCTGGGTAATCAATGTAATCAGCAGGTCAGTTACACCCACAACATATCCCTGTGTGTTTTAGTTAAAGATCATTTGCAATGAGAGATGTTTTATTAGCACCTAACCAGTCTAACCATCCTTGGCTTGATGTTTTCCAGTTTAAGGGAATATTTAACGCCAGTTCTGGCTGCAAAGCCACCAAGGAGATGGGCGGATAGTGGAAAGGGAATACATAATAAAGAGTAGGTAGAGGAACTATTACCAATTATGTGTCAGCAAATTCAGACTACAGGAACATCTCAAGCACTACCATTCTGATGTTAGGAACTTCTTTTTTCCACTGCTTTTCATACAGTTTGTCAAGCCCTTGCCTCATGCAGTGATATATTCCCTAAATTGCCCTACTTGCGACTCTTTAGTCTCATCTCACTCAATCAAGAGGAAAGCACGATAGTTACCCTGGAAGAGATTCCTTCTTGGTCCATAAAACCGGCAAATGAGCATAATCTACATACCAATAGTACCTTAAGTACTTCATATAATGGGTTTTCATACTTTCACTGAGTCAAGGTTTGTTTATATCATTGCCTTATGGTAGTGATAGATGCTGTATAACTGAAATTGTCAACAGCCACTCTCTAATCTACCATTTCAGGTTGTTCTACCCATGCTAAAGGGGTCATGTCCAGTCTTGGTGACAGACTTTGATAAGATATCAAATAGATCTTCCTGAAATTTGTTCTTTTAACTCTTCTGGCACTCAGACATGGAGGAAGAAGACATCTCCAAATTTTCTCTTGTAATTTTTTTTAAAAGAAAATCCTGGGGATCCATATACTGCATCTGCACACTTGGATAGGATAAAACAAACCTGCAAAGATTGTAGTAATTGTATTATAAAATTCCATTTCAAATTCAGAAATTAGGATCTCA
Organism: Upupa epops; assembly: GCA_013397515.1. Taxonomy (NCBI): domain Eukaryota; kingdom Metazoa; phylum Chordata; class Aves; order Bucerotiformes; family Upupidae; genus Upupa; species Upupa epops. The sequence goes on from VZRI01007732.1 coordinate 182,857, forward strand.
AAACCAAAACTGGATTCAAGAGAGAAGCTAGAGTCTTCAGTCAAAATAGCTACTTCAGCACAAAAAAAAATTAAAACTCAACATTTATTAATATCTAAGAGATGGTCAGATATTGATTTGAACAGTAATAGAGACCTCCAGCTTCAGGTGTGCCTTAGATGTTAAACTTCAGTGAAGAAATAACTCCCCTTTGGTTTCTCGCTTGGTTGCCTGAGACGCTAATTCTCAGCTCCAAAGATTATCTCACACTTCACTGGCTTTGGTACCTTAGTATAATCATCTGGTGTGAACTTTTTCTGCACTTCACAGATACACTGCAGGGAACAGAGCAGTCATAAAAGATCTCATTTTTTTTTAATTTAAAAAAAAAAAAACCCAAAACCAGCAACCCAAACTATAAAAGACCCCAGCCAGTTTCATGATAATAGCTGCTGGTTTCTTTAGATTTCAAACACACTTTCCTACATTTTACTTCAAGTATTATCCAAGGTGAATATAGATAAAAAGCCAAAGAAATAGATTATTTTCCCCTATTTTCTTGAGGCAATGTCATAAGTCCTTGCAAGGTCAGGCACTGCACAAATAAGACACTAGGTCTTGCTTTTAACTGTGATGAATACCACTTGCTCATCAGACAATGTACTTCAAAACAGCAAGTAAACACCATATACTACTGTATGCTCAAGCAAATACTGCATTTACACCAAACAGTCTGTGCTCTAGAGAGAGTCAACCTGGTTATGTTTTAAATATTGAACTTCATCAATACTATTTCTAAGTATTTATGCTTCTATATATAAACATGGGGGTTTTGTGCTGCTCATAGAAGAGTTGAATGTAGACACACAGAAGCAGAACAGGCAGCTGATCTTAAGATCAAGTAATCAACATAAGACCTCACTGCCACCCTTGTATTTATTTACTGCAAATGTGTAGAATTATTCAGCACTTTGGATGGCAGAATTTTTTTCTGAAATACATGCATTTATATGTAGCTTATAAAATTATACATTATATATTCTAAAATTGAAAGTAATGTTATGTATACATTTGACATCTACACATACAACCCTAATTTTCAGGGGCAAGTTACCCAGAAAACCCAAACAAAATCCAAAAGCGTTAATGTTCACTTCAAACATTTGTGAGGCTGATAACCCACTACACAACTCAGATTTTACATTTTTATTTAGTGAAACTTCTTGCAATACTTTTTTGTTATTTTTTCCTTTTTAATCTCTCTTTTCAAAATCATTGCTACAGATATCTCCAACGGTTGAGGCCTGATCAGCTCCACAAGGAGAGAAATAGCAACCATAACTCCTATACAATAATTCTTTCAATGCATTCCAGAAACATGGAGTCACTAAGGATCAGAAGGGACCTCGACAGATCATCTAGTCCAATCCCCATGCCACAGGAGGATCACTTAGACCAAGTTGAATAGGAACACATGCAGGTGGGTCTTGAACATCTCCAGAGAAGGAGACTCCACACCCCCACTGGGCAGCCTGTTCCAATGCTTCATCACCCTCACTGGAAAGAAGTTCCTTCTGATATTTATATGGAACATCCTCTGTTCCAGCTTGCCAGTCTCCATTCTGTCAACACAATAAAGGTGACTGAATTGCAATGTTCATCAGAAACATATGCAAGATCCCCCCTCAGACTACCTGTATTTTAAATAGATTTGTATAGATATACACACTCGCTTTTATTTCCTTCCCTGTCACTCACTGTGCGCTCATGTTTTTCAGAGGTGAACCTGAAGAAGGATCTTAGATCATAGAGAAAAAGTTTCCAACCACTGCAGTGTAGTCTGGAAAAGTCTCCTTACATAAAAGATGGTTTCACAATGAATGCCACAACAGTATCACTTAGACCACAGGAACACATCCAGGCAGGTCTTGAATGTCTCCAGATAAGGAGACTCCACAACCCCCCTGGGCATCCTGTTCCAATTCTCTGTTACCCTCACTGGGAAGAAGTTTCTTCTAATACTTATATGGAACCTCCTCTGTTCCAGCTTGCACCCATTGCCCCTTGTCCTATAACCAGATGACACTGAGAAGAGCCTGGCTCCACCCTCCTGACACCCACACCTCACATATTTATAGACATTAATGAGGTCACCCCTCAGCCTCCTCCAAACTGGAGACCCAGCTTCCTCAGCCTCTCCTCATAAGGGAGATGTTCTACTTCCTTCATCATCTTCGGTGCTCGACACTGGACACCCTCCAGCAGCTCTGTGTCCTTCTTGAACTGATGGGCCCAGAACTGGACACATTACTCCAGATGTGGCCTCACTAGTGCAGAGTAGAGGGGGATAAGAGCCACTCTCAATCTGTTAACCACTTCCCTTCTGATTCCCCTCCCCCCCAGTATACTGTTGGCCCTCTTGGCCACAAGAGCACACTGCTGGTTCATAGTTATCCTGCTGTTCACTAGGACCCCAAAGTCCCTTTCTCCTAGTCATCCTGCTGTCCAACAGGTCAGTCCCCAACCTATACTGGCACCTTGGGTTTTTCTTGCCTAGATGCAAGACTCCACACTTACGCTTGTTGTACCTCTTTACAATACTCTTTGTCCAGCTCTCTAGCCTGTTCAGGTCTTGCTGGATGGCAGCACAGTCTGCCGGGATGTCAGTGACACCACCCAGCTTTGTGTCATCAGCAAACTTGCTGACAGTGCACTCTAATCCCTCATCCATTAATGAACAGATTGAAGAGGACTGGTCTCACTACCAAACCTTGCGGGACTCCACTAGATACAGGCCTCCAACTACACTGTGTCCCATTGAGCACTACTCTCTGGCTTTTACTCTGCATCCAGTTCTCTTCTGCATTGTTGAAACAGCAACATACTGCTGCCTTGGACTGGAGCGTGCTACCAGTGTTCAGCAGCAGTGCTGCATAGCTAATTATTCTCCTTATTTCACTTGCACTTATCTTTCCTAATCTTACTCATCGCAAAAGTTTATTTTCCAAGATGGTTTTCAATTACCAACTCAGGTTGGGATGCTAGCCCCCCTTGAGCCGTAACACCACCTTAATAAACATCTCAGAGAGGGTTAATAAAAAGCCAAACAAAGACTCAACCCGTAAGGAATGTCCTTCCAATTTTCATCTTAGTCATTTTCTTTATGAGGAATAGATGAAGGAACTGAGTCTCTTTAGGTTGGAAAAAAAAGGAGACTGAGGGGTGGCCTCATTCATGTTGATCAATATGGAAAGGGTGGGTGTCAGGAGGAGGAAGCCAGGCTCTTCTCAGTGTTATCCAATGACAGGACAAAGGACAACAGACAAGGTTCTACATGAACATGAAAAGAAAATTCTTCCTGGTATGGGTGACAGAGCACTGGAAGGGACTGCCAAGGGAGGTTGTGGAGTCTCCTTATCTGAAGATGTTTAAAACTTGCCTGGACACATTGACTGGATGTAGGGGATCCTGCTCTGGCAGGGTGTTTGGAATGAATGATCTTCTGAGGTCCATTCCAATCCCTAATACTCTGTGACATGCTCACGAACAGCTTGATTTAGGTGATCCGGCTCTGGCAGGAAGACTAGTTTAGACAATCTTTCAAGGTGCTTCCAACCCATAACATTCTGCAATTCTTCTGAAAAAATGTAGAGGTCAGTGTAAGAAACATCTCTCAAGTTAAACTATGTCACAGCTGTTCGTGACCTACCCAAACCAATGAAAAAAATTACAACAATTAAACACAGCTTGCTTGCTCATGAAAATCCATGTTGGGTCTTTCTTAAACCCTTCTTAATCCCCATGGTAAATGGATACCAGAACAAATCATTAAACATTTGTAAAAGCATTTATGCCTATTATACAGTTTAGTGTACTTTTTTATTGCGAACAATGCAATAGCATTTCTTGCCATTTGGTTTCCTTTCCCACTTTGCAGCTTGCTCGTACATTCCTTTTCCTTCCTCTTTTAAGGCAAATTGAATAAACCTATTTATTTTGCATCTGTATAGAGAGGTCTGGATTTTACCCAACATGCTTATGCTGTTCCTGTGTACTCAAAGTTTCACAGCACAGGTAAACATCAAGTCACTAGACTGCATCCCAACGGACCCATGCAAACTCAAATTATCAGCATCCTACTTCAAGACTGGTATCATTCAAAATCAATATTCATAGCACTATGTTATGGTTTCTAAGTAGATAGCATCAATGAAACCATTTAGTCACATTTACTGCACAATTCTGAAGGCTTGAAATGTTATGCAAATATAAAGGACATCTAAATGCAAAAAAACCCAGATGCAGCCATTAATGAATGCATCCCCCAATGCTGCACAATAATTTCAAAGTAGAGTTTGTTTAGGCTAGATAGTCTAATATGATTTTATTGCCTCAACTGCTGTAATATAATTTTATGGAAAATTATCTCCAAAGTCAGCACCCACAACAAAATTAAACAAACAAAACTTCTAGATAATCAGAATAAAACTGTTCTGAGAAAAGCAATTATCTAAACAGTTCCATTTCACTGTGTATGGACCTTGGTAGGGGTTTTGCTGTTTGTTATTTCCCAGGCAGCAGAGAAGCAGGGAGGGGCCAAAGCACAGCATGAGCTGAGCCGTGTCTCACAGCGTGTTTGATCCAGGTTTCCTTATTCCTTTTATCTTCAACAAATTAAAATTCCTCCAAGAGGAAAGCAACAAGCAACTGCCTATGAAAAACTCACTGACCCCTTTCTTTCACACTGCCCCATGGTTGGGATATTATGCATGTTAAGGTGAGGCAGGCTGTCCTCTCCCTCTACTGCATTCTGTTTGGTCTGCATCCAGAATACTGCATCGTGTTCAAGAGACAGAAAGCTGCTGGAGAGAGACCTGTGCAGATGATCAGGTGGCTGGAGCATTTGCCTTTTGAGGAGAGGCTGAGACTTGGGTTTCTTCAGCCTGAAGAGGAAGACACTGAAGGAAGATCTCATGAATGCTTCTAAGTAAAGGGTGACTGTCAGAGTAATGAAACCAGGCTCTTCTAGGTGGTGTCCAGCAATAAGACAAGGGGCAGCAGGCACCACAAGTTGGAAACACACGAGGTTCAATATAAATGTAAGGAAAACTTTTTCACAGTGAGGCTAACAGGATGCCCAGAGAGGTTGTAGAGTCTCCTGCTCTGGAGACATTCAAAACCCAACTGGTCATCTGCTCTAGGAGAGCCTTCTCTACCAGAGTTAGACTAGATGATCGCCAGAGGCCCAGACTCAGACAACAAGAGCAGGCAACAAGAAACTTCAGCTGCTTTTAGTTCGCAGGCAAGACAAAGCTTGGGACATTCTGTTCCAACAAAAAATTAACATACTTCTCATAGGAAATAAATAGTTTTCTTCTCTTTTCCTCTCCTATAAAAACAAGATTTTCAGAGACTTTTAACCAGGAAGGGAGGAGAGAGCAGAATGGCAACAAGATGACTGCATAAATAAATTGGCTCTTCATAAATGCCACACACATGAAAAGTAAACAAAATGTTAATTGAAACATCATTTTTCATCTTAGCTTTTCCAAAAGTTGGGCACTGGAAAGAAGACCAAAGCTGCAGTATCAGCCAAGCTAAAAATCTTCCCCCCTCCATGACAAAGGTCTCAGAAAACATATTCCACAAGACATTTTCAGACATACATCCCGAGTGTGAAGATTTCATTTTCTCCAATTATCATAATATCTGCGTGCTTAATTCACTACTCACAATAGAAGATTGGTTTCTGGAAGTGGGAAAGTAGCAGCCTACAAAACGAATGCATTCAAATCCCTTACCACTAAAAATCAATAGTGACCGATTTTGAAGCCAAGCTGTTCTATTACACAGTAATAAACCTCAGAATTTGTCAAACCACTGTGTAGTTTGGGATCTACCAAGCACTTAAAGGCAAGGAGAGTTTGGTTGATGTTTTTTTAAATTAATCAACCGATGCTGCAAGGACATAAAAAGTGCAAAATTATTACATGTAAGGGAAAGATTTTTCTTTAAAACTACACACAGGAAAGTATGGGGTGGTAGAATGGTTTCATTACCTTAACCAAGGAATTTCACCTTAATCCTGCATGACAAAGCCCAAGCAAATACCAATAAAGCCATAAGCATTACTTATTTTACCTTGCATTTATAGAGACAAAACTCAAACCATTTCTATCATTTTTTTCGCAAAAAACAGTGTGGCTTCTTGCTTCGCACCAGCTCCTAAAGGGTTTCTCTACCCTCAGAAAATATCTACACCACCCATGCACTTCCATGTAGGTTCAAATTTTAACATTCCTTACTTTCAGACTATACAGTACTGACACTCCAGGTGCCATTTAAGGAATAGGGGTTGCCTCCTCCACCTCCTCACATGAAACAGATCTGAAGGTATTTTTTATTGCCTATGACAAATGCATCAGTAAATTCATTCTGTCCTCTGGCCCTATAAAAGTGATTACGATGTGCTACCATTTGGTGGAAGATACAAATGTTTCTATGACAAGGAAGAGAATACAGCTGTTTAAAACTGCTTACAATTTCAAAATGAAGAGAGCTTCCCATCTGCAACAGGCATACTGGTGCTTCTCTAAGCAATACAAGGTTAGTTATGTCATCCAGAACATTAATTTCTATGAAACTGTAATATTTGTGGTTCCCTTTGTCTTGTATTTCTTCATTTGCTCATTTTCTCTCAAAATGAAGTCTGCAGAGACTAAGATTGTAAGTCTAGACATTTAAAGCATTGTTTGATGGCTACCTTGATGCATAATTAGGCCAACACTTGTATTCACGTCTCCAATGTTTTTTGCTTTGACATACCAAAGGAGCAGAGAACACTTAATGTTCCCGTCTCCCAGAACACTTGAGCTTTCCCCAAATTTAGTTGCTGATGATTGCATTGCTTGCTGCCTTTGCTTTCCGAGCCTCATTAATTTCTGATATCTGCTGCATGGTTTACTGAACAATAACATATGCTCTCTGATCTCCCACACTCTCCTTTTTCAAGTACACCTAGCAAAAGGAAACTAATTTGTTTGTAGGTTACCTCTGGAAGAATTACATTACATTTGGCACAAGTGTGAATAGTCACTCGAGGCTAAACGTTGTTTGCGCAACAGAGTGAAATTGAGTTTCACCTGAATACATTTGACCATGCAGCAGTAAAGGATAGATGTATTTTCAGTTCTATGGAACAAATGTGGTTAAGTATAGACATCATAATTTACAAAGAACCCCAGCTTGCATACATATACACAAGTAATACATTTTTCTGGTATTTTCTTTGCCAGTTCAAAGATTGTAGAGATTCCCCCGCTTATCCCTTCATTTCCATTGAGATCCTGACACTATATACATACTTTGAGATACCAATATCTGCTTTTAGACATTCTAAATATGGATTTAAGCATTTTTAAGCTTTGAAAATCATGATTGACCTAAAGAGCTCAACATAAAATGTTCTGAGAAATACAGAGTCATGCTCTCACTTAGGAAGGCAGAGGCAAGACTGAGAGTCTGCCTGATGGTTCACCAGCCAAACCACTACATTCTACAGTATAGCTGAATTTTGTAGCTTCATCAGTGAAAGAGCTTCTGTTTATTTTCACATCTTTAATAAAAGAGGTCAGAATTGTTGTGGGTTTTTTTTTTTTTTAAAGAAACATGTACACAAACAAGACTTCACTGCCAGCACATGAGGAAAAAACACCTCTCAATTTCAGTGACATTTTCATCTCTCTTGGGAGTTTCATTTTTCCTTGTTTCTAAAGTCTGGTATCACCACATTCTTGAAAAACTGCTCCTATCACCAATATCATCTACAGAGAAGAGTCTGTTGATGATATGTATGGAAGAAACATATATAGTTGATGATATGCATGGAAGAAACAAATGTGCCAAGTTCTTGGTGCTCAACTCCATCTTCTGTAGCAAATAAGAGAAAAGGTAGAAAGATATTGATTTTTTTAACATCAGTAAACATGCTCTCATTTCCATTTGACCATAAAGACTATTATATTGTTTTATTTCCTTATGCTCCTTTAAAATAAAATGAGATCTGGATTCTTGAGAGGCATAGATGTCCTCTTTCGTCATTCTGTTCTTCCTAGTGAAAACAGCCCTCGCATAGCTGCCTTTCTGATGCTTTCTAGGAGGTAACACTGCCTTGTCATCATTTTTACTGACGGTACAGCTCTCTAGATTCTGTGTGCACAGAGCTGCCACCAAGTTCATTGCTCTGGAACAAGGGTTCTCCAGAGCAAGGACTGGTAACAAAGTGTCATCAGAGAATGTGGCATTTTAAACAGACTTATTCTATCAGTCTGTCACCAGATTTGCTTCCATCAATTCCCAGAGCTACAAAACACACACATTTTTGAGAAACTAAGAAACCAATGTACTAAACACACAGACATACACGATTTTCATAGAACCATAGAACAGTTTTGGCTGGAAAAGACCTTCAAAATTGTCCAGTCCAGCCTTTCCCTAGCCCTGTCAGCACCACTATACCCTGCCCCCGCCCCCATGAAACATCTACCCTTCTCTTCAACACCTCCAGGGATGGGGACTTAACCTCCTCCCTGGGCAGGATGTTCCAATGCCTGACAACCCTTTCAGTAAAGAAAAACATCCAACCTCAACCTCCCCCAGGGCACCTTCAAACCATTTTCTACCATCACGGAACATAAAAGACAGTTCCTTATAAATACTTTTGCCAGCGAGGTGTCTCGTCTAATAAAGAGTTCACAGTCTGCCAATACACAAGCAGCATGTTCTCCTCATGGTTACTTTACAGTCAGCGAATATTGGCTGTTCTTCCAGAGCTTCTGCTCAGAATTTTATTCAGGGTAGAACACTTAAAGAAGATTTGTGTTTTATCTCAGCTTTATAATGTTAGGATTGGTATTGCTCTAAATGCTAAAACACTGCTCTACAAAAAGATTAAACATATGCTTATGTTAGACACCAAGAAGTTCCCAAAATGCAAAAAAAATCACTGCTGACCCAAGCAAAACATCATTGGAACAGAAGATTTTATGCTTAATTTTTGCACAGTATCAATCGAAAAGGATGGTCATGAGTTTTGTCACCACTTTTGACCATGAGAGTAGTAAGAGACCATGTTTTTTCTCACCATTCTTTCCTCTGTGAACCAGAATTTTAATTCTCAAGGTAGGTGCCAACAGCTTTGCAATGCTGTCCATACCTCTCTCTAGAGCCCCATGCTGAAGCCAACAACAAACAAGCTTCCCCACAAGCTAAGAATCACTTTCAAACATTATAAACCCTTCAGGTAAAGCGCTGTTTCTGCATTGGAAATCATAAACACGTGTGCAAAGCTGAAGCTTGTTTGCGATGACAGGAGTAACTCTAAAATTTTCCAGAAGAAAATGGTCTAAGAAGAAATGGTATGGAAAACTAGAATCTATTTAGCATAAAAAAAGATAATTACATAGCACATATAAGGGGGGAGAGGGGTCATACTCGGTTATTTACCACCCTAGCTGTTCTGATGTGTTAGCTGCACATTTTTATGTGAGATAGTTTACATAACCAAATAATTTCCTGATTAATTAGAAAAAATAACTACAATTATAGTTCATATAATAATTTTAGGAATATTTCATAGTCTGCATTTGATGCTGAAGCCCAAAACTGTAACAGTGAATGCAATTAATTCTCCAACATTACAGCAAACAGTGTTGTGAGAGCACTCACTTGACTGCAATTCAAGGAACAGAGTGACAAAACTCTTGACCTCTCCAACACTCCAGAGCAGCCTTTGTTATCAAATTCTTCTCCCCTAGCCCTTCTGCAACAGCCACAAATAACTAACAGACTGAATTCCCACACATACACATCGAAAAAAGCTAAAAGAAAAGTTATATAGGCTCTACACCACTAAACCACTGTACAGCCAAAGCAGTAACAATTGCAAAAGGACATTTTTCAACCAGTGTCACAATGCCCTAAAAATTTAATAGTGCTACTAGGCATACTGCTGAGGAATTTCCTATCAACAGCAGGGACTAATTTTTCCCCACTTCTAAAGCTGTTGCTGCACTATTTAAATTCTCTGCCTCAGGAGTTTAAAGAATTAATACTGAAAGTGAGAATTTCAGTTTCCACTCAAGAACTGCATCTTAAAACAGTTATAATCAGCCCTTTCACTGTAAAAATGCTTCTCCTGGACTAGAGCTCTGCCTTCTCTGTAGATGCCACAGAAGCACCTCATTTTTTTCAGCATGAGTTGAAGTAGTGTCTGCGTATCTTGTACATTCTATCAACTGAAGGCACAACTCATGCAAACAAATGCAGCAGGAACGCTTAATTGGGTTTTCTAACCCATGTCAGTGGAACATAACGTAAATAATAATTTAGGAATCCCTACCATAATGGAAACTCAACGTTGAAGAACTTCTTGGCTTTCCTGGACTGATGTTGCTCAGAAAACACATCTAATTCAAAAAGTAATGTAAACATTAATGCCCTTTTTCAGTCATTTTCTAAGCAGAACATCCTATTACTTTAAAGTTTCACTGCAAAGCACAGCATTATAAAACATAATGATACTAATAAAACTTTGAAAGTTGTAATCCATTAGAAAGTTCAACTCAGATGCATTCAAACTAACAAAAAATGAAGACATTCTTTTCTTGCTGTCATCCGTATCTCCCCCTTGGAAATATTTTACTTCACTTTGTTGCTGTTCTTTCTCTGACCTGCAGAGCAGTATCTTTGTAGCCTAAGTAACGTCACACCCTAATTAGAGTAGCTTTGCAGTGAACTTCTTGCCATCGCTACCGCCATTATCTCAGGGAGCCTTCTCACTGCATAAACATATTTCAGTCTGTAAGGTATGAGAAACATGTCATGAAATGCAAATGATGTAGGGCCAAGAAGGCTTCAGATCCAGCCAAAGAGTGACTGCAATTGTCTGAAAGATTTACAAAAGACATTGGAAACCTGTTCTCATCATCCAAAAAAATCAGCCAACCCCTGACAAAATGGGCCTAAGTTAGGAAACAGTATGCTTTCCCCACAACCACAATTTTCATGGAAGTATTGGCACAGTACTTTTACTGGAAAACCTTGTTAGAAGCTCAAAAAGTAATTACTCCATTAATAAATTAATGGAATGAAAGCCTGTGAAAAGCCTTTCCTAAATACAATGTTTTGCACTAAAAAGTGGACTCAAATCTCTATGCTGCTGATTAGAGAAAGCTGAGACAGAATTAGAGCCTTCTTTATTTATTATTTTCTAATCAACCCTTCTGACCACTGCTACAAACAACACTTTGTTAGGAAGACGCTGTACCTCAGCCAGTCCATACACCTTTACCTACCACGTGACTTAACAAGCTTGACGTCTCTTCTCTTCTGGCTGTTCTTAAGTGCCAAAACATCCATTCAGTAACCATATTCCTTCAGGTTCATGTGGCTCTCAGATTAAAATAATGTTCAATACTGGTATGAAATATCAGCTGCTTTGGCTTGGCTCTGTACTCCTTCTGTGTCCTATTAACTTCTAACACAAGACAAAATGCAGGATACTCTGTACCCAAAGAAAATCCTGTGTCATTTATCCACAGCTTAAATTTGATGTGTCTTCCACTTGCTAATAATAGGTCATTTTTCTTTATTTTCAAGCCAATAAATTCATTAATATCAAGAAAGAACATACTATATACGAAACAAATAATTTCTTGCTCTGAAAATAGACTTAAAAATCTAACCCAAACACAACAAGTAGCTGTTATTAGTTCAGTTACCAAAATGCATACCTGCAGAACCCACCTGAACTGCTAAGAACAGAGAAGCCTCAAATGCTTACCTACTGTTCTGTAGAGTTTCTCTGTGTCACTCCACAATGTTCTCCCTGGTCCTAAGGTTGATGCAGGAAAAGCTGATGGCATTGCCGAAACATCAAGATATTTTCAGTGTGGGGGTGAGGAGATGAGGACCTCCTGCTCCATCTTGGGATCAGCTTGGGTTTATCCCAATATGCTTGCTTAACACAGCCTGTTCTCACTGATTTCAAGGCAAAGTCTGAAAAACAAAGATGTTTTAAAAATGGTAGCATGTGATTTAGATTTGTGACACACAGTTTTATGCTACACTTATCACTAAGTCTACCCTGCCACTCCTAGGAAATGGCATTAAAATGTTATTTGCTGTGAATACGTGGCTAACACGCATAAAACACAGAAACCTTAAATACAGGGAGTTTCCCTTCACAAGTTGGTTTCAGATGCACTAGAGCCCATGCAGCCACTAAGTGATTACCTGGGATACATGCAGGATGCACAGATACATCTCACAAACACATTAACAACTTCTATCTAGGAAAAATACAGATACCTATTTTTGAAGGCATATAGCTTATAAACACATTTCTCTACAAAAACAAAAGCCATCAAAATAAGCCTGTTTGTTTATCAGTGTCAAAGACTAAGCCTGCTGAAACACAGATAAAACAGGCTAGAAGTTCTCGTTTTTTGTGGTTCATATTCAAACTTGTGGCCCTTGTTCCACTGAGATCCTAGATTATGCACAGAGTCTACAGATCTGAATTTTCCAGCATGCTCTGTGCACCTGCAGGCAAGAGAAGCTTCATGCTTCTTTCTGCCTGAAATGAAATTATGCAACAAGCATTGAAAGATTCCACAATTCTCTTTGAAAAGGTAGACCGAAAAAGTCAAAGGGGTGCCAGACAGATCTCTGCACAAGGTACTAAGCAATGCACATCTACGGTGGGAAGCTGCAGGTTCTTGGTTAGAAAAATACACATTAGCAGAGTGATTCGTTTCCCTTCACGGACAGCTACTGAAGCCTCTCCCCAGGGTATTTACACATACTACAAATCTTGCTGGATCTGTAACAGTGAACAAAGAACCTTGAGAACTGAATAATAATCTCACCATTAAGCTGCTTAGCAAAAACATTACATCTTCTGCTGTTCTCTCCACTGTGACTTGTATTCTGGTCTCCCCATTTGCTGTGATCACAGTTTCGGCAGAGAGAGTAGTGGAGTTTCCTCAAAGAGTTGACAGTTTCTTGGTCTCCTCTCTTATCCCCCTTTCTCCCTTTTTCCTTTTACACAACTAGGCCCATAACAAACTTCAGCCCCTGGTTTATTTTCCTCCCTTACAGGTTTATAGTTGGAATTTTCAAGTACTTTAACATCTAAGCAAGACAAATCCTCAAATGAGTCAGATTATTTTGCTTAGCTTGTAAGACAGCTAGCAGCTCGAGGGATTGCTAATGGCTAGAGAGCCCTTTGTTTACAGCCTGTGGTTTACATATAAAATCAAGTGCATGATGGCCTTAAGTCACCTGTATCTGATGCCTGTTTCAGGAAGACACATCATATGAGTTGTTGAGCTCACCAGCAGTTTTTACAAAAGCAGATGATCACAGCCAGCACTTCTGTTGTGAGGGAAAATCATGGGGGAGAAAGTCCAAATGCAGAGATGTGATGAGATCCCTGAAGCAGTATACACTCATTACTAGACCTACATGATGCTGAACCCTGTATTTGTGCATTTCTCTAGAAGACAAGCACACACTTGCAGGCATCAATCCATGCAAGCATGTTTGTCCTTATTTTGGGGGAGACCACTGGTAGGAGAGCTGTCTTTGCATTTATTTTGCTAATCCCACAGAGCAGCCTGGAGCTCTCTGCTGCTTCCATCTTCAGGACAATGTGTTGACCTGGTGCTTAGGGACAGGGCTTAGGGGTGACCTGGCAGTGCTGGGATTTGCACTTGATCTTAAAGGTCTCTTCCAACAGAAGATATTTGGTGATTCTGTAACCCACCCAATAAAAACAGACAACCTTTCCTCACATAACTATGGAAAATGAAGAGCTGATTGTTAAAACCAACACAGCTTCATCAGAGGCAAATCCTGCCTGACTCATTTGATGGCTTTTTGTGATGGCATTGCAGCACAAGTGGGCAAGGATAGAACAACTGGTGTCACCTACCTGGACTTGTGTGAAGCATTTGACACTGTCCTGCACAACATCCTAGTCACCAAACTGGAAAAACATGGACTTGATGAACGGACCACTCACTGGATAAGGTATTGGCTGGATGGTCGCACTCAGAATGCTGTGGTCAACAGCTCCAAGTCCGAATAGAGAGCAGTGATGAGTGGCGTCCTCAAAGGTCAGTACTGGGACTAATGCTGTTTAACACCTTTGTCAGAGATATGGACATTGGCACTGAGTGCCCCCTCAGCAAGTTTGCTGATGACACCAAACTGAATGGTGCGGTGGACACACTGGAGGGAAGGGAGGCCATCCAGGTGCAAGGTCCTGCACCTGGGTTGAGGCAATGCCAGGCACAAATACAGGCTGGGTGGTGAACAGACTGAGAGCAGCTTTGAGGAGAAGGACTTGAGGGTGTTGGTCAATTTAAAACTCAACATGAGCCAGCAATGTTTGCTTGCAGCCCAGAAAGCCAACTGTATCCTGGGCTGCATCAAGAGAAGGTGACCAGTAGGTCGACAGACGTGATCCTCCCCCTCTATTCTGCTCTCGTGAGACCCCATCTTGAGTACTGCATCCAGTTCTAGATCCCCCAACACAGGAACGATATTGAACTCTTGGAACATGTCCAGAGGAGGGCCATGAGGATGACTGGAGGGCTGGAACAACTCTCCTATGGAGACAGGCTGAGAGAGTTGAGGCTGTTCAGCCTGGAGAAGAACTCTAGGGAGATATTAGAGTGACCTTCCACTACCTGAAGGGCTACAGGAAAGGGCTGTTTCCAAGGGCTTGTAGTGGTAGGATCAGGGGGAAGAGGGGAAGTTTAGCCTGGAAGTCAGAAGGAAGTTCTTCACGGTGAGGGTACTGAGACACTGGAACAGGTTGAGGAGGCTGTGGCTGCCTCCTCCCTGGAAGTGTTCAAGACCAGATTGGATGGAGCCTTGAGCAATCTGGTCTAGTGGAGGGTGTCCCTGCTCATGGCAGGGGGGGTTAACTAGATAACTTTAATGTCCCTTCCAACCTGAACCATTCTAAGAATCTATGAACTAAAATTTGTTTTCTTATCCTTAAGACACATGAAAACCCATTGCCTATGGCTGGGTTATTCAGGCACAGCTTATTCAAATCAAGTCCATGAAGCTCACTATCAGAGCTCCCTCAAGATGCATTCCCAGGTGCTAGGGAACAGTGTAAGCCACAGTTTCCTTGCTGAATGCTCCCAGCTCCTGAAGAGCCATTGCTGAGCTTCTACACCCAAAGGATGCATTTAAATACTGGACAGTCATGATCTCTAACCTATGCGCATCTGCAACATGCTTCCTTTCCACATTTGATTGCACAAATAGGCACAGGTGCCTATGCCAGTATGCCTGTATTATACAAACTAGAGGAACCAGGAAACAAAACATGTACCCTAGCACAGCTCCTTAAGTATGGAACAGAACCAAATCAGGTGACTGACTACAGCCCAAGGGCCCTCCTATCAAAATTCCTCCTATTCTGAATATCTACCTAACAGGTACTGTACTGTAGAAGGAATGGTCCTGTTGTTGGTCCAGAGTCATGGCAGGGGAGGTAGATGTGCAAAATGCTTAGAATTTTTTTCTCCCCCTTCCCACCCCC